>OX578136.1:93612936-93739019 GCA_951213105.1 Amaurobius ferox
TCTGATATATAAAGTACATGTTACAAAGGTTTCCGTTTATGATAAAAGTCTGAGAGTATATGGAGCTACATAGAGTTAAAGTCACTTTGGTAAATCTGTAAAATAATTACTTATTTTATTTATTTTCTGCTTATGGTATATGTTCATATAAGATATTATTTCAAATTTAGACTTATTTCAACATCCTCAATTTTTTTCACATATCTAAACAAATATTTTCACATATTTTCACTTAAACAGTTATAAGTATTGATACCTTAAATAATTAATTCTGCAGCACATTTTCTAACGAGTGATTTTAGTATTCACAGATTTACGGATTGCAGTGCTACTTAGGCGAATATATCAATATGTCTTCGATGTCAATAGTTTACTGATAATATCAGCAGAATATTTTGAAAACATCGTCTATGTTTATGTATAAATAACGAATTTATAACAATTACTCATTTCGAAAGTTTTTAAATACTATAAATGTTTACAGAACTGTATTTTTTGCTGTAAACATAACTTTTGATAATTCTATAAGGAAAGAAAATTAAAGTATATTATAACAAAGAACGGGAATCAATTGCGAAAAATTGGACAAACTAAATTTACGTACACAAATGTATATTTACTTACCCACATCATCCCGTTAAATCAGCTAAAAGAAATGGAGCTAAGAAATTGACTCAGCACACTGCATTATTTTTATAAATTACTTGATAATTTTGTGGCTATTAATTTTTATTAACATACAATCACGAATTTTAAATGAATCCTATTAAACATTACATATACGTATAAACACCTCCATTGACTTCCAGCGGAACCATATGGTCAAAACTGGTATTTAGCTGCCTTTATTTTACCTTATCATCCAAATCTAATTAATTAAATTCACCTAAATTTGGTATTCGCCTCATGTCTAGATAGAAACTTAATGTACAAATACCATGGAATAAATTCTCAATATTTCCAACACTGCATCAATTTGGAGCAGGATACTTGTCGTCAGAGGAGCCTTCTTATGCATACTCACGGACTTGAGTTGGAATACAGACTTTCTTATCAAGATTATGCCGTTAGGACCAAGCTATAGACATCAGGCGGTTTCTGTCTGAGCAAGACATTCCGGTAAGCTATGCAAAACGTGGGACGGCGCGGAAGAAGGTGTTACCTTAGGATCAGCATTTCGGGCAAAAGACTGGCAAGTCCTTAAATGATGTAGAGGATGACTCAAAAGAAGTGTTCCATCGACATCAGCATTCAGTGTGATTTTCGTGAGTAGCCAAAATAGATGTTTTATTGGTCCTTGAAATGACGCTCATTTTATATGTGAGCGGCAATTTATTTTTGTTTCTTGATCCCAAACTCCCTCTTTTTTTCACATAATTGCTTTACTGCTTGACAGGAACCTACATTTCGAGAGATTTGCTTTACCAATGTTGTCAATTTTTATGACGTATCATTGCTGAATTTTATGGTGGTTTCTTCTCATGTCCAGTGAGCAACTGTATATTTCCCATCGTGTTATGTAAATGGGGTATCGTGATTGCAATAAAATACATACGTAATATGTAACATAGGCTCAGTTACCGCCCCCTCCCTCTAAAAAAACATATTGGGCAATATTGTGAACAGGTGGTAATGGATCTGTGCTGAAATTTGTATTATGCAATGTGACATGCGAAAAACGCCTTTTGCCACAAAGAACATCAATGACGTGTTAGATACGGCTGTTGTCACAGAGAATGTCAATGAACAACAACAAATGGCTATTATTATTCATTGACATTGCACAGACAATAATACATCCGGCCGTCCAAACAGTTAACTTACACCTTTGCGGTATGTCAGACGGTCTGGGTCTCAACAACAGACAATAATACATGATAATTAAAAACATTATACAATTCAAAACGTGATTTAGTTTTCTCACATACGCAGTAAATTAAATCATTTCATAGAACTTCTTCAGATCTTGAGATCAGATTTTCATTTCCAACAGTAGAGAGAAAACATTCTGACGCTCTGTATATTGCCATATAAACTTAGCATACAATTCATAAAACTTATAGAAATTACAATTTGTTAGAATTTGTAATATTAAGTGATCATTTTCTACGATTAACTTTTATTTTAAATTAGAAGGAGGAGAAATGCTATTTCCTGCAGTTTGGATAGTAAATGTTTTAAAAACATGCTCTTTAAATAATGTTGATGTCATTTGAAATAGCGCTGGTTAAAGTTCCACTTTTGAGAAATCATCATATTAAACACTTCTTTCTGTTTGACCATAAAGTAAAAATTTCTACCGCTGCATATAAGAGAAATAAAAGCTTGAAATAAAGAAGTGTTTCCAAAACAAAGCAATATGATGTGCTAGCAATGATGATCTGAAGCCATGAAGATCTAAAGCCATGTATTTTATTCAAATAAGCTAGTTCGGTTGACATCCACAGGATTCAAAAGCATGGAAATAAAATGCATAACGTGCTATTGATTATTTACAACTGAGCTTAAATGCTGTACCATTAGGCTATCTTTATGGAAATAAATTTAACTGTGTATTAAATGAAAACAGATGGAAATATATTTCATAACGGAAAAAAAGTATCGCATATAAAATATAATAAAATAACCGTATATTAAATGATAATACTGTTTTCTGAAATGGTATAATATATTAGCCATTATGGTATAATATATTATCATTGTTAGTAATATACATTAATACATATATATATACATACAGCACGCTACTTCGAATTTTGTATAATTTTATGAAATTTCACCCTTATATATCCACGTATCGAATATTAAATTCGGCTGAACGTACCTGCTTGATAAATAATTCATTTTACACTACATTTGAAAACGTGTGATTCCTAATTCAGTATCCCGAAACTTACGGAATGTAGTGCTGCGAGCTTGAATTTAATGACATTTCATGGAATATACGAGTGATCGATGACACGTGTAGTCAAAGTTTGTGGATTCTGATAAATGATAACGTTTGAGAAATCTTGTTCCCAGGAGACCATCTCTGCATTCTTTAAATATTTGAAATTTATCCGTCGCTTTTGTTGCATATATTACATGGAATGTTCAAAGTCAGAATACATATATGATTACTCACGTAAAGCGTATTTTACCAGGCTGCTTTGTATCCATCAAGGAAATAAAATTAAACATTTTAAAATATCGAACTTTATACAGTGCGAATTACTGCTAAATTTTCAAATTATTTTGGGGTATCTTCCTATCATCAAGTTGCTTTTTGAGTTAGAAATTTTGCAGCATAAGGAGAATTGCTCACGCCCACAGAGCAATCGGGCGTCTTGACAATAATTCTCTAAAATGTGCATGAAATGTGTGATGAAAATTAAGAATTTATTAAGAACTTCAGAAAATTAATAATTTTTCCTATGAACCTATTGAGAAAAAATATGAAAATGTACTATTGTTTGTACTTAAATATTGATTATTGTCAATCCAAGTAGACCACACACCAATAGTTAAAATCAAATTGCAAGTAGTAGGGGTAGGAATTCTCAGTATATTTCCCAGACAGTAACCTCGTCCCCGAAGCAGTTCTATACTAGGGCTGAAATCTAGACCCTGCGCACAAAGACTAATATATATTCGAGACGATAGTATTTAGGAAGTTATCTGTCTGTTCGTCTATTTGTTCCTTTATGCCATATGTAACGGAAAATGTAAGCAGCATATAACCGTGAAATTTGGTACACATGTATTTAGGACACTTGGAGGTGCAACTCTGTGTTTTCTTTAAAAAATTCGAATTTGTTTTTGACTTACTTTTTATTATAGCACGATTTTGACCCATTTCCACACAAATCCGTTCCTTAGCAACCGAAAATATGAATCAGAATTTCCATCTTATCCCCATTTAAAAGACCAACTAATTTTCTGTCAAATAAACTGTGAACAGAATCCATACACTCAATAGAAGAATTTCCATGTGTTTAAAACGTTCCTGATTTTTAAACTGTTCCTTTACTTATCCTAAAAATAAACATTTTATTTTCCCTTCTAAGGAACAATTACCAATTTTAAAACTTTGTGATTCTTTGAAACGTATATCTCGCCATAAATCGAAAGCTCTTTCTTCCGAAATGCATAATTTTAAAATATTTCTCTTAGTTCTTGTAAAACTTTCCTCTGAATGCATACTTAAGCCAGATTACTTCACCTAAAAGCATAAGAAAACTTCCAGTAAGTAATCAAATAAATGTTGATTTACGATAGGCGTATCGATTGCGGTGTTCAGCTCGCTTTGCGTCATGCCGCTCAGAAAATCTGGAGCAATAACCAAATATATCTACATCCTATAGTAAAGACTTAAAGTTAAAAAATAGATCAAATCTGTTGTTTATAGGTATTGTTAAGAATAAATATACATAGAAAAGACAGAACGTTAGAAATAAATATTTTAAAGATAAAACATATTTAAATTTACTTTCAAGTTTATATAAATGTCCATTATTAAATAATTTGGTATCACGTTTGATTTCAACTAAATAAGATTAAGGACAAAACGTTTAGACAGAAGGTATTTTATTAAAACTTCTTATAAGACGTAAAAAGTATTACAAATGCCAGAGCGCTTTCGAGAGTTAATACGCTTTTCATCAGTGGCTACATGGAAAGTAAATATGGATCGTTCATATATAGACCAGCCACATGCAAAATCTGCATAAATAAATATAAAATTAGTAAATGAACAGATTATTATCTACGAAATATACACAGAAAATATAAATATATTTTAAACGAATTCAAAATGTAAGTATATCACGAGAAATGTACAATTGTAAAATATTATTTTATTACAGGAAAAATGCAAATTCGAAAGAACAGTCAAGCCCGATTTTTTTTAGAATCACGTCAAAGATAACTATGAAGAGACTTGAATTGCAGAGATTCGATAATGATTCGCCAAGCATAACTTAAAATTTGAATGGGGTTAAAATTACAAATCGACGCAAGGTAGATATAAAAAATCCGACGTGGACAGCACATGACTTTCTCTGTAGACTTATATTTACGTTATCTTTATTTTAATTAAATTTAATTCATTTTTAATTCAATTTCGTTCGCATTTGGTAACTGGACTTATTTTCAAGGCTTAGAAAAAATACGAAACATCTAAAATATCTCGAGAGCGGCTAGACTTAGTGTAATAGGAATGGTCTTATTCTTATCTTCGTTAAAAATTATGTATAAAACAAGCATTTAATGGATACATTTGAGCATGCGTAGTTTTGTATTTTAGATTTTGACGATTTTAAGGGGACATTTTGCAAAAATAGACAGTTTACTTTTTTCCCAATCGAACTAAAATTTCATCAGCACCAGGGTCACTGACAGACGACTTATCTACCGAATTTTGTGATAATTCAGTCCATTTGTTTTTCAGCTAGAGTGGATACAGACAATTTTTGCAGGCCATTTCGCAAAAAAGGCGAGTTCTTTAATCCCAAATCATACCCAAAACTAGTTAGCACCAAATTCGCCCACAAGTGACTTACCTACCAAATTTTATGAAATTCGGCCCATTAGTTTTTTAGTTAGAGTGGATACAAACAATGCACAGACAGGCAGACACACAGATAGACACACAGCCAGACAGTTACACAGACACCCACACAGACGTCACGCTAAAAATGGTGTTATCGTATTCTAGAGGTCCTGAAACGTGTACATCCGTCAAAAACTCGAGTTGAAATTTTCGGTATGATTCCAATACTTTCCCTATACATTATCCCTGCAGACTCAAATACATTGTCTCTTTATTTCATTAATAATTAATTAAATTTAGCTTAATTGCACTAAATGACACACATAAATATTGGACTCAAAATCGGCTAGCAAAAATGCGAAAACACTGAAATATCTCGAGAACGGCTTGCACAACGGTTTAATTGCACAAAATAGCGCCCACAATTATATAAAATCACATTAGATGGGCACTTTTAATTCAATTTTCGTTCTCAATTGATAACTGGACGTTTTTTCAACTGTGGCTCAGCGTAAATGCGAAAATGCATAGAATGTAGAGTAAATGCATAGAGATATATCGTTAACGGCTAGTTCTAGTGTAATGTAGTTGGTCTTATCACTCTCATGGTTAAAGATTATGCATAAAACAAGCATTTAATTGATATATTTGAGAATACGTAGCATTTTATTTTAGATTTTGGTAAATTCTGCGGGTTCTTTCGCAAAACAGGCAGGTTATTTTTTCCAAATAGTACCAAAATATAATCAGTACCAGGGTAACTCACAAGAGATTTATATACCAAATTTGATAAAATTTGATCCATTAGTTTTTCAGTTAGGATGGATACAGGCAATTTTTGCGGGGCCTTTTGCAAAAAAGGTGGCTTCTGTTATCCCGAATCGTGCCAAAAACTAATCAGCACCAGGGTCATACCCACGTAACTTATCTACCAAATTTTATGAAAATCGGTCAATTAGTTTTTGCGTTAGAACGGATACAAAATCTGCATAGACAGACAGTCACACAGAGACGTCATGCTAAAAATGATTTTATCGTATTCCAGAGGTGTCGAATCGTGTAGATCCGTCGAAAAGTCGAGTTGCGATTTTCGGCATGATTTCAATACTTTCCCTACAAATTACCATGTATTGCAGGGAAAGTAAAAGGGATTCATAAAGGAGAATATTGCATGGGTTAGTACAACGCATTAAAAGGAAAGTTTTGTCAAAAATGAACAGAACATTATCATTAACTATATATTAAGCAAGAGCAGTAGAAAGTTTAACCCCTTTGACATCACGAGCATGTTCTGCTAAACGAATGCCAACATTACGTTTGGTAATGCCAATATAAAATATATAGTCACCATCGCGAGACAACAGGGCAACCTCATACACCCCAACATATATTTGAAAGTTATCAATATCCACTATTTTATCAGAACGAATAAGGTTAAATAAAGTTGTGCGGTTAAATAATATATTAGAGTAAGCAGACTTGAAACCAAATTTATGACAGAAATGAAAAATCTGTTGTGCGCAGCACATTACTTTCCCTGCAGATTTATATCCACGTACTCTTTATTATAATTAAATTTGATTCACTTTTAATTCCATTTTCGTTCTCATTTGGTAACAGGACATATTTTCAAAGGTGGCGTAGAGAAAATACGAAAAACTAAATTATCTCGAGAACGACTAATTCTAGTGTAATAGGGGTGGTCTTATTATTTTCTTCGTTAAAAATTACGTATAGAACAATAGAACAAGCATTTAATGGATATATTTCAACATACATAGTTTTCATTTTATATTTTGACGAATTTTGCTAGTCATTTCGCAGAAAAGGCACGTTATTTTTTTTTCGAATCGCACCAAAATCTAATCAGCACCAAGATGGCCTACACGCTACTTGTTTACCGAATTTTGCGAAAATCGGTCCATTACTTTTTCACCTAGAGTGGATATAAGCATTTTTTGCGGGTCATTTCGCAAAAAAGGCGGCTTCTTTTATCCCAAATCGTAACAAAAACTAATCAGCATCAGATTCGTCCAAAAGTGACTTACCTACCAAATTTTATAAAATTCGGTCGACTAGTTTTGTAGTTAGTGTGGATACAAAATCTGCATAGACAGACAGACACACACACAGGGACAGACAGACACACACACAGACAGACACACACACAGACAGACACACACACAGACGTCACGCTAAAATAGTTTTTCGTATTCTAGAGGTCTCGAAATGTGTAGATCCGTCGAAAACTCGAGTTGCGATTTTCGGCATGATTCCAATACTTTTCCTATACATCACCATGTATTGCAAGGAAAGTAATAAAGGGGCGAAGGATCTTAGGATGGTAAGGAAAACTAGATTTATAAGCTGAACGATCTTTTAAATCAACAAATTTAGTATCAATTTGAGTAAATTTAAGGCGAACATGGGCGAAAATCTTATGTATAAACTTCAAAAGAATAAGCAGCCTCATAGCTAAGACCAAAAATAAAATTAATTTCATCAGTTAAAGCAGGGATGGAGGAACAACCATTAAATGCACGATTAAAATAAGTATTAAAAGTGCCTTTCGTAGAGGAAATAGGATGATAAGAATTAGCGGGTATACAGAAGTTAGTTAAAGATGGTTTACGGAAAACAGAAGTGTGAAAATCAAAAGCGGAACGGGTACTCAGAAGATAAAGGAAAGGCAAAGACCAATTGGATTCATGCTCAACAGTAAAATTAATTGAAGGGTGAAAAACATTAACCGTAGCCAACAGAAGAAAGAGATCATTTAAATAACTATCCCAAATAATAAAAATATCATCCACGTAACGGCACCAAAGAATGGGTTGAATCGTTGAAAAAGGCAAAACTTCATTCTCGAGCTCCTGCAAAACGTGCTTTGGCCCAAATACCAGATAATGGGCTACCCATAGGGGCGCCAGGTGTTTGCAAGTAAATAGCATCGCGGAAGCCAAACTAATTTGTCTCCGCAGCGATATTCAAAGCAGAAGTGATTGCGGCGATAGTAGGGGTTTTAAAATTGTGATTTTAAATTTTTTAGCAATGATTTTAATAGCAATGTAAACGGGAATACTAGGAAATAAAGAAAGGACATCAAAACTATGAAGTGTACTATTAGGATAAAATTAATTTTAAATAATATATTAATGAAATTTTCATTAGAACTAATAGAAAAACTATGATTATTAAAAATGGTTTTAAGAAATAGGCGAGGGATTCCTCTAAAAAATAAGTAGGTCGACTACATTTGGAAACAATAGGACGCATAGGATGATTTAATTTACAAATGATGAGTTATTCAATTTATGGCCAAATTAAACTTCAAAAATTAGATCATCCTATGCTTCTATGCTCAAAATCCTGTTTCATAAAATAACTGAAATTAAAAAAATCTGCATCGTCCGAAGACCTGAAGTGCTTCTTTACCGAGTTATATCTCAGTCTGAAGCTTCAATTTTCCGTTTCAGCCCACACAAACTGACACAGACGCAAATATCTTCTATTATTAGGCAAAATTCTGCAATAATTAACATAGAAAAAAAATTAATAAAATATACAGGAATATTATTTATGATCATTCTTAAATAAAACTGTTTGGGCATATAAAATTATTTCCAAAGATTTTGAACATTTATCAAATAATTATTTATGCATTTGAAATTCACAGAAAATACATTACACAGCTTAAACTAAAATAAATTGAATAATTTATAATAAAAAATTTATAAATATTTTTTTCAATATTTTATAATTAATTATTGACTTAGTGATCTTATTAACTAATATATACTATAAGCAAATGTAATCCTTACATTTTATCACCTTTCTTTACATTTACGTCTGCTATTTTATACAATTTATACTCTCTTTTAATCTTTCAATTCTTTAAAGCATATTTCTCGATTTTAAAACTTAAGCTCTTTCTTCCGAAATGCATTATCATAATACATTTTTATTCCGGGCCTCGGAAAACATGATGTTTCTATTATTTATCCAAATACTTTTAACTACTAGCTACAAATAGAAGATTTGCTGTAAGTATTTAAGAAAATATTTGTTTTTCGATATGAAATACTTTCATGGTTTATTTTAAAATTGCACTCCTTTTAAGGAACTCGTTATTTCAGTTTGCTTTGACAACCAGTATTAAATATTCCCTAGTAGCAATCCAATATTGACCAAATATTGTCTTTTTATTGATTCCGATATTGGGAAAATATTGCGCCAATTTTTCCAAAGTAACACCAATGTTGGCGTAATATTATAATGAAAATATTACCCACTACTGGAGGCCAATGTAATCCCAATATTTGCCATATATGGGTACTACATTAGAAACATTTCCAATGTAATGCAAGATATACAATAATGAAAGAGTATTGGACCAATATTAAATGCTATTAGGGTTGGTATTAATAAAGAAAATATAATTCACTAGAATACAATAAATATAGATCGACTCTTGCGCTGCAGATATCAGCATTCGTAGACCGGTTTGGCTGTTTTTATACACTCGCCAGCACGAACACCCTACATTTCTACATTAGTTGCACGAAAACTTGCTATGTGACACAGTTTTTGAAACTTTATGGTCAGCGATAAATTGTCTTACAAAGCAAACTAAATCACATTTCTAAAAATTGAGTAAAAGCTCAAACTCAGTAAGTACTATGGATGCTGTTATCAGTAATAAGAGCACTAGTCTAATTTTAGAAACGCGCCTTACAGGCTGATTTTAAGAGCATGAATTTGGCTATTGCAGCAACATGCAGTTTGAACTTATATGCAGAAATTAGATGTTGGATGCTTGGTCGGACTGGATTTGTTGGTCTCGATAGCGTTTCGTAAGTTTGTTGCAAGAATGATGCCAGTACAGATATCGACTATTATATTGCTGAGCACAATGCAAAAGCATAACTAGTCCATTTATATTATTATTTGTATAATATTCCTATAAGCTTGTACTCTGACTGCATACTAAAATAAAGTTTCTATACAGTACAATAAAATGAATGCAAGAAAACCCTTAGTGTAACCGCGTGTAAATTTGAAAATCTCAAAATAAATATGATGAACTATAGTTGACTCTATGCTAGATAATATAAAATTGTTCATTAAGAAATAATGATCACTATAAGTGTATAGTGGGTTGTAGGGACTTTGGGACTAATTGAATCAGTTATAATTTCGACATCATTGCATTCACAGTATTTGATATTACAAAACAGTTTGACAATTTGTAAAGCACCATGCTACCCCAAACGAAAATCAAACCCTGGAACTTTGAACTGCCCAGCCGACATTCTACCGCTGAGCTACTGGGACGAAATTGCAATCTTTTATTATCGAATTGGACGCTGAATTCTCCACTGTCTAATGGCAGATCGGTGTGCAATTGACAATCTGACTGACCATATTCTACTATTTTTAGATCAGATTAGCCTTCTGATGATATTTTCATTATCCAGGTAAGCTTCCTGCGTGGTCTTTATCCTCTCGATTTTGAAATCGGCGCTTAATATTCCAGAGTCCACTGAATCGGCGTTAGTTATACTAGGGTTATTTTCAGACTTCTGTCATCTTTGCACTAACCTACAGGGCGAGTTTGTTCCGGCGTCATTGTAAATAACCTTGCTGCCCCAAGTCTACGTTCTACCGTTGAGCCAGTCTACGTTCTACCGTTGAGCTACTGGGTCGATATTGCAAGCTCTTATTGTTGAAGTGGATTATGCAAACTAATTTACAAATGTGAATATAAGTCCTACTAGTCCAAACAATGGTCCTACTAGATATGTGTTAAACGATTTTGACTGCCTCATGTAGTGAAATTATAATAATAATAGTTAAAATATACATTCAGCAATATTGTATAAATACGTTTTCAAAACACTTTCGCACGTAAACCCAATTCAGTACTGTTCCCGATATCAATACCTTACTATATTTCAGATTGGAAACCGTCTTGTGTAAAGTACTTTTATTTAAATTATTCTTATAGCTTTCCTATGCTAATAACTAAATAAAAAATTTAAATAATAACTTTCACGTAATTTCTAACATATTTCGCGAAACTGAAACTTGAGATCTTTCTTCCGAAACGTATAATCATAAAATATTTCCCAACCTTGTTCTTATTGTAAAACTTGAGTCTCATTACATGCCTTGGTCGTTTTCCATGAGCTTCACAGATCCATAAAAAAAGTTTCCTAAGTAAGAAAATTAATGATTTATGCTATGAAACTATTTTATGGCCATTTAGATTGTTTTAAAAGAATAGAAAGCATAGTCTTTTTGTCAATTCTGAATAATATTGTTTTTTTTTTCAGGTGATTTGGCCCTGTTCTTCAAAAGAATATGCATAAGTCGACATTTCAGTGCTTTTCAATGAAGGAGAGTGAACGTAAAAGGAGGTGCAATATTCAGTTGCTATGAGAATATGTAAAATATGCTTACTTTAAATGTGTGCAATATATGATTATATGATAAAATGATAACATGTTTACATTAAATGGTTGCTTTTACAATAAGCATTTCTACAGCATACTTATGAAAACTTGATTTTTCAAATTGTATGCATGTATAACTTTTGAGACAGACAAAATAACATCAATTTTGAAAAATATTAAAAAAGTATTATCTATAATGATAATAGGAGTTGTCTGCGTGTTTTTGTCCGTCTTTTGTAGAAAATCAAAACATGGAATTTGGAATCAAAATATGGAACATGGAATTTTGCACTCAGTTGCTTCAGAATTCGAGACGATGCGTCTCGGCGATATTTTTTTTAATTTGATTTAATTTCTTATTTTATGTTTTAGCACGATTTTCACATAATAACACAAATACGTTCCTTAGCGACCGAAAATATTATTTCAAAGTTGCAAAGTTGCTCCATCGAAAATATTCAAAACTGTTCTTTCAAACAGGTTTTGAAAGGAATACATAATATTATTTGATGGACTTTAGTAATTTTTTAATAAATATATATTTTTTGCGTGTTTAAAACGTCTCCGATTTTTATAGTGCGCTATATAAAAATGGGCTGGCAATCCCGTCTTCGTTATTTACCAGATGTTTCCTTGAATATCAGACACTACTCTAATCGAAAAATAATGTTTCTGCTGCATTTTATTCATTAATTTTGATATTTTACGCAAATTCATAGAAGTAAATTTTGGAGTCAGCCGGTTTCGAAGACAAAATAAAATAAGTTTCTTCTTTTTCAGGACAAACAAGGATGACAATTTCGATCATTCAAGCAAGTTCGGCATGTGTTTTAGAATAGCACAAGCGTCTGAAGGTAGCAGAAAAGTTGCCGTCAAAATGAGAATAAATGAAAGAACCATTACCAAGGAGATAGTAAAACGAGAGGCATTATGCAAAAAATAAAATGCAAAAACCAAGCAGAAAATAAAATATATTAGCATTTACCGAACGGCTATTATTATTGTCTCATTTTTCATATGTTTATATTTTCCCTTCAGTCCATTCTTTTACTGCCTATGTTTATTTCAGTTCATTCTTTACACAATAATTTATTTTGATGAACACTAATTATTTTGACTAGCACTATTAAAAATATGTGGCAAATATTTTTAAATACATAAAAAAACTACTTGATAAAATGCAAAATAAATGAATATTGTTAAATACATAATTTAACATAACACCATGATGTTTTTATGGCACTTTTGTACTGTTAATTTTTTATTACTTCGATTTACTTTAATATACATTTCACATTTAAATGTCGTTTGCTTATAATGTTATGCATCGACGTACTAAATTTAAGGTAATATTCTCTATTTTTAAACTTTCATTCATATTCATCTTGAAAACTTAAATTAAATCAAACAACTTGGGAAAGTTCTGCGCAGAATTCACTAAGAGATCATTTCCCTTATTATTATAAAACAAGCTGAAAGCTATAAAAAGTTCCATAACACAGAACAGCATTCATTTTAATATGTTCAGGAAGTATTCTTAGAGTTCCGAACTCAAAGAATACGACCAAGACATGTAATCACAGCAAAGTTTTATGACAAGAACGAAAGTAGAAATATTTTATGATTATGCTCTTCAGAGAAGAAATAACCAAGATTTATATTCTAGGAGTAAGTTTCAAAGAAAAAGAAATTTTCAAAATTATTAATTGCTCATTAGCATGAAAATCCAATAAGAATTATTGGAATGGTAATATCTTATACAAGATTATATTTACTTGCGGGATTAAATCGAAGGTATTGAAATATTTCAATGTACGAATGAAAGTGGACATGCTAACACTACTCTGTGTACAACATTTAAAAGTATCTTTGTTTATTTTAATTTATGATTTATTGAAACTAAAAGGGACAGATAAAATATATTTTATATCCAGGTGTGGTGTACTGAAAACTTCTCTTCTATATTTATTTAGCCACTTAAATTAAATATTTTAATTGAATGTAGCATAATAAGCAATTGCTATAAAAATGGATGGAATGAAAAAGGATTCTGCTTTAATTTAGCCATTTATTTTTATTAATGCATATTGCTAAGTCCTATATTGTGGTAGAAGTTTTATTTTTATTTATGTATTTATTTATTTTTTGGCATAATTATCGAACTATGCATGAAATTAATTTCATAATGTAGAAAATGTATGACCTTAATGTGCATAATTTGCCAAAAAGGATATATTTAGGTTGAAATTTTGAGTCATTATTTATATAAAAAAATTGATGTGGGCCGCACATGACTTTCTTTATATAATGCAATGTATTTACTACGTTTACAGTGAAAACAAAATGGGTTACTCTTATAGTAGATACTAATATTTTTCCAAGATATTGAATTTTCGTCAAATAGTAGTTATTTTCATAGATTTAGCGTCATTTTTATCCATTTGGCGAGATTTTCTTTGATTTGGTAACATTTAATAGGTCGCCAAGTTGGCAATAATCCACCAAATTCGTCGCCAAAATCTCGCCAAGCGTTATGGACGGAGAAATAAGTTATTCTTAAAGAGGATAAATAACTATTGGCGTTCAAATACAAAATTGATACTCAAAGTATCTTTTCTCGTAAGTGGAACGAGTTAGATCCACAAGAATGATGTCACCAAATTTATCACATGATATTACATATGAAAAGTGAACATGCTTCTTAACAGTTAATATTTATTTTTAATTTATGGGATTTTTTGATAAATTTATTTGAAAAATGTGCAATGTTTCGAGAACGGTTCATGCTAGCGTTATAAAGTTTATGTCAATCGTTTTCTAAGGAAAAATTACATAAAAAATGTCTATTTGCGTAACTTTATTAAAGGTTTTGATTTTTTGATGATTTTTTCAATATTTCACTCGAAAATTTAGGGGGGGGGGGGTTCTGAACATTCGACTATGTTTTAAAACAATAGGCTTCCAGTATTTACGGATTGTGATTTTTGTACCAAATTTCATTCGACTCGCTCCATTCGTCCGTTAGATATCGTCTCCATAGACTCACTGACACTCACACACATACTTTCACACACACACTCACACACACGCACACACACAGGGACATCACTTCAAAAATGTTCGATTCGTGATCAGGGATGCTTGAAGCGGTCTCTCCCGTCGAAAACTCGAATTCGAACTTTCGACCCCGTTACAATACTTTCCTTATACATTATGTATATAAGGAAAGTATTAAACGCTCGTTCAGATATTAAAAACAATATATTTAAGAAACTTAAGTCTATTCTACATCACACAAAATTGTTTAACTAAATAATTTGCTCCATATATACTGAGTATGTAGCAAATTTATTTCATAATACAAGAATTGAGTGGATTTTATGTCTATAATTAATTGATAAGCATCCAATCTTAAAACAAATTCAACAGGATAATTTTAATACCATATATCGGACATGATTTCGTATTTACTGAATGTCTTTAACAGTTCGGAAATTCAATTCGAACCACGAATGGAATCAGACCCGAAATTTTAATTCAAAATTTTTCAGATAAATGCTTTATTATTGTGTTTTTCTAAAAAAATGCCTTTTAATACTCATTTATCCGACGTTTTATGACCGATAAATATGTTTTAATTTTATACAAACGATTTTGAAATTGTAATTAATAGTTCATCGGTTCAGAAATTCTGAATAATTTTAAAGTAATTATAAATTAAACAAAATTGTATTTTTCCCATAACAAAAATATAACCATGGTAAAATCTGGAACATTTTATACAGCTCTGAAATTTAAAAAAATTGTTATGTTTTAAAAACTGCTTTACCAATTCATGCATAAATTAAAAAAATTATTTAATAATGATTGAATTTTAGTTGTGGTGTTTACGGCCTTGCATAATTATTAGACATTTTGGGATGAAATCATATTTAATTTGACCTTTCCTTTTAAATTTTATGTTTCTTAATAATTATCTAGATCATAAAGTAATGCACTGATCTAAAAGAAATGGCGAAAACAAAATGATTTAATATTTTCCTAATATCAAATATTCTTTGACTAAAATTTTTATTAAATAAATGATTTATATAAACACGACTGAATTCAGCATTTATTACATGTATATAGCTTAATTAATGAAATTTTATCTTTAATAATAAAAGACGATGTTTGTCTGTTTGTTAGTCGTTTAGCTAAAAATGCAAACGATCTACAGTTACGGTGTATTTTACAGTAATACTTTAGGTCAGGTTCTCAGACCCTCAGTGTGACTAAAAAAATTGAATTAGTATTTCAGTTATTAAATGTTAGAGCGACATTTTAAGTGAATTTTACTCAAATGGGTTCCTTGGCGTTCGAAAATATTTTCGCAAAATTTTTGCCCTGACATCATCGGAAAGACTGAAACGATTTTTTCAACGGGGTTTAAGTCAAATCCGTAGAGTAATTTCCTCATATTTAAATATTTGACGTTTCATCGAAATATGAAGAGCTTATAAAATTTCATAAGTATATCATATGTATATTGTTGCACACAAAAATTGAAGAGTCGCAGAATACCAGTTTTTAGAAAAAATATTTATGCATAAATAAATCTATGTGATTTCATCTGATAAAATCTGTATGCATAAATAAATATTAAGCATAAATGGAACTTTCCGTTGTTAACTGTTTTTTTCCTTTTTGCTGCATACATGTAGTGTGGGGAATAAGGCTGTCTTTCGAGAATTCGTTTGCAAGTTCCGGAATAATTTTGTCAGGGGACAAACTGCTTCTTTAACGAAAGAAAATACTATCGCAAATACTACAAATGATTTAATTCATTTAAAAACAGGGCTATTGATTTTAAGCATCCTCCACATGAATGTGACCAACGCACTTATTCAATGGGTATCAAAGTAGCTCAATTAGTGAGTATCAAATGAGTTTATTTAGAGCGTGCCAAATACGATTATTGAGTGCTTGTTACACCCGCAAAATGGGCGAATATCGTACTTAGAGAGTATCAAAATGACTTATTTTGGGCCATTATGCTCCCACAGTGAGAGAAATGCGCATTTACGGAGAAAAACGTAATTGTATGTAAATGTAATGTTCTATATACTCAGAGGCAAAACCAAGAAGTATTCCGCTCTCACACAGCTAGATAAGACGTGTATTGATGCTTATTTAGGACTTATTACTCCCTTTCTTCCAGCAAATGATTTTTAAAGAACTTTCTTATGTCATGCACTGTCAACTAAAAGAACATGTTCCCTAATATGATGAAACAAAATGAGCACAATAAGAGTTTCAAAGCACAAATAATGATTTACTTTAATAATTCCTTAAAGTTTTCTTATGCTTACACAGCGCTGAAATAATCTTGACAAGGCATGGAAACACAAAGTTTTATAAGAATGAGAAAAGAAAAATGTTTTATGAATACATTGAGGACGAAAAAGCTTACGTTTTATGACAAAGAAATATGTTCCAAATGATGGGGTAGTTTTTAAATTACGTATGAAACCACGTGTGTAATAAAAACGTCTCTCACTCCTAAGTAGACGTCATAAAATCCTAAATAAACGTAATAAAATTATTGTAATATAATAAGCATTTCTATTTAAATACAAATATTATAATAATTGGTACATGTCTATAATGTCCTTGTGAATACCAGAGAGCATATTGCTATAAATATATTTAAATAAACGAAACATTTGATTTAACTTTTATACATTCACCTAATAAGAAGAGAATACTCAATATATTCCTTTAATGTTAGCCTCTCCATTTAGAGGAAACTGGTGCTGCTATTTAAAGATTTATGGTTTGTGATTTGATGCATGGTTTTTAAAAAAATTGTATTTCCATTTAAGGTAGTAGATACATTTCATTTTATACCATACTGGGAAATTTAAAATAAATTTTCACTAATGTTTTCAAAGTGTATCACACCATTCATTTCTCATCAATTGTAGCAACCGCGTAACTGCTGCTTTTTAATACTAAAAATAGAAATATATTTATTTATTTCTTATTCCATCGATTCTATGAAGTACAAAAAATGTATTTTTCTTTTAGACACAGGGCGACCAATTTTATATACCGCAAACAGACATAATTTTACTCTTACTCCTACAGCAAGAAAAGAAAAATCTCGTATTTTCCCATAGTCTCCATGTAATTCATTTTTGTATACCCCATTTGAATATTTTAAACTTGTTTCTACCTACATATTCCCTCATTTTATAATAAGCTTAAAGAATCCGTGTCATTTTTTCCTAAATTTGAGTTAGATTTATATATCTCTGAAACCTGGTTTAATTTTTTTCAGTTTTAAATTTTCAACACTTGAAGCAAAATGTTACATTCGTTCTCCCTAGCGAATATATATATATATATATATATATATATATATATATATATATATATATATATATATATATATATATATATATATATGTATATGTATATATATATATATATATATATATATATATATATAATAGTAAATACATCATCAAATAGAAAAAAGGGGGGAGGCATAAAGGAATGGGGGAAATGAAAGGTGAGTGTTTACAGAAACGACAAAAAAAAGGCCGGGGGGGATAGTGACCCCCCATTCCCGGTTAAAGCGCTTTTACTCTAGAAACACTCCCGGTGCCTCTGTATTCCCGAAGCATCCCTCCGTCCGATGAAATCAATGAAACATCCCGAAGTATATAGGGACGGAGGGGTGCTTCGGGAAGACAGAGGCACCGGGAGTGTTTCTAGAGTAAAAGCGCTTTAACCGGGAACGGGGGTCACTATCCCCCCTGCCTTTTTTCTGTCGTTCCTGTAAACACTCTGCTTTCATTTCCCCCATTCCTTTATGCCTCCCCCCTTTTTCTATTTGATGATGTATTTACTATTGTATACCTGCTAAACATGAAAGAGCGGCATGGCGCCTTAATGTTATGAAGTGTAATGATTATGTTTTTTGTATATCTTAATTTTAGATATTTTTCTAATATATATAATATATATATATATAATATAATATATATAATATAATATATATATATATATATATATATATATATATATATATATATATATATATATATATATATATATATATATATATATATATATATATATATATATATGTATATATATATACCATACCGTAAATCACACTTATAAGGCGGTACGCAGTCTTTTAAAGACTTACTTTTTAAGGCACAAAAACACTGAACAAACTTTACTATAAAAATATATGCAATAAATGTCCCAGTGAAAACACTAAAATACCTCACGATAAGGTCGTAAAAATGATCCGAAATCACGTCATGTCAAAGCACATTACCCATATGAATGGACCTTGTTAATAGTCACTCGCTAACTCGTTCTTGTTCTACCCTATCTCAGCAAAGTGTGAATCCCTGGTTCCCTTATACTATTTATATCCGTGTACATACTGAATCCCTCAATTGCGGTTATGCTGAAAACAACACATACGATGCCGATTTAAAAAACAATTGGACTACCTTGCTTTATTGCCATGTTGAAATAAACCCTGTCGCATCTGTACCAATCACAATTATAACTGTTCAGCTTATTACTTCAAATTAATTGATTTATAACAATATTTCTGAAAACATTGCTATGCAAAACCGATTTCTAAAAGGAGTAATATAAGTGGTTGCAAATCGAAAGTCATTTCTTTTGTCATATAATCGATAATACACAAACCCATCATTATCCCTATTAATGTACAAATCCAGAAAGTTTAAACTTTGGAATTCGTTTTGCAATGTTTCAACCCACTTAAGCATGCAGAGTAAAAGACAAAATCCAGATTAAATTCCTAACACTCACTAGCCTAAAAATTATCATCGACATATCGAATGTAAATTATTTCGTTTAAAATGTGTGTCCCTTCTTCGAATTTATTCAGATAAATGTCGGCTAATATCGAAGAACAATTACAT
The DNA here is from genome assembly GCA_951213105.1 of Amaurobius ferox. Taxonomy (NCBI): domain Eukaryota; kingdom Metazoa; phylum Arthropoda; class Arachnida; order Araneae; family Amaurobiidae; genus Amaurobius; species Amaurobius ferox. The sequence continues at coordinate 93,632,883 of OX578136.1, forward strand.
ACCTAACGTATACCGTGTATTTATAAAAATCATTTCCATTAAAAAGCACCGTTCGAAATAATACCATCTCCACCAAGGCCCCATATCTACATCTAGTCATTTTTTACTAAATTTCATTTTGCTCGTATAGTTCCATAGTGATGTCAAATAGATCATTTACATTTATGTTACTGAACAAATTACCAAAATCAAAACTCTTAAAATATAAGTTCTTAGGTATATATATGATTTTCTTGATAGCTTTCTCGCTTTTATTAACAAAATATGCTCCTTTACCCTGAATTTGTAAAACCACGTCTTTTAAAATTTTAAGAAGATTCTTATTTGCTACTAGCAGCATACCCGTTCTTCGTACGGAGTATATAATATAAAAAAACTTAAAATTCGCAATAAATTGCAAATTCTGTTAAGATATTAAATTTATTATTCAGAAAGAGAAGTTTAAAACTATCTGTTCTCACTATGCAAATTTATCTTCACGGGCAGATCTGAAGAATAAAACATCCTAGTCCCTTTCGTAAGCAAATTTACAAAAAAAAAAAAAGGAATCGAATCAATATATGCAATATTGTCGCAGATTAGAAAATATGCCAGTGTGTTAGTAGAAGCTTACCCGTATTGCAATATGAGTCTCAAAAATATTTGCCAAATTAAAGAGACGACGTAAAAAATTAAAAGTATCAAAAATCCCCGTAATCTTAATACCAGAAGGTCGTAATTGATTCCAATATATGCCAATATATATCAAAATATATGCCAATATATATCAAAATATATGCCAATATACCTGTACTACTTATATTCTCGTAGATTAGAAGATATACCCGTGCATTTGTAGAAAATTACTCGTACAACGTACTATATATGAGTTTCAACAATTTTCGTCATAATAAAACAATGTCATAATAATTTGAAAATATCAATAATCCCTGAATCAACAGTCTCCGAAAATATCAATAATATTGATGCTTAAACCAGAAGACAGTAATTGATATTATCCAGTCAAAGATGCAATGTCAATGAAATTTATTTTATATACATATTTTTATTATTCAAATCTGAAAAGATTTAATAAAAATCGTATGTCGCATAACACATTGGATTCGTCGCTAAGCGACATGATATCATTTGCCTCAAATAAATTGATGGAAATCATATCGTCTGAATAATGCGATCTTCATGGAAGGTTTGGCGACAGTTTCGTCAATTTAGCGATAACTTAAAAAAAACGCCAAATTTATCGCCAACTGGGACTGTGGAACTCATAGTCCCATTTTGCGACAAATTGACGACACATCATCACAATATTATCCCCTAACAAAACACAATTACTTTCATTTATTAAGCGCGATTTTAGCAATGCCATGATATTTTTATGTATTTACAAATATTTTTATCAATTTGGTGATATTAAAAAAATTCGTTAAATGTGTTACTAAGTGGGATGGATGGTCTGACCTACAAATGCTACCGAAACATCATTTAAGTACTCTATTCTAAAAAAACAAATTTAATTTCATTGATATGGGTCATTTTTATCTATTCGGAGACATTTCGGCTAATTTGGTAAAGTTTAAGAAAAGGTACTAAGTTATTTATAGATATTCCGCTAAATCCGTAGCTCTGAATTTGCAGATCTGAAGAATAAAATATGCTGATCCCGTTTGTATATACTAAATGAAAATACTAAAATTGTATTAGAAGATACATACACCCGTTCTAATCTTTTTCTGCTTGAACAATCGGCCAAATGAATTTATTGGGTAAACACAATATATGAGTTTATTAGCTAAACACAATATATGAGCTTGAAACCTCTTTGCTAAAATAAATGAAAGTGATGTACGCAGCCCGCAATTTATATAATTAAAAGAACACTCAAACCGTTCATTTATAAAATATATTTTTACATCCATATATTTATTATTCAAATAGAAAAAATAATAATAAATATCAACAACACATTTAATTTCATTCCGTTGCCGAGCAACATGATATAAGATAGAATCTTCCTCATAAAATGCGAAATTAAATAGCCATTTTGATTTCTTCACACCTTTCATCGTGGAGTGAAAGCTTGTGAAAGATGAAGCGTGGAGGTAGATTTTTCCATTTAAATTCATGTTTCAAACAATTCATGTTTTCCTATAGTGACTAATTAATGCAACAATCCTGCATCAAACTCGGAAATAAAGTTTTATTTCTTTTTGACGCTTTTAACAAGCGATTTTCATCCTTTCCGCTTGGATAAACCACGGAGTTGGAGAGTAGAATTCCTAGGAAAAAGTTCCGTTTTTCATTAATATTTCAACAACCCCTGGTCTAAGAAACTCGAAACTTGGACTAAATTTATGGGGGGCTATTTTAAGGCTATTCACAAAATTTCATTAAATTCAGTTCAGCCGTTTTTCCGTGATGATGACACAAACAAAAATTTCGTTTTTCAGTCATATCTCGAGAACCACTGGTTGTAGAAACTCAAAACATGAACTAAATTTTTAAGTGGTGCTATTTCTAGGCTACTCACAAAATGTCATCAAATTCGGTTCAGCCGTTCTCCCGTGATGATGGGACAAACAGACAGACAGGCAGACAGACATATTTTCAATTTTATTTATATAGATTGTTAAATAAGATTTAAATACGTTAGTTATTGGCCTGAATTTCACAGAGTCTGTATATAACTTAGGTATGAACGTTAGGTATAGAAAACTTATATTTTTAGCACTGTAACCATTTTTTTTTATATTTGGCTCTTATTCGATTTCCTATTTCAATACGTGAAAAATTCTATTTTACGTAAGTGGTCTCGTCATTATAACATTCGTGAAGAAGTTTCTTATATAAATCAATGCACGTAAATGCATAATTAGCAGTTACCTAGCCAACGTATGTGATAACAAAACGTTGTTTCAAGGACTCTAATGCGTCCCTAATAAAGATTCTAGATTATTTACGTACGTAGTCACTTTTATAATATTCCAAACAATCCTGCACAACACCTTCTGTCCATGCACCGAAAACCTCAATTAGAACATTGTATTTTACTGCTATTTTATACACAAATTTATCAATATCATTCAATAAAGCATCTTCAATATTACCGTATCCAGTAAAACGATATTTAGTACCTAATTCTGAGCAGTTTTTAATGTTTGTTCCATTCAATAACTCAAAATCACCTGTTATAACGTTTTCAAACCCGGCATTCACAAAATTACTGTATTTTTGACAACTACAATGATTCACCGTCAGGTCAAGAGGGATTTACACACTTTATTATAATTATAAATCTTTCGGCATACAGGTATATTATATCTGTCTGCAATGCCCACTTTAATGTTTCCTAAAGGTAATTTTTCATGATGATTTTTTCATAATAGCTGCTATTCTAAGATTATCATATCCCTTAATTTTATAATTTATAATCATATATTATTAGTATCCTAGATATTATTATTAACATTAATAGCAATATATTATTATCCTTAATAGTAATATATTATTATCCTTAATAGTAGGTATTATTATTATCCATAATTAGATCAATCGGTTTATTATTTAACTGATCCATACCCAAGTTTTTCGCACGTAATTGTAAGAAATCCATGAAGATATCTTTTACTTCGAAGTGTTTACTACTGCCACCATCAGAAACGTCACTCTCATAAAATTCCCAAGTTCTAGACAATAACTTCATTCTGAATTCGAATACAAAGTTGTTTATCCAATTATACAGGATTGATTCACGAGTTGCATTTGCCTTTAAAACGTCTTGTAATTCTTTTACAGTAAGTTCTCCTGCCTCCTCTTGCCTTGCGTCTTATATTATCATTCCCATATTTTTTTGCCATTAACATCTACCGTTTAAACGTGTTTCTGTATATAATATTCTGTATTGTACGTAATGCCATACCTGATACAATTTAATTCGTATTGATAAATCGTATTTTTAATATCGATGTGGCAATTCTCCCATAGTTGTTTCCCCAGTTCAACTACAATGTCCAAAACCGTAATCTGCATGGATTCGATCTCGTGGTGTTTAAAATGCCTTATTTTTAAAAATGCGTCACTATTATCACTTTGCTGAAATTTATGTACCTGACTCCGATGTAAATTACTACGTAAATTTAGGTTATTTTTGGTTTGTCCAATATATTTCTTACCACATACCTAACATTCTATACAATAAATGCAATTATAGATCTTACAAAACATATATCTGCTTGTATCCAATTTGTTCAGAGTTTGCCACAGGGCATAATTTACATCGACTTGAACTACACCTACGGTATTTGAAGTTTTTCATATTATAGTACTTACTTTCAAAAGCCCCAACATTTTTCAAGGTTTTCACAGAATTTTCAATAACATCACATTTAATTTTTTTGTTTTCCTCACGACATAGATGTACGGGTTTAAAATAATTGTGGATTGTATTTGCCAAGGGGTCAAGGTTTTTCTATTGGCTATCTCTCCAAGCATTAGCTAGCCGGGTCGTCATTTATATATATATATATATATATATAGGATTATATATATATATATATATATATATGAGTATATATATATATATATATATATCGACTAAAATGGAACAGGAAGGACGAAATACCGAAAGATGGCAGGGGGGTTATGACTCCGGCTCCCCGGTTAAGCCAGCTTTTTATCTTGACAACATACCCCGTAGCCAGCACTCAGCAAAAAGAATACGTAAGTATCAACACAAAAATCCAAGAGATCTCCGATATTAAACCCATTCAGATAGGGAAGAACAATACAATAGCCATTACTAATTGAAATAGTCATAAAATCAAGTACCCAAAACTTTAGTTTAAAATACCCTATATGTATTATATATATGATATAATCTATTTCTTCAGAAACATACATTTTTGTGTTTGCTTCTACAAAAAACTTGGACATGATTAGATTTTTGTAGAGGTTAACAATTCATGATTTAGGCTTAGAGCCGCGTCCACGAGTAAGGCGTTTGTGCTTGATTTCGTTTGTTATACTTATTTCGATTCCATACCTTTGTATTATATAATTTTCATTGACTTGTTGATTCGATATTTATTTTATTTATTTTTTTTCCATTTGCTGGAGTATTAGTTGATTTTTACTTTTGTTTTGTAAGCCAGTTAGATAGTTGAATTTAGTTTAATTTTTTCTTTTTTTGTTTCCATACCTTTTAATTTGGTTGATTTTCTGTAACTTGATAGCTTGTGTTTTGTATTTTTTATCCATTTGATTGATGATTAGCTGTATTATATTTTATTCTGTGGGTGTTTTAAAAAGTTAGGTTTATCGTGTTACATCTTCTTACTTTTCGTTCATTGGATTTTCAAACTTCTATTATTATATATATATATATATATATATATATATATATATATATATATATATATATATATATATATATATATATATATATATATATATATATATATGTATATATATATATATATATATATATGTATATATATATATATATATATGTATATATATATATATATGTATATGTATATATATATATATATATCTATATATATATATATATATATGTATATATATAAATATATATATATATATATATATATATATATATGTATATATATAAATATATATATATCTATATATATATATATATATATATATATATATATATATATATATATATATATATATATAAATATATATATATATATATATATATATATATATATATATATATATATATATATATATATATATATATATATATATATATATATATATATATATATATATATATATATATATTCAAAATTTTAGACTTTTGACGTGCATACGCTATTTTCTTTTGATGTTCGTCTTCATCTGCTTGCAATTTTAATATAATATATGATCTCCTCCCATCTCCCACCTCGCACTCACACACACCGGCAACTTTTTTAGAGTTTATTTTTTATTTTTTTCTAGTTTTCGTAGTGGATTACTGATCTACATCATCGTGCCAAATTTCAAAGAAATCAAATGAAGTAAGATTTGAGAGTGGGGGGGGGGGCAGACAGACATAGCACGTTAATATCACTGTTTTATTAAATTTCTAAACCCTATAAAGTCTTTTGCATGGGATATATAATAATTTCCTAAAAAATTAAGGAGACATGTCTGTATCTGCACTTAAAAACAGTGCATTACTATATCTCATTAGTACACATGAATTTTATATTCACATATTTATGAAATACATTAACATTAAGCTTTGTGAGACTGTCAAATTTATATTTCATAGAGAATCATTTAAAATATATTGCCTATAATACCTTATATATGAATAATGTAAATGATTAATGGAAGCAATAACGAAATGAAACAGAATTGAGAAATACGTATTCCAGCCGAATTACTTTAAAATATTGATTGTGACATTTACCTTCGATTCGTCTTGCATATTTCTCGCTGCATACAATTTTGACGGAGAGATAAATCGAAATGTCATATAACACTTCTTTTTTTTTAATTTTGATGTAAATGGTAATTTTAGTAAATGGTTTAAAAGTGAAGCATTTATATTACTCCACATATGTACAGGTGTACTTAAATATTTTATCAGATATAAAATATTTTCTATTACTATATATATATATATATATATATATATATATATATATATATATATATACATATATATATATATAGTAATAGACTATATTACTATATTACTAATATTACTATATATATATATATAATATGTGTATGTGAGAGAGAGACTGCTATACAGTTAGGCTAAGTAATATATAAAGATTTATGAATTCTGACAAGACATAAAAAAGTCTAGACCGATAGATGCCAATTTACAGCAGTTCTGATGGCTAAATATGAAGCCATGAGATTGATTTAAGGTTTAACCAATAAAGAATCGTTATTACAAGGCCCTGAGGTCAACCAATAATCTCCGAAGTGTCGTATCTAGACCTCAGACAAAAATAGGTGAAAACCGGAATGCGAGACTATATTCGTGAAGTCCCAGAGATAGTTATTGTAATTTAATTATGATTATAATGTTCTTAATAAATAATATTATTTTAAGGTTAAAATAGGTGAATAGGCCTAATTAATTGAATTGTTCATTTCGATAAAAATGTAATTCAAGTATTTTATCAAAATGCATGTTTCTGATATCAGTGATAGATTATCTATAAACACTGATAACTTGGACTGCATGCGTAATAAGATTGAAAAATTATAGGAAACAAGAATACCTGAAAAAACACTGCATTTGTCTGATCAATTGAAGCCTTGAATGAAGAGACCAATGTTGCCAATAGCTCAAAAAAAAAGTTGAAAACTGCTGTTGTCAATCGTGAGAAAAAAATATTAATGAGAAAAGGCTATAAAAGGTGATATTCTTAAGTAAAAGCTACAAAATAATGGGGCAAATGAAAATAGAACTCATAGAGGCTGAATTATAAGGGGATGTAAATACATGGTAATGCTTATTCAAGAGCAAGTTGATGTCTGGCTAATATAAGATACTATGGAGAGAATTTAATATATGCAGCCATTCCAAACTTTTTAACTATACCATTTAGTAAACATGCTAGATATTAACATAATTTGCTGGTGATTTTTATATTATTAATATGCATAACATGAAATTTTTAATCTGATAATCTATAAATTCCAAAAAGTTGAATAAATATAACATTTCTAAAAAATTGTATCGAGTTACAGGAATTAAATGATAATGTTTTATTAATGTTAAAGTTAAAATGGTCTTTTCTATTATAGATATTAGTAACTATCCTATTAGTAAGTTCAATAATTAGATTTAACTCCAAAAAAATTAATGTTATTACAAATAGTGGCATCATTAGGGATTAGTTCCAAATTATTCGGATAGAAATCTACATCTTTGACACAGATGTCTGTAAAAACTAAATGAATCAGATCATCAACATATCTTTAAATTTTATAATCTGTTGAAGTAAAATATTTTCCATAATGATTAAGTTATAAATTAGCTAATATCCTGCTACTAATTCCACCTTATGGTACCCCTGAATCCCTGAAGTATAATTTATTACCTTGAAATATATAATTATTGAAAAGAACAAAGTGAAGAACTTTAGGAAAATTGGTAAATATAGTATGAGAAGATTGATTAGTAATATGAGCATTATATTGAGCTAAAATTACTACAAAAAGATCAGAGATCTTAATATTATTAAAAATATCATTAAAATCAAAAGTTTGAAATTCAATTAGTTTAAATAGTGATGTTAATTTATTCTTTAACTCTTTACTATTATTTAGAATAAGGTAGTTATTGCTAGAAACGCAAACTATCATGTATTATACACAAACACACACACACACACACACATATATATATATATATATATAAAGTATAAAAAGAATTTTAGAATTGAAAAAAGAAGGAAGGCTTAGCGAGATGCTTACTTAATGGCGGTAAGGGGTTGTGACCTTACTCCCCAGTTGTCAACAAGCTTGTCATAAATGCCGCGGCATTGCACTCCTGGACGCCAGCCCTGGCTGAAGCCAATCCCCGGCATTTATGACAAGCTTGTTGACAACTGGGGTGTAAGGTCACAACCCCTTACCGCCATTAAGTAAGCTTCTCGCTAAGCCTTCCTTCTTTTTTCAGTTCTAAAATTCTTTTTATACTTTTTATATTTATATCGTGTATAGTATTTGTAGCTGCTTTGTGCATATATGCTATAACACTTCAATATCTTTAATAACTTCCATTTTCCATCTTATATATTATATATATATATATATATATATATATATATATAATTGAAGATTTTTATGATTACTTGTAATATATACCATTATATATATATATATATATATATATATATATATATATATATATATATATATATATACATATATACATATGTATACATATATATATACATACATATATATATACAGACATATATATATACATACATATATATACATACATATATATATATATATATATATATATATATATATATATATATATATATATATATATATATATATATATATATATATATATATATATATATATATATATATATATATATATATATATATATATATATATATATATATATATATATATATATATAAAATATAATGAAAGAGATGAACAGCAATGTATCAAAAGTAGCCGACGTAGCCGGGGGGATTGTGGCACCCACTTCCCAGTTAAGCCATCTTTATGTCATGACAACCCTCCCGGAAGCCGATACACTGCCGATAACCAAATACTCAATACTTAAAACACAAAATATATATAAAAAAGTACAGAAATTACAAAAATTCCATTACAACAAAAATTGCAACTCATATAGTAGTATATCAAACATCTAACAGATAATAACACAAACGATCCACGTACATAAATTATAACCTAAACATAAGCATCAGCTAAGTGTCTTCTCTTACCATTTTGTATAAAAACACCCGGTCACCTCGTTTCCTATACATACATGACAGTGCCATATTTATCTCTCCTCAAACTTCATGTGTGCTTTTATTTAAATACAAACTGTAACATTCTGTTACGGTTATATTGTAAAACTTGCTTATGACCTCAGAAAGAAAACGTTTAAGGTAGCCTTTTGCAATTGCTTCATTCAGGAAACTATGATAGCTTTCATATCGATTTATTTCGCAGCTATTTAATCTTTTACTTCTTATCAAATAGTTTAATACTATATTTCGGAATACAGTACGATGTAAACATGTATCCCAGTGTATAATATAATTGATTTTAAATGTGAAGTCTTTTCTTTTATCGTACAGTCTGAATCCTACAGAACCACTTAGGATTTTTTGTATATGGTCAAATCAAGAAAATTTATGCTTTGATCTTGATCAATATTGATCTTGATCAAGAAATAAAGAGATATGAATGCGGTCATAGTTTCCTGAATGAGGCAATTGCAAAAGGCTACCCTAAACGTTTTCTTTCTGACGTCATAAGCAAGTCTTACAATATAACCGTAACGGAATGTTACAGTTTGTATTTAAATAAAAACACACATGAAGTTTGAGCAGATAGAAATGTGGCACTGTCATGAACTTATTGGAAACCAGGTGGCCTGGTGTTTTTATATAAAATGGTAAGAGAAGACACTTAGTCGATGCTTACGTTTAGGTTATAATGCATGTACGGGGTTCGTTTTTGTTATTATCTATTGGATGTTTGATATACTGCTATATGAGTTGCAATTTTTGTTGTAATGGGATTTTTGTAATTTGTGTACTTTTTTTATATATATTTCGTGTTTCAAGTATTGAGTACTTGGTTTTCGGCAGTGTATCAGCTTCCGGGAGTGTCGTCATGACATAAAGCAGGCTTAAACGGGAAGTGAGGGTCACAATTATTATTACTTTCAATACTTTATATAACATTTAATACATAAAGTTATTGTTCTTTTCAAAGTTATGGTTCTTTACTTATTGAAGATTTTAAAATTTTATTATTCCTTTACGTTGGGTAACTTTACTCTGCAGTACCACTTTAAAATACTTTTTGCTTAAAGACTACGATGCGATTGCAGTAGCATTACGGTGCAATTGTAAAAGCATTCTGATGCGAATGCAATAGCATAAGGATGTTACGAGTGAACAGCATCAAAATCTAAATAAATTATAATTTAAAAGTACTGAATTTTTAATTAAATAGTATATTATTATTTTTATTATTATTTGAAGCAGGGTGTTTCAAGAAACTTTTAATAAATATATTAAAACTATTTATTTATTAGTAATATATAAGACATACCAAGATAAGATGATACATCTTTTGGTTTTTAGTTATTATTTATTTTATATTTACTTAATCATAAATATTTTAATTTAATTCACTTTCTATGATTGACTACTTAAAATTTATAAGCTTCGATTCTGAAAATCATAAAGTACCGTTTAGTTGGCCAAGTGAAAGCGCAATAAATAATTTGCCTCACTTTTGAACGGTTGATACTGATAAGAAAAACGTTTAATTTAAAATAAATGTAAGGAAACATTATTTAATGTAGTGCTAATTATTTTCTAGTATTCTAATATTAAAAATAGAAATAATCTAAAACCACAATATCTATGTTGGGATTATATATTTTGTTCCTATTTCATTATTTTCGTTCCTATTTTATTTACATTGAGTTTCCTATTTTACTCACTAAACTGCCCATAAGTAATTGATAAGGTTCATTGTGAATCATTGTTCTGAGAATAAATGAAAAAATGTGTACTAAATGCAATTGAATTAAGTCAATACATCATATCAACTTTTCAATACATCAATTCAATCAATACATCATATCAACATCTCAAATTAAAACTCATCAAATTACCCCCAAATGGCGGTATTATATTTAAATTGCACTATGCAGAGAAAGAGTAAACAAATATAACAAAAATAACGACATTGTTTTGATGTTCACTATCTAAATAAGCCATCATCTCGAAAAAATGCAAAACATTTCATCCAAATTGTTTATAAGTTCAAAAAACAACATAAAAGTTTTGCCTTTATGTTGTTCCCAAGATACTTTTATGTTGTTTAAAAGTTTTGCATTTATGTTGCGTCAAAAACAGTTTTGCCGAGACAACTTTTATGCAGGAAAGCTATGTCGTGTTACATATGAATACTATAGATTTTAATGAAAAGATTATATTTTAATAAAGTGACAAAATTATGCAGGCACGTTATTGCATAATCCCTACTTCTCAACTTATTGGTCTCCCCTCTCTCTAAATGCTACAAACGCAAATAAATAAAACTTAACGTTCAAGATATTCTAGATTTTTATTATTAAATTTCAACGTCAAATGTAGGTTTTAGTTTATACTTGTCAGTATTGCCTAAACTAAATGCAGTCATATAATATGAACGAATAATAATTAAATGATTCGTGAGAACATCCAAATATTTTTATTATTAAACGATTAAGTAATAAATTTTCTTCTATCTAGTGTTCTATCACAATCTGTCACAATTAGTGCTTGGTATGGTTAATTTATAATGCAGTGTTGCCTCTGTATAATGATAAATATCACAATTATTGAGTGGCATGGTTAATATAGGATGCAATTTGCTAGCTGATAATCAAACTTCATATAAAATGAACACTCACTTGCAGATGATAGATAAATTCTATAAAACTGGAAATCACATAACAATACACGAAAATAATATTTATATTTTAAGAACAGTAAAAAACTATATTATCTGAATTTATAAATATAATCAATAAATACAGACTCCATATCGTTTAGTAATCAAGGATTGCCAAATCAAAATTTTGAAGTGCTACGCTACATTCAAAATGCCAAATACCTGCTGTTAATAACCTGCCTACTGCTTTATATAATAATTTTGTAAATGATTAATGACAGCAATAACGTAATGTTATGAAACTGAGAAATAACACATTCCAACTGAATCGCTTTGAAATATTGATTGTAACATTTACCTTTGAATCAGCTTTCATATTTCAACGCTGTTTGAATTTTCGATGGATGATAAATCGATAAACCATGTAACACATCGTTATTTCAAATCTTGACATTTGTAAATGATTTAAATATTAGATATATCTACCCGAACTAGTAAAATTTGATAAAACGTTTAAACCATATATGGACTTGAGTATGCTTTTTGTTACTATAAAATAAATATTTTGTGGAAAATAAAATGTGTGTATAATTGCTATATCATATGCCACTGCCCTCACAGCAAAGATCGTCACATGTGTGACAGTGACGTTGTAGTCACGTGACACCTGGGTCACAATGTGATATCATATTTGTGACTTCTATGCGACGTTGCGTATTAGTAAGTTTGTAATTTCATTGTGACTATATTCTGTGACGTTTCCACAATTTAATTAAAACGTAACAATGTGACGATATTGCAATGGCAATTACAATATGACGTCAGAAACAAGTTAATATGCAACGTCACAAACGATCATGTAAATGACCAAAATGACTTCGCTGTGACCTCAATATGACACTGGCGAGACGTACTACGACGTTCTGTGACGTAAATTTTACGTCACTGTGAAAAAAAAATGCTGTTAGGGTGCTAATTGCTATGACAGGACTTATTACAGTGTATATAGGGTGCCCCCAAAAGATTGAAACGCGCTTTAATTCTTTACCTGTTGGAGATAAGTGGGCAATGTAAATTGCAAAATTGTTGAAAGTAAGATAGAAATAAGGCTACGTCAATGAAATAGTCGTCACATTAATTTTCAAGAAGTTACACTTTTTAAATTTTTATACGACCCCCTTAGACAAATTTGTCCAAAAATAAAATTTTTATTTTTAATGCAACAAGATCCTTAAAATGCACTTATCTGCATTTTTGAAATCAAATGAATTATGATAAAGGAAAAAGTCTGATTTGCTACATTTTCCGTACCATGTGAAAGGCTGCTTCATCAGTGAAAATAGGTATCATAAACAAATTGACGATGGAAATTGGTCAGATCAAAAATACGTTAATATGTGTCAAAATGTTTCATCTTAAATGCATCTAAATAAAGCATTACACAGACAGAGGCCATATAAAGCACTGATACTCACTACGCGGTTGGGTATCCTATGCATTATCATCCAGTTTTACCTTTTTCGATATATCACAAATTTACATTTTTTATTTGATACATGGTCCCCATTCACAATGTGCAATTTTCAATTAAATATAACTAGCTCAATTTTAAAGATGCAGATATGTTAATGATCTTGTTGAATAAAAAATAAATAATTTCTAATCGACCAAATTTGTCTAAGGGGGTCGTATAAAAATTTAAAAAGTGTAACTTTTTGAAAATTAATGGGAGGACTATTTAATTAACGTTGTCTTATTTCCATCCTTACTTTCAACATTTTTGCAGTTTACATTGCCCACTTATCTCCAACAGGTAAAGAATAAAGCCCATTTCAATCTCTTTGGGACAAACTGTATATATATATATATATATATATATATATATATATATATATATATATATATATATATACACTCTAAGATAAAAAATCGACGCACTCCTAAAAATAATCCGATAGTAATAAAACTGCACATGCAAACACATGTCGACCGAATATGCAAATGGTCAAAAATTTGCAGACAATGAATGTATAGTCGAAAATACAACACTGAACACCATGGTGATGTATATAAAGAGAGAACATCGCTTTCAGTAACAAAACGTGCAGTGGATTTCGATTGCTACGTACCTTGATTGTAACAATGCCTCGCCTCGTCGGAGAATTCGTGACCACTACGAGCATATGTTTAAGTTTGAAAGAGTGCGTGCGATCGAACTGCATGACACTGGATGGGAATACCGGCGAATCCCTCGGCATTTGGGTAGGAACAATGCAGCAATTGGACGATGTTGGCAAGAATGGTTCCGGAATGGCAGATTTCAGCGACAAGAGGGCTGCCGACAGCCTAGGTCAACGACAGAACAGAAAGGTAGAGCGATTTTCAGGTCAGCTGTGACAGCATGATATTATTCGTTATCAACCATCCAACGGTGACAAACACGGAAGTGACCACCCGGACTATTAATAGAAGACTACGAGAGCGGAATGTATACCCTCGGCGCACATTACGCCGCCTACCACTGACCGCTATGCACCTCCAATAGCGATTGCATAGGTGCCGGGCCCGCTAAACATGGAATTGGTCGGATTGGGAACGAATTGTCTTCAGTAATGAGTCCCATTTCGAACTGAGTTCCGACGCCCAGAACATACGTGTATGGCGACAGCCCGGATATCGTCAGGATCCTGATCTTACTGTTACACACCACCCGACCGGACAACAGGGAGTTATAACCTTGAGTGCCATTTCGTTTGATATCCGGGCCGTTTTTATAGTCTTCCGTGGCACCATCACAGCACAGTGGTATGTTGCCGACATTCTACGACCCGTTGAATTGCCCTTCCTTTCCTAACACCCCGGGCTAACTTTTCAGAAAAATAATGCCAGGCCACACATTGCACGTCTCTATTTATTGTCTGCGCGCTCACGACACACTTGCTTAGCCTTCCAGATCCATAGATCTCTGGCCTACTGAGCACAGTTGGACTGAGGTGAGGCATGGCCTGCGACCATCCGAGAATGTAGACGGATTAGCTCGTCCATTAGAGGCCATTTGGAACGACACCCCCCTCAGAATAAAATCCGACAACTTTTTGCATCAATTCCACGTCGGATAACAGCTTGTACAAAGGCCTGAGGAACAACGCCATATTAACATGATCAATTTGTGTAGCTCTTTGAGAGAAATAAATCAACCAATTGTTCTGAAATTCTAATTATTTCTTTATTTGTACATCCACATTACACGTAACAAATTTTGTTTCATTTGAATAATTCATTTTTGGTGAGACGATTTTTTTGTCTTATTATATATATATATATATATATATATATATATATATATATATATATATATATATATATATATATATATATATATATATATATATATATATATATATATATATATATATATATATATATATATATATATATATATATATATATATATATATATATATATATATATATATATATATATATATATATATATATATATATATATATATATATATATATATATATATATATATATAGCTCCGTCGAAAACTCGAGTTGCGATTTTCGACATGATTCCAATACTTTCCCTATACATTACCATGCATTGCAGGGAAGGTAAAATATAAGTTTTGGTGGGAAGAATACTTTGAAGCGTGTCACTTTTAAGAAAGTAAAAGGTAACAATTTTCTAAATAATACATATATATATATATAGTCAGAAAGTTATTTAAAAATTATAACTAATAAAAGTATGTTTAAATAATTATTTACATTTAGATTTTAAATGGGGGAATATCAGCTTTTTAGACTTATGGACGTCAAGCTACTGCTAAAGAGAGTTGCTTGGTTGGACAAAGTTGACGTAATAGAATAAAAATGGAGCGTGTAATTACGCCAGAGTTTAGGAACAAAATCTTATGTTTTGTAACTTAGTTGAGCATTTTATTACTGTTTTATTGTACCTGGCTGCTTGTAAGATAGTTATTCAGTTATTAATGCTAAGAGTGGCGACACGTCACGGTTTCAAATACAAATTACCAACAAATGAGAAATATCACAGGTCGAATAGTCATTTTGTTTTTAAAATCATCCTACAGACGTAAAAAAAATAGCTAAAACGTTTTCGGACATTTTACATGTCCATCGTCAGTAGCAGAACAATTATAAGATGCCAACGTGCTTAAATACACTTCAGTACTTTCAAGAAAAATGTGCATATCATGAAATTGTCAGTTATACAAAAAGGTGTGTAATGAGTCAGATTATAATTTATACAAAGCTCAATAGCAAATACTCCAAACATGTTTTAGAATATATGATTTTTAAAAAACACATAATAATTATAAATCAATGTAGCTATGCAACCGCTTAACATGCAGGGGATCGAGAAGGAGTCGCCAAGCATAACTTAGGACCTGAACAGAGTCAAAATTACAAATAGAAGAACGGTATAAATAAATAAATAGGGATTCATAAAGCAAGATCGATTAGGGGCTATTACAGCTAACTAAAATAAATGTTTTTTTAGACGAACATTTTCGCCCTCTTTTTGAAAAAACTTTTTGGAGTATTTTCCTTTGAGCTTTGTGTAAATTATAATCTGACTCATAACCAACCTTTTTGTATAACTGACAATTTCAAGATATGCAAATTTTTCTTGAAAGTATTGAAGTGTATTTAAGGACGTTGGCATCATTTCTAATTGTACTGCCACTGATGATGGACATGTAAAATGTTCGAAAGCGCTTTGGCTATTACTTTTACGTCTGTAGAATTATTTCAAAAATAAAATGACCATTGGATCTGTGAGTATTGTCATTTGTTGGTAACTTATATTCAGTTATTAGTTGTATATGCTTCATGATTACACTTAATGGAACTTTAAATAAAATCGCTAGTCATACAAAAACTTAAACTCCTTATCGCATCCTGAAAATACTTCCGCGATTTGAGACGATATGCCGCAACAGTATCAGAAATAATATCTAGGATTTAATGACATCTACCAAATCTTAATTAAATATACGATAAGATCTAAAATGGATATTTGAAGATTTATGGCCACGATCTACCCATGTGACTGACTTTCAATATCGTTTCGCAGATGAACTATTCAATGGAATAACGACAATTGTCTCAAAATGTCATTTAGGCGAGAACTTGCACTTTCATCTGAATTCCTCGAAATTATTAAATCTGCAATTGGCTACGAATAAATCTAATAATACTTTTCTACTAAATCTAATAACACTTTTAATAAATTTCGAATAAATCTAATAATGCTCTAATATATCTTTCAATCCATGAAGACATATTAAATGAACGACACATATTAAATTATGCAGTTCTTTTTGTAGTAATTTTGCTATTCATTTATAATGTGATGACATGGAATTTTACTTTCCCTGCAGTACATGGCAACGTATAAGGGAAGTATTGTAATCATGCCGAAAATCGCAAATCGAGTTTTCTACGGATATACATGTTTTTGGACCTTTAGAACACGGAAAAACTATTTTTAGCGTCACGTCTGTGTGTGTGTCAGTGTAGATGCCTATTTGAACAATGTATCTATCCTCTCCAATTCAAAAACTAATAGACCGACTAAATAAATAAATAAATTGGCATCACGTCTGATTTCAATTAGCAGAAACAACAAGCACAACTATAATAGAAGGTCTTTATTTCACTTCCTATAAGACGTACAAAATTTAAAAAAATGTCAGAGCGCTTTCGAGCGTAAATACGTTCTTCATCAGTGGCTACATGGAAAATAGAAATGATAGTTCATATATAGACCAGAAAAAGTGGCAAATTTGCATAAATACAATTATCAATAACCTTACGTTTATCTAAGGAGAATCCAAAAATACAAAACATTTTGAACAGATTCAAAATCGAGCATAAATCACGAAAAGTACAGTACATTTAACAATTTTATTACAGAAATTTCAAATTCAAAACTTTTTTTTTAATATAGGTTGGCAGTCAGGCCCAATCCCCGAGAGGATTACGTCAAAGATAACTATGAAGAAACTTGAATTGCATGGAGTCGAGAATGAGTGGCCAAGCATAATTCAAAATCTTAACGGGGTCAAAATTTCAAATCGACTCGCGGTAAATATAAATAAAAAGGGACTCAAAATGAAGACTATTACGAGGGTTATTACAACGCATACGAAGGAAAGTTCAATCAAAAATGGGCCGGAACTTTTCTCTTACAACTAAATGAGCAAGGTCTGTAGAAAGTTTATCACCTTTGACATCCCTAGCCTCACGATCGGGATTAACAAACCTGCCTTTTTTTGAAAAATGGCCCGCAAAAATCGTTAAAATATAAAAAGACAATTCTGAGATGTATCAATAAAATGCGTGTTTTACGTAATTTCTGACGATGAAAAGAATAAGACTAACTCCACTGCCCTATATCTAACCGTTCTCTAGATATTTTATTTCATTCGCATTTTTGCAACGATGGTTTTGAAACTACGCCCAGTTACCAAATGAAAATGAAAATTGAATTAAAAGCGAGCAAAAATTCAGCGCCATTTCAAATAATTATGCGTTTTATTTTGTGCAATTAAACTTGATTTAAGGAAATATTAAAGAAATAAAGAGAAAATGAGTTTGAATCCGTAGGGAAAGTCACGCACTGCTCACATCAGATTATTTTCAATTACGAGGAGTTAATCCAAATCTTCCTGGGATATGTAAAATAATAGTTTTCGTAGAAATTGATCAGTCTCCTTTCATCTTCAAAGTAAATTCCTTGAAATCCAATTCATTTATCTCAGTTTACACACATATACTGACATAAGTTTAGGCAAAATATTTTTAAATGCATTAAGCCGTGTAATTTATTTCAAACTCCGCAAAGCGGGCAGTTTTAAATATAAAAGTAACTATTAAAATACTGATTACAAAAATTTTGGAGAAAACATTATTACTTGCTTGTGTGCATGTGGCAGCATAATAAAGTACACAATGCTGTTTAATCTCAATTTTCGAAATTGTTAACTAAGTGAAGTTACAAGTCCTGTAAATTTTATATATAAAAATAATATACACTGAAGAGCCAGAAAAACTGGTGCAGTCGGGCGTATGCAAATAATGGAGGTATGCAACTAATCAGCGTAACGCGATGCGGTCGACAGTGCGTATATAAGACAACAGGGTGTCTGAGGAGGCTATTAGATCAATTCTTGCTGCTACAATGGCAGGTTATCAAGATTTAAGTGATTTTGAACGGGGAGTAATAGTCGGCACACGAGAGATGGGGCATACCATTTCCGAGGTAACGATGCAATTTGGATTTTCGCGCACGACCATTTCAAGAGTGTACCGAGAATATCAGGTTTCCGGTAAAAGCTCAAATCTCCGACAGCGGTGCGGCCTGAAAAATACCTTCAGAGAACGGGATCATCGACGGCTGAAAAGAATCGTTACACGAGATAGACGTGCAACACTTCCTGAAATTGCTGCGGATTTGAACGCAGGGTCATCAACAAGTGTCAGCGTACGCACTGTGCAACGTATCCTCATTGATATTGATTTATACCTCATTGGCTCTGCACGATATTAAGTAGGTGTACCAGTTTTTCTGGCTCTTCAGTGTAAAAGTTGCTTTCGGGTTTGTTGTTATAGGAAGGCTTTTTTTTTCTGTCCCCATCCTGAATTTTAGCTTTGTGTACTGAACAATTCTTAATTAAATTTAATATTCTAATTTAAATTTAATATTAATAAATGTAAAATCCTTTCATCCATACATAAATAAATGATAAAGTATTGCGAATTGGAAAATTTTTCTATCTGTGTATATATTTTTTCATTAAAGAATAATATCTGTATTGTCACAAAATCCATACAGTTTTGAGGAAAGTCAGTAATATCCTTACACTTTGGTATTCAATTTTTTACCAGGCATAAATTGATATGCTTTGCTATATTTATGTAATCGATTTGTGATAAATATTTGTAAACGCCAGTGAAAATGTTGGTCTAAATATTAGTATAAAATTTTCCTAGTTAATTTTCTTTTAAAATTTCCTGTGTTTAAAGAATATGTTTTTTTTTACTCCTAGAAAACACCAAGTAAAATGAGAGATAAAATGTGTGCAAAACGCCTTTGTTGAAAGTTATATGTTTCAAGATTCTCAAGTGATTGATGATGGTTTCTGGGTTTCTGTTTACGATGCTTCAAAATATACACTAGCTTCACATGAAGAATTTTAACAGTTTTCATTTGAAGCTTAAAAAATGAAAAATAAAGCTGAAAGTCGTTTTAATTCGGGAAAATGGGATTTTTAATTTGATTACATTATTTAATGGTTTATGATTTATTACTTTAATTATATACATAGTATAATATATAGGAAAATTACTCTGACGATGTCAAAAATTGGAATCCGATTTCTCGATGGAAAAGCGCGTTTCAAGCATCCCAGACCTCGAATCGAGCATCTTTGAGGTCATATCTGTGTGTGTGTGTGTGTGCGTGAGCGTGTATCCATGAGTCTATAGAGACGAAATCTCATGAAATAATGGAATTATTTAAACGAATACTGGAAGCCTTAGGATTTCACACAAAATCGAATGTTCGGAAGACAATCAACTTTTCGAATAAAATTTTGAAAAATTAAAAAAAAAATCAGAACATTTAATACTGTCACGAAAATAATCATTAGAAAACTTTTGGCTCAAACTTTAGAAAACTAGCAAAAACCGTTTTCGCGGTATCGCATATTTTTCAGATAAATTTATCAAAAAATAAAAAAAATAAGAAAAATATTAACTCTTGTGAAATATGTTAACTTTACAGATGTAATATTACGCGATGATTGTGTTAACACCATTCTCGAGGATCTAGTTAGTTCCATTCACGAAAGAAGATACTTTGTGTAATAATTTCATATTTCGATGCCTAACAATTCGCCAACAGTCATTTATATGTAATAAATGCTCTTGTCTTCGTCTGTCTGTAAATGTTTGACGATACATTTGTCGAACTTTTATTTAACAAAACATCGTTTATTTGCCGATATTTCGTCCCAGAACATCGAACATGTCGTTGCAATTACAAAAATAATGTTTTTTTTTTAAACAAAAATGCCGCTAACTTGATAAATTAGTCGTTAAAACATTTTACTATGTGGACTATATAGCTTACTATAGCTTACTATATTGCTGTCTTGATAACTATCAATTTAGAGTTGTGTGAAATATAAATTGATTAGGTACTTCTTAATAGTTTTATATGTTATCATCCAGAAAAGCAAAATATGTGAAATTTAACATTAAGAACACTGTACTGCAAAACTTATACATCATTTTCTTATTGTAAAATATGTAAAGTCACTGCATTATATAAGGAAAGTCATGTGCTGCCCACATCACATATCCCTACATTACAGTCTTCATAAATCATTAAAGCGTTGCTTACGAATTTGCGAAAGCTACGCTTTACAAATTTTTCTGGGAAAGCCTGTCTGAAAATTCTATCCGTTATGAAGCACCATGAAGTATAGTGTTGCGAACGCGCAATAATCTCATTGGAGCCTCCTATTTCGTCTATCTCGAAAGCCAGGCGAAGAACACACAATCCATGACGTCATTGTGACGTCAGGATGACGTGGGACCAGGGTTTCCAGAATTTTTCCATTAGAAGAATGGCTGATAGATTAGGCGATTTATCGCCAATTTGGCGACATTTGTGGATTTCTCGATGAAGCATCTCGATAGAACGATTATTCTTTGAGATATAGAGATTTTCAGAAGTTTCAATGGGAAGGTTATAAAAAGGCAACGCTTTTGGAAGGGGGTTGAAGAATTGACGTGACACGAAATATATTGTATTGTGATTTTTGTCAATGTTTTGAGAATCGTAGCGGCTGTTTTGTGAAAGTATTTCGTCCGTATTTCAGAATAATATCGCTCGTTTTGTGAGATTAGTGGAGTATTTAAGTGCTATTTGATTGTAAACTGTTCTTGTTTATTTTATGCTTGTGTAAAAACGTAGGTTATGCAGAAACATGAACTCGTTCTTGCATCCTGATAGCAGCCTCATGATTCCAGAGGATACGTTCATAACAGTAGTAATACATGTTATCCTTACAAATAGTCATGCCTCCATGGAAGCATTTATACGTTTGCCAATTCATATACATTTTGTAAATTGTTGTTTAAAATATTGTTGCAGCACTGATTGACAAATTTGCAACAATTAAAATATGTTTAAGATGCAAAGTTTTAATGAAATGGAGAAACTGATTTAAGACTTTAATACACATTTATATTTTACCCTTTATGTGATAATTCCAGACGTTTAGCTATTGATGAACATTTTAAAACCTTCATCTTTTTCAATACCCCAGCTGTTAATATATAAAAAATTATAAATGTATTTTCGTTAACGTTATGTAATAATATTTATGCATTTTTGTAGTTCTGCACTAAATAGTTTTGCATTTCACTTCAATCATTTTTCAGTAAAGTAAATGTGATCAATTACATAGTTATACTCAATAATACAATAATAAAATAATAATAAATACATAGAAATACTCAACCAGTTAAATATGTGCCAGGTAAATATATTCAGTTAAATACATGCCAACAGAATTTATGTATATGTATAACTTTAATGTCTTATAATAGAAAATAATCATGTTGAAAATATTTTTTAACTCTTGTAAAACATCATTTATTCATAAAAGTTGAATTATTTTATCCAAACTACGTAAATATAAAACCGTTCCTTTCCCTATTCTCATGAAAGTTTTCTGTGATTACATACTTAGCCAAATTCTTTTGAGCTACTTGCAATCTGAAAAATTTTCTAGAGCCATTAAAATAAATGCAGATTCATGCCCATCAAGTTCTTTTGCGGTGTACATCTTCTTTTATAACAATGTGTAAAATATTTGCTACGTGGAATCTGGACAAAAACTAGTTAACAATGCCCCAATACGGTGTACTATGGGGTACTAACGAGTACATAAATTGACATGGAGTTCAATACAAATTTAAAATACATATTGATGTTTTTCATCAGCATGAATACGAACAGTTTGCATGCTAATAATCTGTAGGAATTGAGCCTAAATCATTAGGTCTAATAAGAAAGATATAGGCCTAATTAGTTTTGACCTACTTTATAACAAGACAGTATCGAACATTAATATAAGTGGCAATACCCAAGAGATATTACTTTTGTTACGTTATACATTTTTCATTATTTTACGCCTAATATTATGACAGTCTGTGTCCATCTTTATAATTTGCATTTAAAATATTATTTTCATTATATATGCAAAATTTTGTTTTATTTCCTATAACCTATTGAGCTGTACTTACCTTGTTCAGTGCAGCAAAAGGTATACATTTCTCAGCAATACGTGTTTGGTACAAACTTGCAGAAGAGTTTGACAAAAATGCACTTAACTTTCCGACTCTTACAATCGGTGTCATATGGCAGCCTGCACATGCTAAACTGTTTTAGAAAGATTGGAGAAGATGTGTGCATAGTGGAGCCATGTTTTGGAGTCAAAAGTAGATATTAACTTCTAGCTTGTCATATGCAAGAAAGCTGTTTGCTTTGATCTCAACCTATCCTAATATTCCGTGATGAACCCAGTGAATGCTATACTTTTAAAACCATGTATGCACTTTTAAGGCAATGCTATACTTTTAAGATTAAGAAAATATTAAAGATTTTTATGCTGCAAGTTTTGCTTGTAAAAGTGGAATTGTCGGAATTACAATTCCTATAAAATCCGACAAAAATAATGTTAGTTGCACTAAAATATTTTTACTTTAAAACTAAAACTATACACCTTTTCGAACAGTATGGAAATGAAATTCCTTGATAAAATATTTTATTTCAATATAAAACAAAATCGTAAGTTCCATTTATAGTTGAAATTTGGAATATTTTACCTTTAGTGATTAAAAGGCAAACTCAATCCTCTATAAGAAAATTTTAGGCATAAATAAGGGATTGATAAAACACTATTAGCAACAGAATCAGCAAAAATTGATTTTGAATATATTATCATAAAGAAATTAGTGAACAATAGCCACTTATTTTAGTTATTTAGCATTAATCATCCAGACTAAAAAATCATTGCATGACTATTTTTAAAATTCATTCAGTGTAATGTAATACAAGACCTTTGACAAAAAACTTTGAAGCTTGTGCAAGGAAGGACATTTGCATAAATCCGTGTGAATAAATAACAATTGTGCGCCAAATTTATGTATATATTTATGGCGACTGACGAAGGTAGTGAAATCGTGTAACTTGTTGTACATCTTTTAACGTTTGAGCTCGCTCTGTCGAAACTCAAGATGGTCAGTTAAATATTCTCAAAACTCGACGATGGGTGAATATTGCTAAATCGTAAAATTATGTTCAGAATCAACTTTCTTAGATCAATGCTTGCAAGTCTCGAATTCGACAGTGTTGGGTTTTTCTGGTGTTCTACTATTTTTTTACGTGCAGGAGCACATTATTTGTCGAAAACAGCAGTTTAAAAGAGATTATGATCTACTACTAGCATGTGCGTATATATAGACATACGACCTAGAACTTGGATTCCAACCTAGTTTCTATGCATGTGCGTATATATAGACATACGACCTAGAACTTGGATTCCAACCTAGTTTCTATGCATGTGCGTATATATAGACATACGACCTAGAACTTGGATTCCAACCTAGTTTCTATGCATCTCAAGGCATGAGGATGTATGATTCAGAGCAAGAGCACCTCACCGCTTGCTGAATGATCCTGTGTATAGAACGCGTGTGTTTATGATTGTAAAGTATTTTCTTAACACATGTGTCTTTGTGTATCCCAAAAGAAAATAAATGGCTTTTCCTATATTTCCTATTCCGATATATAAATGTAAGATAGTTTTGTAAAATCTATATATATAAAGAAGAAAAGTATGTATGCATGTTTGTATGATCCATCATTGCGGGAGAATAGCTGAACCGAATTTGATGGAATTTGGTGGGTAGTCTTGAAATAGTCCTAAGTAAAATTTAGTCCATGTTTTAAATTTCTATCACCAGGGGTTGTCGCGATATTAGTGAAAAATGACACTTTCGTTTGTCTCATCCTCACGGGAGAACGTCTGAACCGAATTTAAAGATGTTTGGTGGGTATCTTTAGAATAGCTTCTCAAAAATGTTGTCCAAGTTTTGTGTTTTTAAAACCAGGGTTTGTTGAGATATTACAGGAAAACGAAACTTTTTCCTAGGAGTTCTACTTTTTAAATCCATGGTTTCCAACGAAAAATATTGGAAAACGTTGGTTTGAAACGTGAAAGTCAATTAAATCTGTGAGTTTTGTAGGAGTTTACTGAACGTATTTGTCACTTTTGAAATCGCAGGTTTGAAATATGAATTTAAATGGAAACTCTATCACCATGGTTTATTTTTCACAGGCTTACACAACAAATTGTATTAATTTGAATAATAAATAAATGAATATAAATATATATATATATATATATATATATATATATATATATATATATATATATATATATATATATATATATATATATATATATATATATATATATATATATATATATATATATATATATATATATATATATATATATATATATATATATATGAAGAAAAGTATGATGTATGTATGTAAGATATAAATATATATTTATAATTTATAATTATTACCAGCATAGGTTTCAAGTGAATTGGAATTAGTTATTTCTGATATTTATATATTTTCAGAACAACCATTACCAAAAATCACAAAAACAATATTTTTCTATAATCATTGCAAAACTTAAATAAAATGCTTGGAATTTAATTTCAGTTCATACTTGATCGAGCTCAAACATATTTAAAAAGAAATATAACATGTCAGAAGAATATGTAATTCTATTATAATAGCTATTTTCGGAACACCATGAACGAAAAGCCAGGATAAGCAATTACCTTCGCCGAATAGAAGCAGAATAAAGCGCATGTAACAGGCGACCACCGGAACCAATTTCGGCTTTGCCTATCAAAATTGTCACATGCTATAATTACTTTGAAAATAACTGGTTAAATATTCTCACGATGGGTAGTTGTGCAATGTATTACACTTTTACAGAATATTTTTCATAAATTCAGTATAGCAGTTTTTCGAAGTATTAATGTTAGAATTAAATTGAATTTTATTTCCTTCTGATATTATAGTATAAATAAATTATTGTTACTAGCAAACGTTGTGATTTCGAACCTTTTATGGGAATACATTATATGGAACTTCTTAGGAACATTTAAAGTCGTTTTGTAATGTCGTATGTGTGTTTTTGTCTGACATGTTTCAATACGATAATTAAAGTGCACTTGTATCAAAGAACTTATCTTCATGCAGAATCCATGTAAAGATGTTTGTTCATGTAGTGTTACATGCAATGGAAAGTTCTAAATAACTACTTGGAATAAATGACTTTTAATGTTTTGAATAGAATTTATTAAAACTTAATCTGTTGTGATTAATTATTATTCACAAAGGCTAGGTTTGACTTCGCTATACACAAAAATTTCTTCAAATTTGCAGATGTTAACATCATCCACGGTAAATAATTTTATTAATCAGACTCATTAACCTATTTATAACTTGGATCAGAATATGTTTTAAAATGATTGAAATAATCCATTACTTAATATAAGATTACTTAATGTAACCACTAGCTTAATGTAGCTATAATAGCAATTTGTTATCATCTGTGATTAATTATTATTGGCAAAGGCTAGGTTTGACTTCTCTAACTACAAAAATAGTGTTAAATTTGCATATACTAACTTCATGCATAGTAAATAATTTTATTAATAAGATTGATAATACTTTTTTAACTTGATCAACAAATGTTAAAAAGTTCATTACGTGCGTAACAAGATGTGCTATTTTTATCGTTCTAACGAATAGCGAACATTTTGCTTGAGGGGGTACTAAAGTCAGTTCAATGAATTTTGTTGATAATGAAAACACAAGGAAATAGTTTTAACATATATTTCAGGAAAGTACCATGGAATAAATTGCAAAACAAAATTAATTTTTCATTTTACAATTACGGATACTTCAAGTAAGTGCATTAAAATTTATTATAACATAAGTGTAACAGCGTGATATGTATTATTACTAATATATCGAAATGTTGAAGAAATAGATTTCTTACCAGACTCAGTTTATAATAACCGGAACATTGGATGTCATATTATATCCGTATTAAAACTAATTATATTAATTATTTTGATGTACTTTTTAAAGTAGTTCTAACTAGTATATAATCACTTTTACATATTTTTAAAGTAACTCTAACTAGTATATGTGATCTAAAGCATTTCGACACAAAAACAGGGTGGGGTAATCAGACAAATTCGATGAAGTGACAAAACGTCATTTTATTGCGTAAGTTTATCATCAATTGTGTAAAATATTGTCAGATGTCCTTCATAATCACCATTCCTTGTTTATTTACGTATTGTAAACAAAATGGTATGCTGTAAGTAATTTCCTTATACTATTCATTACACCATATCACTAAATTAAAGTGGAATTTTGTTTAGAATATTCTTTCATTTACTGTACGTTTCCATTCAAAAGTGGTATTTTTTTTGCAAATCCCGTATCAGTTGCATAATTACAGACAGTTCTATTTCGGGAGCAGGAAAAAGAATCGGAAGCCCAATGCAATTATACAATAGAAAGTGGATGGTCAAGAGGAATTATTTCCTGCTGTCTCATATCAAAAAGGTCATTATTACCTAATTGCAACTCGTATGGGAAAACTTTTTCTATGTAGCTTTAATCAGAAAATTTATTTAAAAAAGATAATGAAACTCCTAGCTAATGTAGTATACGATTTTGATAGTTCCTATTTATTAAACTAAGAATTCATTAGATTATTTATTAGACTAAGACTATTTAGCTTATATAAGGTACCTATAGAAAAGATAACATCGCGAAAAGATATACGCTATAATAATAAAGACATATTGTAGCCAAACTGAAAAAATGTTGAGTTTTTACTTTCCCAGACATACATGGTAATGTATAGGGAAAATATTGGAATTAAGTCGAAAATTGCAACTCGAGTTTTCGACGGTTCTACACGTTTCGAGACCTCTAGGATTCGAAAGACCTATTTTTAGCATGACGTCTGTGTGTATGTCTGTCTGTCTGGTTGTGTGTCTGTCTGTTTCTGTGTGTGTCTGCCTGTGTGTCTGCGCAATTTATGTATCCACTCTAATTCAAAAACTAATGGACCGAATTTCATAAAATTTGGTAAGACCCTTGGGTTTGACCCTGGTGTAGATTAGATTTTAGTACAATTCTGAAAAAAAACTGCTTTTTTTGTGAAATGGGCCTCAAAAATCCCATGTACTCACTCTAGCTGAAATACAAATTGACCGAATTTCATAAAATTTGGTAGATACACTACTTGTAGGTTGCTCTGCTGCTGATTAGATTTTGGTACGATTCGGAAAATAACAACCTACCTTTTTTTACGAAATGGCCCGCTCAAATCGCCAAAATCTAAAAAAAAAATTAAGTAGTGTATGCTCAAATGTATCAATTAAATTATGGTTTATACGCAATTTTTGACGAGGAAAAGAATATAATACACTCCATTATACTTTAGGACTAACCGCTCTTAAGATATTTCAGATTTCTTGCATTTTTGTTACGCCGATTTCGGAAAAATGTCCAATTACCAAATAAAAACAAAAAATGAATTAGATTTATGATGGCGTCCATCTAAGGACCTGTACATTTAACATTTTATTATATTATCTTTGAGCAACACCAAACATTCAAATGAAAAAAAAAAGATTTTCTACAATTTTTTCACGCACAGGAATAATTGTTGATCCTGAGTAGGATTCAATCAGATGACGATAAATGTGGGATATAAACCAGAGAACACCAATGTTATGTCCTGTTTGCACCGATGTTTAACAACAGTAATATGATTTTCATTGTTCCTCTTTACAAAATAAATGCAAAATTAGACTACATAATAATAATAATGCATTTCTACTAGCGAATGTTAATGATGATATACTTTATCAACTTAAAATAAAAATAAATGAAATATTAAATATGTGTTGGGCTCAAATAATCTCAATCCACTGTCTAAAACCTATTTATGGATGATGTAAACCAGTGATTCCCAAACATTTTTGTTCGGAGGAACACTTGAAATACTTTGTAAAGTCACGCAGAGCCTCTAATTGTCTGGCTCATGACATGTAAGGTAGACGAGTTCATAAATAACAAATTCATATTTTCGAATGAAATATTACAAGAGTATTTATTTATTGTCTAGTTCTATTTAATAGTCGCTATTAATAAAGACTTGGAAATATATTTGTTTTATATCTGACTTACTAGATATAAATAATTATTTTGTTTATAATTTGCAGATATTTTGTGTTAATATAATTGTTTTAAAGAAATTGTTAAAACAATTTGTCACGTTTTGTTGTTTTCTGATAAACTCCCATTTTCATGTGATGTTATAAAGAAAATTACATTTTAAGCGATTTTTTTTTAATTTTTATCTGGCATACATATGTGTAGTTCGAGTGAGTGTTTGTGGTGTTTGTAGACTACAGTTAAATGAATTCCTTGCCGCAACGAAAATCATCCGCTTAAAAAAATTTGTTTTCCCAATTAAATGTCCACTGTATTTAACACTTTCCAACATAGTTGAACAGTGTTTATGACTTTGGTCATTCTGTCTGTCTATCTGTCCGTTCGCACGATAACTGCCGTGAAAATGACTTTATCAAAAGGAAACATTAATATGTCGTTCTGACTGTCTATGGGATATATGAAGAGGTAAATGAATAATATCACATAATTAGTTTTGGATTAAACCCGGGTTAAAAAACTGAAATACATTGAACCCTATGGGATATAATTATTCAAACATTTTTTAAGCGAAATAAAAATTCACAAATTGCTTTAAAAATTTTAGGACATATTCAAATTATTTCATAAAACATGTAAATGAAAATTTAGCAAAATATATTCAGTAGTTTTTTAAATAAAAGTTAAAATAATAATTACACCCATGTTATATGGAGAGATCACGTGACCCACTTCAAAATAAAATATGGCATCTATATTTTTCCCAGTGTCAAAATCATGATTCTTACAGTTCGTTTAAATGTATATTTAGAGTTGCGTCAGTCCTAAAACCGCTTTATTTTTGCGTATTTTCTGAGCATCTATATTCTGAGGCAGCTTAATTACAATATTTTTAGTTTAAATGATCATCAAAATTTGATTATTTCAACAACAAAACCTAATTTCAATGTATGCAAAAAGTAAACAAATCAAGCTGTAAGATAAATTGTATAAGAATTGCTGAATTTTTTAACGCAAAATTTAGCTCTGGAGTCAGGAATATAGGTGATATGAATGGAATATTCATTGATTTTACATAGAGAAACAGACGCTATTGCAGCATTGAATTTTTTGATGAAGTTTTAAGCATGGAGTTAGAAAGTGCTTTGACGTCCATAGTTTTAAGTTTTAAAGTAAAATAAATTATTGCAGTACTGTGATAATTTAAAAAAGTATTACCTCTGAATGTATCGCATTTTAAAGATGTTTAAACAAAATTGCATTGAAGGTGGAATGTGTTTCATAATGAATGATTTATGCATGATTGATTTTTCTTGTTTTTGAACTATCATGAGAGCATCTAGCAAAATTATACTTTCAAATTTCCATTTTTTGTTTAGTAGATAACTTTAAAAGCCTTAAAATTATAATTTCTTTTATTCAAGCTTCGGCTCGTAGAATCCCGCTTTCCGCAGTCACTGGTGCAAACAGTACCATAATTATTTTTACGCAATTCAGCTGGACATTCATTAGTCGATATAACTAGATCTTGCTACAAAATTGTTCATTTGATAATTAATCCAATATATTGTTTGTTTAAATATTATTTAATGGAATTTCAATTGTGATGAAAATTCGGTTTCCCAGCTCATGGGCTTACCGGTTAATGGCATTAGGTCTAAATTCCTTTAAAATGACGTTAAGCTGCCCCAGATTGGGAATGGATTCTCCACCATCGAATAAATATATTATATGTAAATAAATATTTAGATACAAAAACTTATTTAGCACATTGCATTTTACAACCTTAACAGACATTGACCTATAAGCTGTTTTATCCCTGTGTGGACGGACGATCAGGCTCTAATTTTCAAAGTATGGAGGTTAGAGAACTATAAGCATGTTTTGAAATATTCTGGGGGAACAGATTTGATACCTTCTAATTAAAAGGCAATTTATATGCAAAAACTTTAACTCACACTGGATGTAAAACTAATAGACGCTCTTAACATCGCTAATTTCAATACAGTATATATACATTTTTAATTTATTTTATTTTAAAGAGTTATGTATAAATTCGTTTATGAAGAATAGTGACGTGTTAAAAAATGTGATAAATCAGGCCAAGAAATTAACTTCTCAAAATGCAAGCACAAAAGCGTATATCCAATAAGCGGCCATCCTAAACAATTTGGACGACGAATATCAAGATTGACACTTCGTATAATTACATCGAAATTGAGTTAAGCTAAACATTTTTGTTTTGAGTAGCTTTTGACTTTACCCCGTTTGTGAGATGTTGCCATTAATTCCTGTATCAAAGTTTTTATAAATATTTCTAGAAATATGTAGGTATTAGTTTTTTAAATTTCCTTCAAAATTATGAATAAGATAAATTATTAGTATAATATGCTGTAACATTATTAATATAATATGGTATTTTTCACATCTGTACTAAAGTCGTCAGAGAAAAATATCAATCAAGATGTTTGCAAATACCTCTAAAACTATTAAATTGTAAACAGTAGATACTGCACTTTTAATAAAGTATTTTTAGCACTTTACAACATAGTTGAAAAGTGTTTATGACTTTGTTTATTCTGTCTGCCTGTCCTTTCGCACGATAGCTGTCGTGAAACTGACTGTATCAAAATTAAATTTTAGTATGTTGTTGAAAAGACCTGTGAGGCATATGGAAATGTAAATGAAGAATATCACCTAATTAGTTCTGGATTGAACCCGGGTTGAAAAAATGAAATACATTAAAAAATATATATATATATACTAATTGCCAAGTGTATGTCTGTCTATCTGTCACTCTTTTTAGGCACTTTATGAATATATATAGAGACTTGCAATTTGGTACAGGGATCGATTGTTTGATAAAATCTCTAGGAAAAATCGAATATTAAGAAAATGTTCTATAGAGAGCTTGCCCCACACCAAAACGTTCGAAAAGAAAATTGATAGCAAAACATGTTTTGCTATAAGATTTCAAATTTGAGAGATAAAAGAAAGATTTCAAATTTGATGTATGGGTAAACCGTTCGAAAGGAAGAAAGTGTGCAATTTCAGATTTTCAATATTTGCTAATTTAGGGGAGGTGCAGCAAACCCAAATGTTCGATTTTCTAAATAAAGAAGAAACGCATCCTTTAAATTTCGATAGCGGCTTGAAGTTTGGTATATGGGCTAATAATTTAATGAAAATACCTAAAACGAATAGCGATTCTAAGAAATATACGATTAAGGGGGTGCTCCAGAGAAAAACGTTAGAAACGTGAAATGATAAAAAAACATGCTTCGGGATGAGATAGATATTTCAAATTTGGTGTACTGGTAGAAAATTTGGAAGGAAGAAAGTATGCAATTGCAGATTTTCAATATTTTCTACTTTAGGGGGTGCCGCACACCAAAATGTTCGAGTTTCGGACTAAAGGAGAAACGCTCCTTTTAAAACGTGATTGAGGCTTGGTATCTTATATATGGCCGAATCATTTGATAGAAATTCCAAGAAAAGTGGATTTTTTCAAAAATGCTCATTTAAGAGGGTGGGTACTCCACGCAAAAGCATTCGAAAGGTGAAATGATAGAAAAAACATGCTTCGCTATGAGATAGAGACTTTAAATTTGGTGTGCGGGTGGATTGTTGGAAAGGAAGAAAGTGCGCAATTTCAGAGTTCCAACATTTGCTACTGTAGGGAGTGCTGCATACCAAAATATCCGATTTCACAAACAAATGAAAAACGCTTCTTTTGCAATGTGATAGCG
Organism: Amaurobius ferox; assembly: GCA_951213105.1. NCBI lineage: Eukaryota > Metazoa > Arthropoda > Arachnida > Araneae > Amaurobiidae > Amaurobius > Amaurobius ferox. Next base: position 93,666,178 of record OX578136.1, read on the forward strand.
GCTTGAAATTTGGTATATGGACTAATCATTTGATAAAAAAAACCAAGATGAATACAATTTTTTAAAATGTTCATTTAAGGGGATGCTATACAGAAAACGTTCGAAAGGTGAAATGATAGTAAAAGAATGCTTCGCGATAAGATAAAGACTTCAAATTTGTTGTACGGGTGGATAGTTTTAAAGGAAGGAAGTGTGCTATTTCAGATTTCCAATATTTAGCTTGGGGTGCCGCACACTAAAATGGTCGATTTTTTGAATAAGATAAAACGCTTCCTTTTAAATGTGATAGATGGCTTGATATTTGGTATATGGGTCAATCATATAATAAAAAGCTCAAGACGAATATGGGACAGTGCTCCACAGTAGAAAGTTTGAAAGGGGGAATGATAAAAAAGCGTACTTCGGGATGAGATTAATACTTTAATTTTGTGTATGTGTAGGTAGATATTTCGAAAAGAAAAAGTGCTCAATTTAAGTTTCACAATAGTTTTTTCTTTAAGGAGTTCTGCACACCAAAATATTCGATTTTCCGAACAAATGTAAAACGCGAATAATTCAAAAATTTACATTATTCGAGGGGTTGCTTATTGCGAGACCGCTGATTTTCAACTGGTATTCGATCAATATGGGACCTAATTTTTCAAATATATTTTAAGCGAATTTAAGAGTCACAAATTGCTTCGAAAGTTTTAGGAAATATTTTAAAATAAAAATGTCAATAATAATTGCACCCATATTATAGGAAGAGATCAAGTGATCCACTTCAAAATAAACTATGGCATCCATATTTTGTCAAAATCGTTAATTTTAAAGTTCTTTTTAATTTATATTTAATGTTGTATCCGCCCTAAAACGGCATAAAAGCATATATATGCTGAGCCAACGCAATTACATTATTTTGGAGTTTAAATGATCATCAAACATTGATTATTTCTGTAAGGAGGCCTAATTTTCATCTATGGTGCATATAAACACACCAAGCTGTAATATGAGTTGTATAAGAATTGCTGCATTTCTTTAACGCAAAATTATTTAGCTCTGGAGTCTGCAATATAGCTGATATGAATCTTAACATTCATTGAATTTTCTTAGAAAAACAGATGATTTTATGGTATTGCTAAGTGGATGAAATTTCAAGCATGCAATTAGAAAGTAATTTTACCTCCATGGTTTTAAATTTATAAGTAAAATAAATTATTTTAGTATTGTGATACGTTTAAAAATATCGTCATTTATGAAGTTTATGAAGTAGAGAAAAAGTTTACGAATGAAATATTCACTGCTTTTTCACTGCACAAAGAGAGCCAGCCCATTTATATTTCAATGACGTTATTTGAATAAAGTTTATTTATTTTCAATGAAGTTGTCAAATGCTATAAATGATTGTATTTTTATAGCATTGCCTTTTTTGATGATGTTTAAAGTTTCCAATTATTGTACTATGATAATTTTAAAAATATCCCCGCTGAATGTATCGCCTTTTAGAGATGTTTACATAAAATTGCATTTCAGTTGGAAAGTGGTTCATAATAAATGCTTTAGTCATGATTGATCTTTTTTGATTAATGTGACACCATGTAAGAAGTGAAAATAATATTACAATTGGGCTAGAGCGCTTATCAGACGTCATAACGTCCTTCATCAGTGGCAATGCAACAAAAGAGGAATAACATAGGCTTTTATATACAGTCAGAAACCGGGAAACAAAAATTTGCATATGAATGGTAGAACTATTCGAAACAAAATAAAATTAATTATTATTAAATTACCAGATAAATATATAAAATAATCCTAACTGCAATCCCGAAATGCACTAGCCAAAGTAGCATTAAAAGCAAAAATAAATAAATAAATAAAATAAGTTGTGGGCAGCACATGACTTTCCCTGCAGACTTATATCCACGCTCTCTTTATTTAAATTAAATTTAATTCACTTTTAATTAAATTTTCGATCATATTTGGTAACTGGACTTATTTTCAAAGGTGGCGTAGAGAAAATACGAAAAAACTAAAATATCTCGAGAACCTCAAGTCATAGTATAATGGGGTTGGTCTTATTCTTTACTTCATTAAAAATTACGTATAAAATAAGCATTTAATAGATATATTTGAACATGCGTAGTTTTTAATTTTAGATTTCGACGAGTTTTGCGGGCCATTTGGCAAAAAAGGCAGGTTATATTTTTCCGTATTATACCAAAATCTGATCAGCACCAGGATCACACCCATGTGACTTACATACCAAATTTTATGAGCTTCATTCCATTAGTTTTTGAGTTAGAGTGGATGCAGGCAATTTTTGCGGGCCATTTCGCAAAAAAGATGGGTTCTTTTATCCCGAATCGTACTAAAAACTAATCATCATCAGGGTCACACACAAGTGACTTACATACCAAATTTTATGACATTCAGTCCATTAGTTTTTGTGGTACAGTGAATACATACATTGCACAGACAGACAGACACACACACAGCCACACAGGTTGAGATTTTCGGCAAGATTCCAATACTTTCTCTAAACATTACCATGTATTACAGGGAAAGTAATAAGGTGAAAAGTGTGTTTGAACAGGATCGAAGTTACTGACAGAGCCGTAGTAAATGTAAATGATCAGGGATTCAACAAGTAAAATATTACGACGGGGATTAATACAATGATTGAATAGAAAAGTTTTATCAAAAATAAGTTTAAATTTAGCATTAATAAACAAGAAAGATCAATCATGCATAAAACATCGATTATGAAACACTTTCCAACTTCAATGCAATTTTATTTAAATATCTCTAAAATGCGATACATTCAACGGTAATATTTTTAAATTATCACAATACTACAGTAATTTATTATATTTGAAAACTTAAAACATCACCGAAAAAATGGACTTTATTCAAATGGCATCATTGAAATATAAATCGCCTGGCTCTCTATGAAAGAGCAGTAGATATTTCATTCATACACTTTTTTCCATTCCTTTCATTCATCACAATACTACAATAATTTATTTTACTCAAAACACTAAAACCATGGATGTAAAAGTAATTTGACTCTGTGCTTAAAACGTGATCGAAAAAGTTTGTTATAAAATCGTCTGCTTCTCTATTTAAAATCAATGAATGTTTCATCCATATCAGCTATATTCAAGACACAGGAGCTACATAAGTTTGCATTAAAGAAATTCAGCATTTCTTATACAACTAATCTTACTGCTTGATGTGTTGATATTATCCATAAGTGAAAATTAAGCTTCGTTGTAGAAATAATCAAAGTTTGATGATCATTTAAACTCAAATACATTCTAATTACGTCGTTTCAAAACATAGATGCACAGAAATTAAGCAAAAATAATGCGGTTTTAGGACAGATACAACACTAAATATAGCCACAAAATATCAATCATGCATAAATCATTGATTATGAAACGCTTTCCAACTGAAATGCAATATTATTTAAACATCTCTAAATTGCGATACATTCAGCGGTGATATTTTAAAAATTATCACAATACTAAAATAATTTATTAGATTTGAAAACTTCATCGAAAACAAATGAACTTTATTCAAATAACGTCATCGAAATATAAATCGCCTGGCTCTCTATATAAAATGAGTGAATATGTCATTCATAAACTTTTTTCCATTGTTTTCATTCAGCGATGATATTTTTAAAATTATCACAATACTGGAGGTAAAATTAATTTCGAACTCCATACTTAAAACTGCATCAAAAAAGCAATAATATGGAATCGGCTGCTTCTCTATGTAAAACCAATGAATGTTGCATTCATATCAGTTATATTCCAGACTCCAGAGCTAAATAATTTTGAATTAAAGAAATTCAGCAATTCATATACAACTCATCTTACTTCTTGATGTGTACACATTCTCCATACGCGAATGTTCGATTTCGTTGTACAATTGATCAGAGTTTAAAGATCATTTAAACTCCAAAATATTATAAGTGTGTTGGTGTAGTATTTAGATACACCGAAAAAATAAAAGATAAAGCGGTTTTAGGACGGATGCAACACTAAATATAAATAAAAAATAACTTTAAAAATCATGATTTTGACACAAAATGGATGCCATATTTTATTTTGAAATGGGTCACGTGACCTTTTCATATGATATGGGTGCAATTAATATTTTAATTTTTATTTAAAAACTACTGAACATATGTTACTGAAATTTTGTTTTCATATATTATTGGATAATTTGAATTTTTTTTTAAATTTTCGAAGCAATTTCTGAATTTTAAATTCGCTTAACAATGTTTGAGAAATTAGGTCCTATAAGGTTTAATGTATTTCATTTTTTCAACCCGAGTTCAATACAAAACTAATTGGGTGATCCCACAGACTGTCTCAATAACATACTAAAATTTAATTTTAATAAATTCTTTTTTACGGCAGTTATCGTGCGAACGGACAGGCAGGCAGACAGAAGGAAGGAACAAAGTCATAAACACTTTTCAACAATGTTGTAAATTGTTAAAAAGTCAAATGTTAGACATCTACTTGATAATAAACAGTGGTTGAATCAACAGTGGTTGAGTAATTCCATAATATAATATGAAACAATCAAAATTGAAATCGTATTCAATTCATAAATTTCAGTTTATTAAACATGAAACATTCATTAAACACATCTATATATATAAACTTGAAAATATGTCTGTCTGTTTGTCCCGTCATCACGGGAGAACGGCTGAACCGGATTTGATGAAATTTTGTGAGTAGCCTGAATATAGTCCCACTTAAAATTTAGTCCTAGTTTGGAGTTTCTACAATCAGTGGTTGTCAAGATATTAGCAAAAAACGAAATTTTCGTTTGTCTCATTTTCACGGGAGAACAGCTTAACATAATTCGATGAAATTGTGTGGTTACCCTTGAAATAGCCTCCCATAAATGTAGCCCAAGTTTTAAGTATAGACCAGGTATTCTCGAGATATTAATGAAAAACGAAATATTTTTCCTAGGCGTTCTACTCTCTAACTCCGTGTTTATCTAAACGAAAAGCTTGAAAATCGTTTGAAAGTGAATTAAAACTGTATCTCTGAGTTTGATGGTAGATTTTTTGCGCTGATTAGTCACTTTCTGAAAACATGAATTGTTTAAAACTTGATTTAAATGGGAAATCTATCTCCATTGTATATTTTGCAGAAGCGTTTACTGAACAATGAAAAGTATAAAGAAATCAAAATGGTTATTTAATTTCGCAGTTTATAAGGAAGAGTCTACCTTATATCATGTTGCTCAGAAACGCAATTAAATTAAATCTGTCTGTTAATTTTAATTATTATTTTTTTGATTTGAATAATAAATAAATGGATATAAAAATATATTTTAGAAAAGAACGATTTGATTTTTTCTTATAGCATTTTTGACTGCATAATATTAATTACGGTCTTCCGGTTTAAACGTTATTATTATTGATATTTTCGGAGATTATTGATTCAGGAATTATTGATATTTTCAAGTTTATTATGCAATTGTTTTATTAATACAAAAATTGTTTAAACTTATATATTGTACGTTGTACGAGTAATCTTCTACAAATACACGGGTATATATTCTAATATACGATAATATAAGTAGTACAGGTATATTGACATATGTTTTGATATATATTGGCATATATTGGAATCAATTACGACCTTCTGGTATATAGAGAACGGAGATTATTGATATTTTCAATTTATTACGTCATTTCTTTTATTTTGGCAAATATTTTTGAGACTCATATCGTAATACGGGTAATCTTCTACTAACACACTGGCAAATTTTCTAATCTGCGAAAATATAAGTATTACGGGGTTGCATATATTGATTCAATTCCATTTTGTTTGTGAATTTACTTACAAAAGGGGCTAGGATGTTTTATTCTTCAGGTCTGTCCGTGAAGATAATCTTGCATAGTGAGAACAGGTATTCTTAAACTTCTCTTTAAAAGCAATAAATTTAATATTTTAACAGAATTTGCACATGATTGCGAATTATATGTTTCTTTATATTATATACTCCGTACGAAGAACGGATATGCTGCTAGTAATCCATACAATTAAAATATAAATATAGAATAGACTTAATGAAGTGAATTATAAAAGTTACACTTTATATACCTGGGTTTGAAATGAAAAATCTGAAACTCAGGTGTTCCCCTTATATGCAAAATTGAGATAAGCAAATTAGAAATAGTTTTTTAGCACTTTACAGAATAGTTGAAAAGTGGTTATGAATTTGTTCATTATGTCTGTCTGTCTGTCTATCTGTCTGTTCGCAGGATAACTGCCATAAAAATTACTTTATAAAAATGAAATTTTAGTATGTTTTCCAGACGGTCTGTGGGACATATGCCCATACAGCAAAGTTCGTCACAAGTGTGACAGTGACGTTGCAATCACGTGACATATGAGTCACAATGTGATATCACAGTTGTGATTTCTATATGACGTTGCACAGTGGTAATATTGTGACCTTATTGTAACTATATTTTGTGAAGTTTCTGCACCTTCATTAACACGTCACAATGTGACATCACATTTGTGATTTGTATGCAACATCGCTAATTGTTGACCCCATGACATTACTGTGACTATATTTTGTCACGTATCTGCAACTAAACATAAATGTCACAACGTGACGTCACATTTGTGATTTATATTTAACATCGCTATTTGGTGACACCATGACATTACTGTGACTATATTTTGTCACGTATCTGCACCTGAACATAAATGTCACAATGTGACGTCACATTTGCGATATATATGTAACATCGCTAACTGGTGACACCATGACATTACTGTGACTATATTTTGCCACGTATCTGCAACTAAACATAAATGTCACAACGTGGCGTCACATTTGTGATTTATATTTAACATCGCTAATTGGTGACAACATGACATTACTGCGACTATATTTAGTTACGTATCTGCAACTAAACATAAATGTCACAACGTGACGTCACATTTGTGATTTATATTTAACATCGCAGATTGGTGACACCATGACATTACTGTGACTATATTTTGTCACGTATCTGCAACTGAACATAAATGTCACAATGTGACGTCACATTTGCGATATATATTTAACATCGCTAACTGGTGACACCATGACATTACTGTGACTATATTTTGCCACGTATCTGCAACTAAACACAAATGTCACAACGTGACGTCACATTTGTGATTTATATTTAACATCGCTAACTGGTGACACCATGACATTACTGTGACTATATTTTGCCACGTATCTGCAACTAAACACAAATGTCACAACGTGACGTCACATTTGTGATTTATATTTAACATCGCTAATTGGTGACACCATGACATTACTGTGACTATATTTTGTCACGTATCTGTAACTGAACATAAATGCTGCAATGTGACGTCACAGTTGTTACTTCTAGGCGACGATGCGTATTAGTAACATTGGGACTTTATTGGGACTATATTTAGTGACGTTTCAACCACTTGATAAACACATAACAATGCAACGTCACATATGTGACTTATATGCAGCATCGATAATTAGTGACACTGTGAGATTACTGTGACTATATTCTGCAAATAAACATAAATGTCACAATATGACGTCATAGTTGTGACTTGTATGCAATATTGCATATTGGTTACATTATGCCATTGATGTAACTATATTTTGTGACTTTTATACAACTGAATATTATTATTGCAATGAGACGTAATAGTTGTGATTTCTAAATAACATCGCTCATTGATGACACTGTAACATCGTTGTAAATATATTTTGTGTTGTTTTCGGCCCTAACCATAAATGTTATAATGCAACGTAGCAGTGGTATTGGCAAAATTATGACGGCACTGTAATAATTTATTATTACTTCTGCTGCTTAAAACAGAGCACAATAGCTATATAAAGGTCACTGTTGTGTCTGGTATTTCGCATCATGTATTGATTTTACCTTACACCTTTCTGGTAGGTCGGACGGTCTGGGTCTCAACATCATGTATTGATAACACTGTGAAATGCACGATTAAGAACGTATATATTTTTTTCTTTTTCAAGAAAAAGCATTTTGTACACCCACTTCCATTACTTCCATTTAAACATTAGCCTTTCTATTATTAACTCCTCCTTTTAGTAGCTCTGATTGTATATTATCACTTATTCTTGCCTTTTCGCATTGCCGTTATTTATTTCTTACAAATGGCAACAGTAGATCATTTATTTTTCCTTTGCGAACGGCAACACTGATCTTTTCATTCTGGGTTCCCGGATTCGACAGGTTCGTGCATTTGTAGTGTATTTTCCAGGTTTTCTTGTTTCCTTTTATTTTTTCTTCTTTATGTATGTTGTCCAAGTAGAAATAGTTTATAGGTATAAGCTATCTATATCTTCTGAAGCATACATTTTTTGTGTTTGCTTCGACAAAATACTTGGACCCGAGGAAGAGTTTTGGAGAAGTGAACAAATCAATGATTTAGGCCTAGCCCTTGTCCACGTGTATAGCATTAAAGCTTGGATTTCATTTGTTTTCCTTTTATCGATTCCATACCATTGATTTTTTGTGATTTTCTTTAACTTGATGATCCGAAATTTGTATTTTTTTCCATTTGATTAGATTTTCTGATTTATACTTTTATTTTCTAGGCTTGTTGGAAAGTCAAGTTTTTCGAGTTACTGCTTCTCACTTTTCTTTCATTAGACTTTCAAACTATTATTATTTTTGAAATCATTTTATTTATTAGCTGCATTTGCGCAATAAATTTAATGTATTTTGCATTGTCATTCCTATTTACTTAATATTTTTTTTATATTTGCATATTTGCAAAGTATCCTTCATTTTTTTTATGTTACGGTATTTATATATATATATATATATATATATATATATATATATTGTACTAGATATTTAAATCATACATTATGTTTCCTGAAGTTGAACGAATTTTGATATTATAAGGACAAAAACACAGATTGATAACATTTTTGTTGTTACCGAAGTAGTATAGTAAGAATACATAATTTCATATAATTCGATTACTCCGTTGTGCTCTGTTGTTTTGACTTTACCTTTATACTGAAAAGATTAAAGAAAACGTACTATATCTCGAGAATGGCGTATGTTTTCGTTTTGTTAATGATGCAATTCATTTCTAAATTTAAAAAAATCTGATGTAGGCAGCATATGACCTTATGAATTTGCCTCTTTCACAGTGAAAAAATGATAAAAAGATCCACGGGACAGTGTTTTCAACGTTGAATTGAACATTTGACCCTTTTCCGGATGATTGCATAACTATTTCAAAGAACCCAATTAACTTATATTTCACAACTCAAAATTAACAATTATTTATATTGATAGCATCCTCAATAAGCAATACAGTCTTTATATGAAACTATTTTAATAATTAATTCATTAATTAGGTATCATTTTCAATAACTTTGACGATCTTTTAGTTAATCTGTAACGAAATATCTACAAGATGGCGATATCCCTCTAGATTATTCAATAAGTTCGCCAATGGTATCGCCAAGTGTTACAGATAAACGGAGAAAATAACATTTTTCTTATATACTAGAAGGTAGGCCCGTCATACGACGGAATTCAAAATTTGCAAATCATTACCTTCCATTGGGCGTCTTTTTTATCAATTTGGAGACATTTCCCTCACTTTGGCAACATTTCAAAAAGTCGCCAAGTTCGCAATATCCTGCCAAAATTTTCGGCTAGCGTTACGGTCGGATCGTCGGAGAAATAAATTTATTCTTATAGTCGATTTTTATGGTCTTTCCAAGATATTGAATTTTCTTTAATTAGTCGTCATTTCCAATGATTTAGCGTTAATTTTACCAATTTGGCGACTTTTGCGTCAATTTGGTAACATTTAAAAAAGTTGCCAAGTTGGCGATATTTTGCCAAATTAGGTCGCTAAAATTTCGCTATATGAATATGAAATAGGTTATTCTTATAGTAGATAAATGACTATTGGCGTTCAAATAAAAAAACTAGCACCGAAGTATCTTCTCTCGTGAATGGATCGTGCAAAATCGACGAGAATGGCGTTAACAAATTTATCGCGTAATATTACATATGAAAAGTAAAAATATTTTACAACAAATAATATTATTTTTTATTTTATATGATTTTTTGATAAATTTATTTGAAAAATGTGTAATATATCAAGAACGGTTTATACTAGCGTTCTAATTTTTATGTCAATCGTTTCATAATAAAAAATTACTTAGAAAATGATTATTTACGTAACTTCATTAAAAATTTTTATTTTTTGACGATTTTTCCAAATTTCATTCGAAAATTTGAGGGTGTTCTGAACATTCGAATGCGTCTAAAATCAATATAGTTCCAGTGTTCACAGATGGTAAATTTTGTACCAAATTTAGTTCGAATCTCTCCATTCGTTCGTGAGATATCGTCTCCACAGACTCAAGGACACACACAGACACACACACATACACACACACGCAGACATCACCTCAAAAACGTTTGATTCGTGCTCAGAGATGCTTGAAACGTGATCTCCCATCGAATACTCGAATTCGAATGTTCGATCCCATCACAATGCTTTTCTTATACATTATACTACTTATGTGTAAAGAAAGTAATAAGCTTACCAAATTTCGTGAAATTCTTGATTATTTTGTGATATTGCTTTTTTAGGAAAAGGAAAATTTCAATTATAGAGAACTACTAGCAGCATACCCGTTCTTCGTACGGAGTATATAATATAAAGAAACTTGAAATTCATAATCATGCCCAAATTCTTATAGTATACTAAATGACATGTTTAATCAAAATATTCTGTTAAAATATTTAATATAATGTTCCTAAAAAGAAGTTTAAGAATCTCTGTTCTCGCTATATAAAATTATCTTCATGGACATATCTGAAGAATAAAACATCTTGGACCCCTTATGTAAGCAAATATAAAAAAAAATATGGAATTGAATCAATATATGCAAAATAAAAGCGTTTAAATTGTATGGGACCCGTACTAATTATATACGCGAATATTAGAAAATATAACCTGTATTAGTAGATTACATGTATAAATTGAAAATACCAATAAACCCGTAATCTTTAAATCTGAAGACAGTCATTTATTCCAATATATATCAAAATTAAAGTGCTAAAATTATATGGGAAGATATACACGTACTACATATAATGTCCGATTATTAGTAGAAGATTACCCGTTTTGCAATATGAGTCACAAATGTTTTTTGGTAAAATACAACAGACGACGTAATAAATTGAATATATAATTAATCCCTTTAATCTTCATACCAGAAGACTGTACTTGATTCCAATATATATGCCAATATATGTCAAAATATATGCCAATATACCTGTACTACTTATATTCTCGTAGGTTAGAAGATATACCCGTGCATTCCTAGAAGATTACTCGTACAACGTACAATATGCGTGTGTCAGCAATTTTTGCCGCAATAAAACAATGGCGTAATAACTTAAAAATATCAATAATCCCTGAATCAATAATTCCGGAAAATATCAATAATAATAACGTTTAAACCTGAAGAGTATAATTGATATTATCCAGTCCAAAATGAAATGGCAATGAAATTTATTTTATATACATATCTTCATTATTCAAATCGGAAAGGATTTAATAAAAATCGTCTGCCGCATAAACACATTTGATTTAAATCCGTTGCTAAGCGACATGATATCATTTGCTTCAAATAAATTGGTAGAAAAAATATCGTCTAAATAGTTATATTTCTATGGAACATTTGGCGACAGTTTCGTCAAATTAGCGACATTTTAAAAAATCGCCAAATTTATCGCCAAGTGGGACTGTAGAACTGGCAGTTCCACTTTGCGACAAATTGACGAAATATCATCACAATACTATCCCCTAACAAAAAACAATTAATATCATTTATGAAGCGCAATTTTATCAATTTCGAGATATTTTTATAGATTTGAAAATATTTTTATCAATTTGGTGACATTTTAAAAATTCGCTAAATGTATTACTAAGTAGGATGGTTGGTCTGACAGATAAATGCTAACCAAACATCATTTCAGTACTCTCTTCTAACAAAACAAAACAAAATTTCATTGATATGTAGAAGACCCAAGCCACACGACCAACCCGAAGGTTTATGGCAGCTGTTTGTGTGTCGTTTATATCAATTTGGCGACATTTCCGTCAATTTGGCAAAGTTTAAGAAAAGTTGTCAAATTAGCGATATCCCTCCAAATTCGTAGCTTTGAATTTGCAGATCTGAATGAAACATTCTTATCCCGTTTCAATATACTAAATGAAAACACTACAATTGTATTAGAAGATATACCCGCTCTACTCTTTTTCTGTTTCAACAATCGGCTATATGCATTTATTGGCTAAACACAATATATGAGTTTAGTAGCTAAATACGATATAAGCTTGAAAACTCTTTGCCAAAATAAATGCAATTGATGTACGCAGTCAGCAATTAATATAATTAAAAGAAAAATCAAACCGTCCATTCATAAGATATACTTTTATATCCATTTATCCATTTATTTATTATTTAAATCGAAAAAAAATAATAAAAACATTAACAAACACATTTAATTTAATTGCGATGCCGAGCAACATGATATATCCTCCTAAAATGTTAAAATTTATTAACCACTAACAGCACACCCGTTATTCGTACGGAGTGTATAATTTAAAGAAACTTAAAGTTCGCAATCATGTGCAAATTCTGTTAAAATATTAAATTTATTGCTCCTAAAGAGAAGTTTAAGAATATATGTTCTCACTATGCAAAATTATCTTCACGATCAGATCTGAAGAATAAAACATCCTGCCCCCTTTTGTAAGCAAATTTACAGAAGAAAAAATAGGAATTGAATGAATATATGCAACCCCGTACTAATTATATTGTCGCAGATCAGAAAATATGCCAATGTGTTAGTAGAAGATTACCCGTATTACAATATGCGTCTCAAAAATATTTGGCAAAATAAAAAAGATGACGTAATAAATTGAAAACATAAATAATATCCGTACTCTTTCTACCAGAAGGTCGTATTTGATTCCAATATATGCCAATATATATCAAAACATATGTCAATATACCTGTACTACTTATATTCTCGTAGATTAAAAGATATACACGTGTATTTGTAGAAGATTCGTACAACATACAATATGTGAGTTTAAACAATTTTTGTCATAATTAAATAATTGCATAATAACTTGAAAATATCAATAATCCTTGAATCAATAATCCCCGAAAATATAAATAATAATAATTTTTAAACCTGAAGACCGTAATTGATATTATCCAGTCAAAAATGCTATAAGAAAAATCAAATCGTTCTTTTCAAAATATATTTTTATATCCATTTATTTATTATTCAAATCTAAAAAATAATTATTAAAATTAACAGACAGATTTAATTTAATTGCGTTTCTGAGTAACATGATGTAAGATAGAATCTTATAACATGTTAAATATGTCATGTCTTATAACATAAACTGCGAAATTAAATAACGATTTTGATTTCTCTATACTTCTCATTGTTCCGTAAAAGCGTGTTTTATATAAACCATGAACCATGGAGATAGATTTCCCCTTTAAATCATGTTTCAAACAATTCATGTTTTCAGAAAGTGACTAATTAACGCAAAAAATCTCCCATCAAACTCAGAGATTAAATTTTAATTCACTTTCAAACGATTTTCAAGCTTTTCGTTTGGATAAACCACGGAGTTAGGGAGTAGAACTCCTAGGAAAAAGTTCCGTTTTTCATTAATATCTCGACAACCCCAGGTCTTAGAAACTCGAAACTTGTACAAAATTTATGGGGGGATATTTCAAGGCTATTCACCAAATTTCATTAAATTCGGTTCAGCCGTTTTTCCGTGATGATGAGACAGACGAAAATTTCGTTTTTTACTAATATCTCGAGAACCACTGGTAGTAGAAACTCAAAACACGGATATAATTTTAAGTGGGGCTATTTCTGGGCTACCCACAAAATTTCATCAAATTCGGTTCAGCCGTTCTCCCGTGATGGTGTGACAAACAGACAGACAGACAGACAGACAGACAGACAGACAGATTTTCATTTTTATTTATATTTATATAGATTTATAAAACTACTCATTCATAAAGCAATACTATTGATACTACTTTGAAAAGAAAAAAAATAAGTAATTTTAAGGACTTTCTTAGGACTTCAAACACTTTTTAACTTGTATTAAAATAATAAAATATGTCTGCTTAGAATTTTTGGCACCAAAATTCGCGATATTTCCGACGAAGCACTCACTCACATTAAACTCACTCACATTAACTTTGGGGAAAAACATTAAAATTCATTATTTTTGTGTAATGGTTCTAAAATTCACAATTTCAAAGAAAAACTTTAATATTTGCAATTTAAAAAAATGCTCAAATGTATATTTTTATTTAAAATCGCTGAAAGTAGCAATTTTATTTAAAAACTTTAAAACTTGTAATTTTAAGAAAAGCTATAAAGCTAAAATGTACGAAAATGAGTAAAATTAAAAGTACTTCCATTCACGAATGTCGCAGAGAACATCATACAATCTTTTACTGTGACCTCTACCTCTACTCCAAAAATTAATTGCTTATGTGTTGCAACCGCAGCTGCTCGATAGTTTTGACGTAGCTATTCTAGTATTTATCAACAAACTTAGTAGGTGATAATCCAAGAGGCGGGAAATTAAAGAATGCCGTTTATCATTCCATCTGTGGTAGTGGTCTAGAGCTTTGTTTTTAACGCTTTATTTGATACGCTCGGACCAGTTATATTCATTGAGAAAATTTTAAATTAATTTTAAGGGGCGCGACGGCCAGTGGTTAGTGTGCGGGAATTGCAGTCGGTTGGGCCGAGTTCGATTCCCGCCACTGTCAAAACTGCCGCCGTGTTCACGCGGAATACGATCACTTTAAACATATGGGTCTACAAGTCCTTTCAAGAGGTTGGTGGTAGGGGACGGAGAGTACGGTCCCTGTGGATGCCTCCTCCACTGGGTTCCGGTCTAAATTGAGTGGCACTTCCCGACCGTCCAAACAGATACCTTATACTTCTGTGGTAGGTCGGACGGTCTGGGTCAAAGAAGAAATTAATTTTAATTAAGTATATTAAATTACTGTGTTTATTTCACCTACGTAAAGATAAATGCTTAAAAAACAAGCTTTTATCTCAATTCTTCATAGAAAAATTTCCCACATTCGTGTTTTTAACATATTTGAATACAAATCATATCGGTCTGAGACTCATTAGTCTTTGGGTCGGGTCGGATCGTGCATTTATACGTTTCTTTGGATTCGGGCTGGGTTTAAACACTAGCATTTTCGGGTCTGTCCGGGTGAAAATCTGGATTTCGGCCTTGCAGACAGACCTCTTACGTGCGGGCACGGATAAATAAATATAGATGAGCATGGAAAGCCTAAAATAGACTGAAAAACTCGTATCCGAGAAAAGCTCGAGATGACTTCTAAACAATGTTGTTCATTAATTTCAGATTAAAAATATTTACAAAACGTTCATTCATTTGATAATAGTTAGTTTTTTCGATGTTTTATGAATTTTCTTATTTTGGATCAAAATCGGGATATAACGTGAGAACGGCGTATGTGTGCATCTTGTAAACGATAGCATTCGCATTTATATAAATATCCACATAAATATAGGAATTTTTGTAATATTTTATAACGTAATTGTGTTTTTATAACATTTTTATCGATTTTCGGAATGAAAAGTTCGTTATGTCGTGAACCTATACCGACGCATCTCTTTCTCAATTTATATTGTAAAAGTGCTACTTGTAAAAGTGCCGACGTAATCACATGTAAAAGTATAAGTTACGGACATGAATCAGGTCGT
Organism: Amaurobius ferox; assembly: GCA_951213105.1. Taxonomy (NCBI): domain Eukaryota; kingdom Metazoa; phylum Arthropoda; class Arachnida; order Araneae; family Amaurobiidae; genus Amaurobius; species Amaurobius ferox. The sequence continues at coordinate 93,682,070 of OX578136.1, forward strand.
ATAAATACATATGTAAAAGTTTATGATACTGTAATAGTGGTTCAATAAATATAACCCCAGAGGTTTGCCTTCCTTGATGATGAGCGCCAGGACTCACCAAGTTAATAAAATGGCGGAGATATGTATACAAAATAATTTTCATCATAATATAGAAAAAAATATTTAATTTATGTTTTAAGATATAATAACATTCCAATCATCATAAAACAGCTATTAGATGTTAAATCACTTCGTTTCAAATATTTTTCAACACAATACTTGATTCATATAAATGTTAAATGTATTATACAACACAATTTTTTCAGCATTCTTTATATTTATTCATAGACACTTGAAGTCGTTATTTTATATCGATGGGATTTCTGTTATATATTTTTTCAACCGCTACCAAATCTGACGTCACAACAAATATCACGCCATCCAGCACTCGCTTTCACAGGAGCTTCGAAAAAGAAAGAATTAAATAAAAACAAACCAATTCATATAACAGACTCCTCAAAACCGGAACTCACAGCCCCGAAAAATGCAAGTAGATGAAAAGTGCGGTTATTTTGCAGACGAACATTTAACACAGAATAATTTATATTTACATTCAGCACGAAAACACATTTAAAACAGTAAAATTACGAGGTTATAAAAAACCGATACTACAATATATATATAACACCTGCAGTTATTTTTTATGTATCTATTATTTTTACTTTCCTTATATACATGGTATAATGTATAAGAAAAGTATTGCGACTCGCTCGAAAATTTGAATTCGAGTTTGAATTCGAGTTTTCGACGGGAGAGCACTCTTCAAGCATCCCTGAACACGAATCAAACGTTTTTGAGGTGATGTCTGTGTGTGTGTGTGAAAGTGTGTGTGTGTGTGTGTATGTGTGTGTATGTGTGTGTGTGTGCGCGCGCGTGCGCGTGCGTGCGTGTGTGTGTGTCAGTGAGACTGTGGAGACATTATCTCACGAACGAATGGAGAAATTCGAATGAAATTTGGTACAAAAATTTCAATCCGTGAATACGAAAAACCTATTGTTTTTCAACAAAATCAAATGCTCAGACCCGCCCCCCCCCCTAAATTTTAAAGTGAAATTTTGAAAAAATCATCAAAAAATCAAAACATTTAATAAAGTTACGCAAATAGACAAATCTTATGTAATTTTTTCTTAGAAAACGATTGACATAAACTTTGGAACGCTAGCAAAAACTGCTCTCGAGATATTGCACATTTTTCAAATAAATTTATCAAAAAATCGCATAAATTGAAAAAAAATATTGACTGTTGAGAAACATGTTCATATTTCATATGTAATATCATACGATAAATTGGGTGACATCATTCTCGTGGATCTAGCTCGTTTCATTCTTGGGAAATGATACTCTGAGTAATACTTTTGTATTTGAACGTCAATAGTCATTTATCTGCTATAAGAATAACTTATTTCTCCTCCATAACGCTTGGCGAGATTTTGGCAACGAATTTAGCTGAATGGCGCCAACTTTTTTTAATGTTTCCAAATTAACGAAAATCTCCTCAAATGGATAAAAATGACGCTAAATCAATACAAATGACGACTCATTGACGAAAATTCAATATCTTGGAAAAATATAAGTATCTACTGTAAGAATAACCTATCTTATTTTTACTGTAAACTTAGTAAATTCATTGCAATATAGGGAAAGTCATGTGCTGCTCTCATCAGATTTATTTTTGTCGGGTTTTAATTCATGAATATGAATACATATACTATTTCGAGGTTCAAAGTTCTTGTTTTTATCAATTTGATCATTTTCAGTACCCTGTATTAGTTCAATCAAATAATGGTACAAATTCTGCTGCAATATTGAAACGGTAAGGTTAAGCTTCTTAATATATAGCGTATATACAAAAATAAACTGTTCAAACGGTTTCAAAAGCTGTGTTCAAACACACATCTACTCAGTTCAAAAAATCTTGAAAAAACCACTTTAAAATACCAAGGAATAAAAGAGTGCGGAATTTAAAAGTATAAAAAGCGAAGAAATTAACTAGTTTTGGAAATTATATGAGCTACCTTTATGAACTAAATTCAAATAACATTTGACCAAACTAGATTGAAAATGAAAGGAAAAAAGCTGAACAATTAAAAAGAATGTTCCAAGAACAGAAGTAGACAGCCAGTATTTTTATATATATTTCTTATATTTACAATTTTTAATTCTCTGGTATTATTAAATTGAATTTAGTTAAAATAGCTCATGTAGTTTTTCAAATCTGTTTTTCTTTCGTAGTATTTTATGACTTGGCATTTTTACAACAATTTGAACGAATGTTTTGAATTTTTTTTTATGCTGCTTCCTCATTTAACTCTCGAAGCAGCTTGTTTCCATCGTTTTCGATATACTACATAATTTCGCAACATTTATTCACATACATTTTTGAAAGTGTTTGAAAATCTAGCAAAAAACTACTAAATCTAAATAAAAAGTTTTGACACTATAAAGTTATTTATTTCTAAAATTAAGTTAAATTATATTTGGATGTGAATAACATGCATCTATGCTTGGAGTATCAGTAGCGAAAATCGGAGCATTACGAAAATGTAAACAATTTGGACGTTTATGTGTGCCGAATCTAATAGAAATTCAAAGGCTCAACTCGACATTTCGTATACACGAAATCAGAATATAAAGTTACATAAAAATCCATTAATACTTGTAACAGCTATAGAGTACACAAAACAAATCGAGCACAGACAGACATCACTCCAAACATAATCAAAGCGTGCTCAGGGGCCCTAAAACATAAATTCGCATCATAATCTCGAAATATAAAATTTTAGTGAAACAATATTGTCTCAATACTACGTATGAAAAAGTAAAAATGTAAATAATTTTTCTTATTTTGTCGGAAATATGGTCCAGATTAAGAATATATAAATATAATTCGAATATTTTAAAATTTTGAAAAAAAATTCTTTTTTCGAAAGAAAATTAAAAAGTATCTGTCCGAACGGATTTTTTTCTTCACCTTACTTTCATTAATATCTTCGAAACTATGAATATATATATATATATATATATATATATATATATAAATAGTATATATATATATATATATATATAATTTTGCAAGTATAGTGGATATAGTTTCAATATTTAATGAAATTATCTAAATAAAAATTCCAATATAAAATATCCGATAATTAGAAAATAATAATATCAGTGGTTCTTGTGGGTTAAAATAAGAATTTTGAACATATGTAAAAAATGACAATAGCTTTGAATTTTATCATAAATGATTGATTTTCAGCATCTTATTGAAATGTTATTTTCAATACAATTTATATTCTTTAAAGTATTAAATAAATATAAAACTTTCTTACTTTTTCCTCTCTAAAAAAAGGAAAAAAAGAAACTGATAGTGTAATCAGTGGTAACTGAGATGTCACAATTAAAGTTTATTATAGTTGATTGCTTGCACTAAATTAAAATTACACAATTCGTGCTCAACGAAAATTTACCAAATTTTTTTATCATCTGCAAAAAAAAAAGTTTAGAGAGAACGCATTTTAATAGATATGTTTGATTGAAAAGTTATTATAGGGATTCTCCAGTACTTTTAAAATGTCTTCGAAAATTTCTTCGCTTTAAGAATTCTTGAAAATGTATTTCTGGAAAAAGAAAGTAAGTTTACAATCAAAATGACACATTTACTATAAATATTTTCAAAAACCCGGTTAAAATATATATCCCGGTTGGAACGTATTTACTCAATTTAATTCAATGCAATTTAAGTGGCAACTGCATATAAAATTCAATTAGAGTAATCTCAAAGAACATAAAATACTATAATACTAAACAATAAAAAGCTAAGAGCATTAAAACTGGCATTTGAAAAAAATGACAGGCGTCAAAATAAAAATAGCAATATCCGCACAATATGTATCAAGGAGGTTAATAAATTTATATACAAAAAAAATCTCTTAATGCAATTGTTGTTTTATTTTTTTGCTTGTTTTCATATCTAATATTGGTAACAGGTCATATGAAACTCCAAGAACGCAAGAAAGTATAGTAGGACAATGAATAATATTATTTAAAACTTCACAGTAAAACAAGAGGCAAAACTATTTACTTTTTTCTAAGGCGACAAAATCATGGATAATAACTATAAATTCTGTAATAGCACGTTTAAAATGATTACAATTATTTTTTATTATTTGTTATCTCTGGAACAAAACTCATAATGCAGATATATATATATATATATATATGTACATATATATAATCTATCTCTAATATCAGAAACATGCATTTTGTGTTCATTTTGATTAAATACTTGAGCTTGACAAAGAGTTTTTTCGAAATGAACAATTCATTTAGGCCTAGTGCTTATCCACGTGTAAAGCTTTAAAGCTTAAATTTTATTTGATTTTCTATTATCGAATGCACTCCATTGATATCTGTTGATTATTTTTGGTTTGGTTATTAGAACTTTGCATTGCAACTTCTCTCTATTCTATCATTGGGCTGGGGGGCGTAGTAACCGAACGTGCTGTTTTCCATTTCTCCATACATAATTTCTCCGAACTTAAATGGGTTCCGATATGTTGTTCCTGAGCGGAATGGCACCTTCTGTGCAATGCTATTGGGCCCAGGTTTCGAGGCGGCCCTGACTCAGATTTGTTTGTTGGAGAGGGGACTTTGAGGATAACGCGGGCGTTTCAAATATTCAGCTGTGCGTATTTATAAAGTCACTGTTATTCCAGAATTAGAAAAAAATTGTAAATATTGGTGGTAACTACGGTAAAAGGAAAGTACTCCACGAACTTGCTCTTTTCTTTTATTTTATGTTACAATCCTCTTTGTACAAAAAATATTGTTAGCGTTAGTAAATCGAATTTGAGTTTTGCATGATTTTATTTATTGCATTTTTTCCTTCAGAATTACATACTTTTTATTCAATTTCTTGTTTCTTTTTATTGATGAAAATAATAATTTAAAATAATCATGAAGGTGGAAAATAATGTAAAATTGTTAGGTTGAAAGTGAGCAAAGCAATAATTTCTGAATCGTGGAATGGCAACATCTGTTGGCTCCCTCAGTTTGTTTATTTGCGGGAACACGCGGCAAGATGTTATTGTTAACGGATCATTGGATATCTTTGTTAAAAGGTAATTTCATTTATTTTATAATCTATTGAGCTTATAATTCAGTATTTTGTAAATAAGTATATTGCATATTCCTTTCTAATTTTATAAGTTTCTTTAGCGATTGAGACTAATTTATAACACTCTTTCTTTCCTTTGTTGCGCATTCGACGTGTATTCGATTCTTGGCCATCTGCCAAGCGTGATTAGATTAGATTCGTTCTTGTTATGTTTTGAAAGTGGGAAGTAAGTTAATATCTGAATTGTATAACTATAATAAACTTGTAATACTGTGACATTTTCCTAACCAATTGTTTTAATTTCATAGTGCAGCTACTAGTCGATTCTGCCTTTTCACTAAAAATGTGATCTTATCTTTTAAATCTGATATACTATATTTATGTATTTAATATGTAAAATCAAATTTTTCTATATCCTCCTTTTTTTATTATTATGGTTATTTTCAATCGCGGTTAGAAATTGATAGCAGAAAATGAAGCATTTTTACTCAGTTACCAAAAGGTTCTATACTTAAACAGGGAAGTTAGACATAAAAAATTACGGCTGGGATTAGAATCTCGTTGTCAAAATGAAATTTAAAGGTGGAAAATGCAACTAACAAATAATTTCGAATACTGTTTTTAATGCAGTTTAAAATTCTAAAATTGTGTAGTTAGATTTGGATATTTGTACAGAAAAATTGTATTGAATTAAAATTTATTCTGGCTTGTACATATTTTTGCGGAAAGAATGAGAATTATCTGTTGCATGTATAAAGCATTTTATTACTTAAAATAAAAAAGTTTTTTACAATCGTATGTATACGCAGAATTTAATACTAATCATATGTATACAGTCATATCTATACAATCATATGTATACATAAATTTGTCACTTACTGTAATATTATTGTTAAATTTCTAAACAATCCATATAAATGGAATTGAAAATCTGTCTGTCTGTCTGTATTCTCTTTATCACGGGAGAATGGGAAAACCGAATTTTTATTTAATGAAATTTTGTAGGCTTAAATTAGCCCCACTTAAAATTTAGTTAAAGTTTTTGAAACCAGGGGTTGTCTAGATATTAATTAAAAATGAACAATTAAGCCTTCCATAGAGATAGCATTATGCAGACAATATTTTTTACGCCAATTTATTTTAAGAAAATTGTATCATGTCGCTACAATGGATTTAAATCCAATGCGTTTATGTGACAGAAGGATTTTTATTAAATTTTTTCCGATTTAAATAATATAGTATGTATATAAAATAAATTTGAACGATATTGCATTTTTGACTGGATTATATCAATTACGGTCTTTAGGTTTAAACATTATTATTTTTGATATTTTCGGGGATTAATGATATTTTCGATTTATTACATCTTTGTTTTATTTTGGCAAAAATTGTTGAAACTCATATATGTACATAGCACTGATCTTCTATAACTGCACTGGTATATCTTTTAATCTACGAGAATATAAGTTGTACATGTATATTGTCATATATTAGAATGAATTACGGCCTTTAGATTTAATGATTACGGGATTATTGTTATTTTCAATTATGTCATCTATTTTAATTTGGCAAAGATTTTAGAAACTCATATTGTGTAGTAATTGAGTAATTGTAATCCTCTACTAATACACTTAGTATATATTCTAATATTCGTGAATATAAGTAGTGCGGGTCCCATACAATTTTAGCACTTTTAATTTGCATATATTGGTTCAATTTCATATTTTTTGTAAATTTGTTTACGAACAGGATCAGGATGTTTTATTCTTCAGATCTGCCTGTGAAGATAATTTTATATAGCGAGAACAGATGTTCTTAAACTTCTTTTTAGTCAAGCATTAAATTAAATATTTTAATAGAATATTTTGATTAACAATATCATTTAGTATACTATAGGAATTTGTACATGATCGTGAATTTTAAATTTCTTTATATTATATGCTCCGCAAGAAAAACAGGTATTACTGCTAGTTTCTATATATATATGTGTGTAGAAATTAGTAAATTTCAGTCAGTGGTCTAAGGCACCAGTAATTTTTATGACATCACAGGTCCTCAACCTTTATTGCTGATCTGTATGCAGAATTTTTAAAAATATTTAAAAAATTGAAAAACATGGGAAATACTTGAGTAATATATTTTGATTTCTGTAAAAACCATAATAACAAAAATATGAAAGAAAAGTTATATAAATTGTAATTTAATGTTTATGGAATAAACCAGTTAAATATATCTATATAATATTTATGAGGGAGAAAAGACACCACTCCTAATTTCAATACACCATTACTAACACCACTCATTCCAACACACCACTCCCAATTTCAAGTTCTGCATATAATAATACATGAAGGAATATATTTGAAGAAAGCATAGAAATATATAATATATATGATATTTTAGGAAACATCCTAAATATTTCATTTACACTAACTTTAATAATTGGACTAAAATTTCATTTGAATAACTTAAATTGTTTCAGAAATATTTGTCATACCCCACTTAGTCACACACGTATTACATCATAAAAACATTCAATTTTGTGTTTAGTCATGCTCAAATCATGTTTAATTGTCAAAATCTTAAATTATTACGTGTTATAACATATTTTTACTCATATCATGTACGTATGAGAGATTAGAATTAATATTAAAAACTATCCTTACCTACGATGCTCCTGATAATTCCTTCATTATAAGGCAATGGCGATTCTCGACCGATTTTACGATGCAATTACCCAATTCAAAATATTTCCACGTGCTCTCATTTTCTATCCAAAAATAAGTAAATTGCCATAAATTTCTTTAGAAATATGTTATATCACACCTGTATATATTATTCATACTTAACCTAAGATGGCCATGCTTAAAAATATAGTTTCGTTGTTTTATTATGATTATATGAATTTTAATTACTATTACTATTTAGTACTATTTACAGTGGTAGTTGATTATCTTTTGCTAAAGCAAAAATGATTAACTATTAATGAGTTGGTTAAATATATTTTTATATGGGTAGTATTCGAAAGTTCTATTAAGTAATTTTACAGCTTTGCAGTACAGCAAATTTTAATTAAATAAAGGATAAAATATCGTGCTTTTTTTTAATCTTGCTTTTAGGGATGCAAAGAATATTCGGCTTGTCTGAATATTACTAGTATTTTGTGAAATGATTCAACCGTATACTGTTGAGAGTATTCTATATTTATAACATCACTTTAATATTTTAAGTAGATTAACTATCTTCTATTAATAAGGATACAATTCATGCCAATAAAGTGATATTAAATTACTATAGGAAAATCGCCGACTCTAGGTACAAGAATTTCTTCTACACAAGAAAATAATGTTTTATATACTAGGGATTATAATCCCAGATATTTTGTATAAATCTGGTATTTGAGGATTGCAAAATTGTTAATCCTGGGATTTGGAATTTCATTTTATCTCATTTAAAATAATTCAAATTTTATACTCTTGTATTTTTTTTATTCGTCTATAAATATTACATGTATGTGTGGAATGAAAATAGCACTTTGAGAGCTCTTTAAAATAAGATTCCTTTATATAGAATTTTTGGATATAATATTTCTATTTAAAGATATTTTCTAGTATTTTTTTGTGTTTGTAATGAGCATATATACTGACTATGCTCATTACAAACCCATTACATAAAAACGTGTAATAGTAGAGATGGTCTTATGTAAGATACTACTACCTTAAATAATGCAATAAAACATATCAAAAAACTAGTATCTTTACAATAAATGCACTTGTGTACTTTGGAATCTTATGGCTGAATTTTAACATCTATATATGGGGGGGGGAGAGATCTAATTTTAAATTCATAATTTGGGCATTATGACACACTTGTATTATTTTAACTATTATTCAATAGCTTATATCAAGTTATTTAAAAATGCTTAAATTGGAGTAAGTCGAAAAATTAGGGGATCAAAATCATGATCAATCAAGATGGAAATTGTACTCTTCGGCAAAGAAATATCTTAAAAATGAACTGCATATTTATGTTGTATGTACATGATTTTGCAAAAAAATGCATCATACCAGGATATTTTTTTAGGTTGTGCAAGAAATTGATGATGGACATGTTTCAAACTTGCATGCAAATCGCGCAATGAATGTGGGCTTTTGTAGAATAGTAAAATCCTGTTTCCCTATACTCAGTTATCCCTCGACTTATCTCAATTATTTTCCACATCTATTAAAAGTACTAGAGACAATCTGACTTATATAACATAACAACCTATTTATATATCAAATTTGGTATCATGTAGTTGAATATTTTGGGAAATATTGCATTAAAATGTGAAACTCCCGTGCCTATTCCGTGCACTGTTGTCAATGATACTGGTAAAACTGTACCTTTAGAAACTAGTGAAACTGTACCTAAAGGAAATTGCACCTTAAATTTCACATTCATCGGTAGTTTTGCAGAAAATTGGTTATAAAATTTCGTAGTGCAAGGGATGTTTGCGCACAATAGAGAAATGAATGGACTGCAGTTGGTTTTTAAATGTTGGTTTTTATAAGTTGGTTTTTTTTTTACTTAAATAGTACCTTTGAAAATGTATAGGTATCCTATTTGACCAATAAGTGTTTTTAACATGAAAACAATACTTTCCTATAGTGAGAGAAGTATAAAAGGAACACATTTAATGAAATCAATGGTAATGTCAAACGATTCGAAGTAATTTTTTATATATATAAAAAGGTTTCTATTAAATATACGGGGTGTCCCATCAAAACTGCTCCGTGCTCTGAGTACATAAAAAGTGACCCAAGAACCATACCTCCACGACCCATAGTTTTCAAGAAAAATGCGAAAGTAAAAATATGACATCGCATCCGGTGCACGTAAAATAAGCTTTACTTGAAACATGAACATCAGTACTTGTATATGACATTATGTTTACATAGGAGGATGCTCAAAATAACCACTGCCAATAACGAGGCATCCATGCGCGCACTGTAGATTGACAAATTGCATACGATCCTGCATCGTGCTTCAGCATCCACTTAGTTGCTTGCCTTCATGCTGCGCTCACTTTTGTGAACAAAAACACGATCCTAGATCATGTGCAGTGATCCATTCTACAGCGCTCGCATGCATACCTCGATATGCACAGTGATCATTTTGAACATCTGCCTATGTAAACATGTAATATAGATGTACCGATGTTCATGTTTCCAATAAAAATTATTTTCCGTGCACCGGATTTGACATCATACTTTTTCTTTCGCATTTTTCGCAAAAACTATGGGTCATAGAGGTATGGTTCTTGGGTTATTTTTCATGTACACCGAGCGAGGATTTTGACTTTGCAGAGTTTATGCTATCTTGACGGGACACCTTGTTTATTCGTTTTTCATAATTAGTCCTAAATTACACCATTATTATACTGGACAGTATTTAGCACTAAACATCTTGTAATTTATCTTAATCATTCAATGCTGGACAGCTGGACATAAGAAAAAATATATACCATATTTCTTCAATTTTAAGGTGCACTTTTTCCGATATAAATGTAACTAAAAACAGGGTGTGTCTTAGAACCGATGGTGTCTTGCAATTCTTTTTTTTTACGAAGATAAGTATAGCTCAGAGTCATTAGACTCTGCATGTGAGGTTCGCTCTTCTGATATTGATTCAGAAGAAAGTGATGAATAACATACCTACTGATAAATACTATTTCTGTTAATAAATTGAATTCTATTGAAATAAATGAAATTTTTAGTTTTACTTTATTTATTTATTTTTAAATCAAAGCTTTTTCTCTGTTGATGTTACGGAAATTAAGGTGGTGTCTTACAATCTTAGAATGTAAGAAATACAATACATAAATTATAAAATATTATTTAAAAATATTTTTATGTAATTTTATAATGGGATAATTAATTAAAATTAGAACAAAATTGAATTGTATATTTTAGACATTCTCTACTTTTGCAAAGTAATATTTAACTTTTTGATTTATGTAGGATTTTGTGACAAGCATCTCATTCAAGTTTTTCCTGACTATCCAGTCGCTTGCTCGCACAATTGATGGGAGTGGAAGCTGAAATTGAGCATCTGTGCTGTGATAACGATGTAGTTTATCTCTGTTTAGTGCTTAGGCATTTTAAGAAACTTTTTTTCATTTTAGTATAAATAAAAAGAATACAAGAAAATATAGTGATAAAATATTTAATTGTTATGTATTATACAGTATACTGTAAAGTGTCGTATTCTTGTATATTGTATTTTTAGAACAGACCTAAGGATTTTCATGAAGTTAGGTGAACGTACCGTTATTGGATGCGAGACGGTGATCTAACTATATTTCAACTTTGGAAAATCTTATTTACAACACCCTCCTAACCATTTAATCTCCTTTAGTAGTAAATGAGAAGTCAGTAATATTCATGTGTTTAGTTATTGGTTGTAAAATGGTTTTAGGAGTACAATATTCAGCTTCACCTCATTTATATAAGATATATATATATAAAGGGAGTTTAGTCATTTTAAGATAGTTACAAAAATAATCCAATATTCAACTATGCCTCATTTACATAGGATCTAGATGAATTGAGATCAGTAATTAAAAATTTATCAGATATGTGTTAAAGAGCAGTTTGTGGTCTAACTCAATCTGCTTAGCAAATCAGTTGCTAGCAATTGTGATATTTATATTTTAACAGTTGAAGGGAGAACTTATACCGGGACTCATGATAATGCGAAATAGTGCAATGTTTATGTTTTTAAGTAAAGTGGTGTATTTTTATAAATATTTATAAAATTTTATATCTTAAACGGGCCTAAAGATGTCCTGTGAAACTAGGAAATGTCAGAATTTCAACTTTAATAAAGAGAACATGACACCGTTGGCAGAAGACTGATTGGATTCTAATCTCAAAAGCTATCCTTTGGATGAAGAAGATAGGCCTACAACAGAGTTTCCCCCAGGATAAAAAAGGGCAGGGTGCTATTACCAAGAAAAGGATACTTGTTAAAAAAAAGGGGCACATTTTTTATGTGAATAATATTTATACTTGGGGTTTCTGTGACGAAAATGAGTATTGCAAAGTATTTGTCTGAACAAATGTTTTTTTCTTTCATTTTGCTTACTTTCACTTGAAATATCTTCGAAACCATATATAAGATAGATATACATAGTAAACGACAAAAATATGCATTAAGAAATTTAGTTACTAAATCTATATTTATACTTTAAACAAGAAAGATTAATCTTGCATAAGGCATTGATTATGAAACACTTTCTAACTGAAATGCAATTTTATTTAAACATCTCTAAAATGCTATACATTCAGCAGTGATATTTTTAAAATTATCATAGTACAATAATTTATTTTACTTGGAAACTTAAAACTTCATTAAAAAAGGCAATGCTATAAAATCGTTTGCTTCTCTATTTAAGTAAATCGATGAATATTCCATTCATATCACTTATATTCCAGACTCCGGAGCTAAATAATTTCGCTTTAAAAAATTCAGCAATTCTTATACAACTCATCTTATAATCTGTTATTTTGTTTACATTTTGAGAAACTGCTTTGCCTACAATGACTACAAGACCAAGGAAAGAGGCATGGAAAGAACCTCTGCTTTTAACATGATACATAATGTTCAGCGATTAGAAGATATGTGACAACATGCAACTCAATGACTAACTGACGAAATAAAGTCACAGCATAACCAGTGTTTGGAAGAACATCGAATCTCAACCAAAACTACCGAAGAACATATTCATCAACTGCACGACATGCGACAATGTGCAACTCAATGAACAACATAACCGCCGCTTGGAAGAACAATGACGTTGATTGTTGAATGTTACAGCGAATTTCAACCGAAACCTTCAAATATAACACCTATAAAACTCGAATATGAAAATTAAAAATAGACAAAACAGCATTTTAATTCAAATATTTTAATATACTGCAAACAACAACAAAAATACTTATTTTTTGTTTCGATGTTCATTCATAATTTGTCTCTGATTTGATTTATATTATTAATTTTGATGATTTTGATTTAATATTACAATCTTTGAAAATAACATTTCAAATTTTAAAATTTTTTATGCACAGCAAGTTTATAACTGAATAGGGGAAACTCTTGGCCATTCAACTTTATTTTAATAATTATTATTTTACATTATTAAATTACTCTTTGAGGTAAGTAGCTACATGATTTGAAATCTTAGCAACCATTTTGAATGAAAGAAGGTAAATATAGCAGTTAAGTAGAAGGAAAAGTTTTAATTTGATGGCCAAAAGTAAAATTCTTAACATTACTTTGATATTGATATTTAGAAGGTAAGTGCAAAGTTTTATTTTTATGTATAACAGTTAGTTTCGGTCATAAACTAAGGGAAAAGATGGAATATTAACAAATCGGAATATTCATAGAGTTTTGGCTGTGGAAGCCATTTTATAAAAAATGGCTATACCTTGTACCTAGAGCCATGGTCCTAGGTACAATATTATCATTTGTATAGTTTAAAAAATATTTATAAAGGGATGAAAAGATTTTTTATATTGTAATAATAGATTTATAATGCAAGTTTAAAACTTTTGTATAACATTATTTGGCTTACTGTATTAGTGTTGGTGCTTTTATTTATTCAGACTGGTTTTCGGGTATCAGGCTTATGACCAGTAAATGAAAATATATGCAATGTGATGAATATTTGAGTTCTCTAACAGATAGACCCTATTCAACTGAAAATGGTTTCAACTGTGGGAATTTGATGGTGAATAGGCCAATTAATAGTCATCAAGTGACAAAAAAAGGATACCTCTGCTGGAATTTGTCAGTCTTCTACATCAAACACTGAATCAATGCAATGTATAGCACCGAAACAAGTGTCCCATTTCCTTAAATCTAAAACTTATATTGTACAAAATGATGGGCAAAAATCTGGTAAATGTAGAATCCTTACTAATACTCTAGAGAAAGCTGAAATTGAAGCAGCAAAATTAAAGAAAATGATCGCCAAAAAGATAATTGTTAAGAGACCTACATTTAAAGCAGAGAAGCAATATATGTGAATTGAGTAAATGGAAAGGGACAGTTCTGAATGAATATGCATTAGAAAATGATTATGGTGATGAGACATCTAAGGAATCACCACATATGATGGAAGCTTCAGTTTCTGCAAGTGATATGGATTCTGTAATAACTTATGGGAGGGATCAAATTCAAAAAGGAAACTATTGCTTGATAAAATTAGACGGGAAGAAAACAAAAAAAATTATGTTGCAGACCAACAATAAAATACCTATAACGAATGAGTAGTCCGAAATGTTTCTACACCAGAATACTACAACGTCTGCGATTAGCACAAATGATGTTGTTACCTGAACCCAAAGCTATTGGAGGCTCAGAATAGCTATGTTTACTACTTACTTTTGGTACCAGTTTTACAAATTACACTGTGGAATAATACAAATATTTTCTTTTATTATTATTATCGTGATTTGAGTAATCAAATTTTGTTTAATTTGTATTGTTTATATATAAAATATATTCTTTTCCAGGCGTAGACGAGTGTGCAAGAATATTAATGTTTAGCGACGATTCTTGATTCTGTTTGTCGAATGACAGTCGCCGTGTGAGTCTGGAGACGACGTGGAAACAGATCCAATCCTGCTGCGAATGTTGAACGCAATACTGCTCGACAGCGCGGCATCATGGTTTGGAGTGCTATCGGTTTCGATAGCCGGTCACTTCTGGTTCATATCAGAGGTAAATTAATGGCACGACGATATGTAAATGAGGTGCTGCGGCCAGTTGTACTGCTGTATCTTCAGCTGTATGATAACGCATGACGGCATATGGTAACCATCAGCAGATAAGCCTTGCAAGGTATCCAGGTGCTTCCTTGGCCTCCGCTGTCTCAAGAACTGTCTCGTTCTGTCTGTCGTTTGACTGCCTTACCTCTCAGATCTGTCTGTCGTTTGACTACCCTGCACCCGCCTCAAACAGAGGATGACCTGTGGAAGATTGCTGAAAGCATATAGTCATATATACCTCAGGAAACTCTCCTCACTCTATTTGCATATGTTATTTGAAGGGTTGCTGCTTGTATCACCGAAAGATGTGAACCTACTGCCTACTGATTACCCTGTCTATGCCACTAGTATATTTCATTATTCTTCTGGAATTAACATCACTTATTTATATATGCCATCTCTGTCTGCTCTTTAACTTCAAACTCTATTCGTTCTTTCATGCTGTTGCATTTTCTTTGTTGGGTAGTGTATTTCCAGTGAAAGTAAGAAAAAAAAACACTCACTTGGACAGATGTTAAAGTTTTTTCGAAAGAAAAAAGTTTAAAATACTGAAGTTGTTCTATTATATTTATATTAAGTTAATTCTATTATATTTTTTATGCATTTACTAGAAAATGTACCCCACGTTACCCGAGATTAAAAACAGACTTCTGATAAAAATTATACCGGAACTCGCATCGAATTCCCGAAAACCAAATACAATTTTAACAGCTCACTTATAACAAAAGCAAAGTAAAAGAAACTGTTGCTTGGGTGCACACACGGCTATTAAATTATTGCTCATTTTGGGCAACATCGAGTACATTTTTTAGAAAATGTGCCTGGCGTTGCTTGGGGTATGAAATTCAATCCTTTGATTAAAATCATGAACTCGCATCGATTTATCGAAAACAAAAATGACGTGTCAACAATATGCCCACTTATGATAACACAACTATAAAAAAAAACATCTGCTCTGATTGTGGAGGGAAGGATCTCCGCGAGAATACTGCAGGTGCGTCATTTCGTTTTAACATACGAATATATATATATATATATATATATATATTTTAAATTATTTTAATTCTACGGATTCCTTTCAAAGATTATTTGAAAGAGAATGTTTCGATCTTTCCAATGGTGTCAAGTTCGAAAGTCTGAAATAATGTTTTTGGTCTCTAAGGAAGTCATTCGTATGAAAATAGTACTAAAACATAAATAACTAAAAAATTTCGAATAGAAAAACAAACAAAAAACCGCCAAGGTGCAACTTTTCGTGTTCTGAAGTAACTGTGTACCAAATTTCATGACCATACGTCGATTAGAATTTACTCTACAGCCGAAAAAACGGACAAATCGATATCTTCTTTTATTATTACAGATAGTCTGGACTATATTTCCGACAAAACATGAAAAATTATTTACATTTTTATCCACTAGGTTCGGAGATATAAACGTCCAAAACGTTTACATTTTTCGTAACTCTCCGATTTCCGCCACAGATATCCCAATCATAAATATTTTTCACATAAAAAAACCTGATGTGGATCGCACAACGATCTTCCCCTATATAGTACAATGAATTTACTTCTTTCATGCTGAGAAAATTATGTATAAGATCCAAGACACAATGTCTTTTATTTTGATTTATACATTTGGAGCTTTTTTGGATGACAACATATAAAACTATTTCTTACTCAATTAACTTATATTTCTCACAGTTCCAAATTGACAATTATCAATATTGATAGCATCTGCAATAAGCTGTATATTAAAATATTTAAAAAATTCATCAATATTACGCCACTTTCGTTAATGCAGAGTCATTTTTGCAATTTTGACGGTAATTTCGTCAATCTGGAACGAAACAGTGTCAAGCTGGCGATATTTCTCTAAATTAAGGCCAAATTTATCGCCAAACGTTGCAGATAAATAAGGAACAGCTTTTCTTATGTATTATGTATTAACTTGTTTGTGACGTCACATTGTAATGTCTCTGAATTAAAGCTCCTATATATACAGCCTGACGTAAGAGCGGCCATCTTGACTCCCAGTTGAAGCGATGGCAGTACCTGACGAAACGAAGATTAGTTTCTCTTCTTTTCCTTAGGATCTCGAGAAAATTAAAGTATTCTAGACTATTTTCTTAAATGAGTGGTACAATTTTTTGAAAGCAGAAGCACCTATTTTACAGCAAAATTACGTATCAAATATCAGTCATACAACATGCACGCGCCATTGAAATAGCACAGGCAGACGATAACTAACTGAACAGGTTGCAAACAAAATGGCGATTGTGTCAGCGGAGCCTTACTCTGAACCGTGATTTCGTAACATTGCTGTTACATCAAGTTACGTTTCAGCAATGTATTCATGTCACTGCGAAGCTACTTTGGTCATTTCCAAGGTACTTTTGTGACGTCACATTTTGATGCTTCTGCGAAGTGAATTTTTGACATTGCATTTACATCAAATTGTGTTACTATAGTGTCGCATTCACGTGACAGTGAAGCCAGAATCTCCATTTTAGGAGTATTTTTGTGAAGTCATATTACACACGATCCATTAAGCTGCGCAGGTTCTGCTCCCAGTAGGAGCTAGCTGACTCTACTTCGAATTGTCGAGAAAAGAGCAGGTTTCAAGCATGACTATTGGCTAATTGTTAAGCTTCAAAACGCAAAACTGTTACCCAAAGTGTCTTTTCTTGTGAATGGAACAAACTAGATCCACGAGAGTGATATTAACAAATTTATCGCTTAATATTACATATGAAAAGTAAACATGTTTCAAAATAGCTAATATTAAATTATTAATTTTATGAGGTTTATTTTTATTTTAACATATGCAATATCTCCAGAACGGTTTCTGCTAGAGTTCTAAAGTTTGTCATTCGTTTGCTAATGAAAATGCACATAAATCATGATCATTCACGTAACATTGAAGATTCTGATAGTTTCAAAATTTAATTTGATTTCATAAAATATAATTTTGGGTGTCTTTCGAACATTTGATTACATTTAAAATCGACATAGTTCCAGTATTCACTAATTGTAATGTATTTACCAAATTTCATTCAAACCGCTCCAATCTTTCGTGAGATATTACATCCAGACACTCATGGACACATACAGACATCACCTCAAAAACGTTTTATTCGAGTTCCGGGATGCTTGAAACCTGCTCTTCCCTCGACAATTCGAAGTAGTCAGCTAGCCCCTATAGGGAACAGAAGAACCTGTCCAGATATGACTTCGCAAAACTATACTCCTAAAATGGAGATTCTGGCTTCACTGTCACGTGAATGTGACATTGTAGTAACGCAATTTTATGTAACTGCAATGTCAAAATTTCACTTCGCAGAAACATCAGTCTGTGACGTCACAAAAGTACCTTGAAAATGACCAAAATAACTTCGCTGTGACGTGAATGTCACATTGCTAAAACGTACCTTGACGTAACAGCAATGTTACCAAATCACGGTACAGAGCCATTACAATGTGACGTTACACATAGGTTGGTATGCGATGTCACAAACGACCATGAAAATGACCAAAATGACTTCGCTGTGACGTCGATGTGAAATTGCCGAGACGTACTGTGACGTCCTGTAACATCCCAAATTCACAGTGTGACGTCGCAAAAGTACTCTTAGAATGAAAAAAATAACTTCGCTGTGACGTGAATGTCACATTGCAGAAATGTTACGGAATTACGGTCCAAAGACATTACAATGTGACGTCACAAACAAGTTAATATGCGACGTCACAAACGACCATGAAAATGACCAGAATGACCTCGCTGTGACGTTACTGTGAAATTGCCAAGACGTACTGTGACGTCCCGTGACGACCCAAATTCACAGTGTGACGTCACAAACGTACCCTGAGAATGAACAAAGTAACTTCGTTGTGACGTGAATATCACATTGCAGAAATGTAACGTGACGTAACAGCAAAGTTACGAAATCACGGTCAAACGACATTACAATGTGACGTCACAAACAAGTTAATATGCGACGTCACAAACGACCATGAAAATGACCAAAATGACCTCGCTGTGACGTTACTGTGAAATTGCCAAGACGTACTGTGACGTCCTGTGACGTCCCAAAGTCACAGTGTGACGTAAATCTTACGTCACTGTGAAAAAAAATGCTGTGTGGGTGGGAATATGAATGAATAATATAACCCAACTAGTTTTGGATTGAACACATGTTGAAAAAATGAAATACATTGAGCCCTATGGGACCCAATTTTTCAAACATTTCTATGCGAATTTAAAATTCACAAATTGCTTCGAAAGTTTTACGAAAAATTCAAATCATCTCATAAAAATATTAAAAAAGATCCAGCAAAATATATTCGGTAATTTTTTAAATATAAATTAAAATACTAATTACACCCATGTTATATGAAGACATCACGTAACCCAAATCAAATTAATCCATCTTGTTTCAAAATCGTGATTTTTATTCTTTTAAATTTATATTTAGTGTTGCAACCGTCCTGAAACCGCTTTATTTTTGCTTAATTTCTGTGCGTCTATATTCTGAAACAAACCAATTATAATATAGTTGAGTTTAAATGATCATCAAACTCTGATTATTTTTACAACGAAGCCTACTTTTCACTTATGGAGAATGTAAATACTTCAAGCTGTAAGATGAGTTATATAAGAATTGATGATTTTTAACGCAAAATTATTTAGCTCTAGAGTCTACAATATAGCTGATATAAATGAAAGATTCATTTCTTTTACGTAAAGAAACAGACGCTTTTATAGCAGACTTTTTCTATGAAGTTTTAAGCATGGAGTTAAAGTACTTTTGCCAGCATGGTTTTAAGTTTTTAAATAAAATAAATTATTGTAGTATCCTGATGAATGAAAGTAATGGAATAAAGGTGTATTGATGAAATATTTACTGATTTTACATAGAGAGCCAGACGATTCATATTTCAATAACGTCATTTGAATAACATTCATTATTTTTGATGAAGTTTTAAGTTTTCAAATATAATAAATTATTATAGTATTGTGATAATTTTAAAAAACTATTACCTCTGACTGTATCGCATTTTAGATATGTTTGAATAAAATTGCATTGCAGTTGGAAAGTGTTTCATAACTAATGCTTTATGCACTACTGATCTTTCTTGTTATAATTTTTATTCTGTTTCAGCTAAGCTACTTTTAATCTTAATGTATCAAGAATTAGAAAAATTAATAGTCTGTGAGTGAAATTTTTTAAAAGGTTGAACCCTCTGTGGATATAGAAAAATATAAATTATCCAGAAATGCTGCTCGTTTTCCTAATAAATACCATGCTATTGGATATTTCCAGCATTCAAAAGAATCTTTCATAATAAACACCTGTTTAAAATTTCTATTGTAAGCTATCGATGTTTCCACCTTTGCACAATACATATTTTATTCAAATAAATTAATATTTGAATTTATGCAAAATGAATATTGTGAGAAAAGTTTTAAACACACATATATCCAGCTGTAATGTAACTGAATGGGTTAAAAATTTATCTTGCAGACAAATTTAAAGGCGGTCGATTTACTATATAACACGCATAGAACTACAGATAACATGCATATAACTAGATAACATATAACTAGATACTAGATAACATGCATAGAACTACACTTTGACATGCAATATCATTTCCGAGAAGAAATGCTGAGATAAGTTAGAATAGCAATTGTTGAATCCTATTAAATTCAGAAGATTTACAATTCATCGACATTTCTAAGACTTATTAAATCCTCTTATCTATCGAATCATTCACATTCAAATGCAATTGAACTTTATGTAACGCGTGATGCTGAATAAATGAAGAAGGCACTTACATTTAATATTGTGAATATTCGGTCACAAGGTTGGAAATTGATGAATGTTATGCCATAGGTTGAATTTTGGATATGATGAATGTAAATGTTAGTAATATGATGAATATCTATAAAGGATAAAATCACTTACCACTTTTATAAAAAATCTGATGTGGGTAAAACATGACTTTCCTTATATAATGCAATGAATTTACTACTTTTACAGTAAAATAAAAAATATATTATTTTTATAGTAGTTATTTATATTCTTTCCAACATATTGAATTTTCGTCAATGAGTAGTCATTCATTTAGCGTCATTTTTATCCATTTGGCGAGTTTTTCGTTAATTTACCAGCATTTAAAACATTGCCAAGTTGGCGACATTCCAGAAAATTCGTCTCATATCTCGCCAAGCCCAAAATCTCGTCAAGCGTTATGGACGAAGAAATATGTTATTCTTACAGCAGATAAATGACTACTGGTTTTCGAATAAAATGTATTACTCAAAGTATCTTTTTTCGTGGAGCTTGGCACACCTGGCGCCCATTTTCCTGCGTGACACTACTATTAATTACAGAGTAATCTGTTGAAATGCCGTATGTGCGATACAATATCAATTTTTACTTTCCTTATATACATAATTTATAAGGAAAGCATTGTGACCGGATCGAAAATTCGAATTCGAATTATCGACGGGTAAGCACGTTTCAAGCATCCCTGATTACGAATCAAGCATTTTTGAAGTGATATCTCTGTGTGTGTGTGTGTGTGTGTGTGCGTGTGAAAATATGTATGTATGCGTGCGTGTGTGTGTGTGTGTCAGTGAGCCTCTGGATACGATATATGACGAACAAATGGACCGATTCGAACGAAATTCGGTACAAAAATCACAATCCGTAAACACTGGAATCCTATTGTTTTTACGCAGAATTTTATGTTTAGAACCCCCCAAATTTTCGAGTGAAATTTGGAAAAAAATCGTCAAAAAATCAAAGCCGTTAATAAAGTTACGTAAATAGACATTTCTTACGTAATTTTTCATTAGAAAACGATTGACATAAATTTTAGAATGCTAACACGAACCGTTCTCGAGATATTGCAAATTTAAAAAAATATATATCAAAAAGTCATATAAAATAAAAAAAAATATTTCCAATTGAGGCACATGTTCACTTTTCATATGTATTACCATGCGATAAATTTGGTGACATCATTCTCCTGGATCTAGCTCGTTCCATTCATGAAAAAAGATACTTTGAGTATTACTTTTGTATCTGAACGCCAATAGTCATTTATCTACTGTAAGAATAACTTATTTCTTCGTCCATAACGCTTGGCGAGATTTTGGCGATGAATTTGGTGGAATGTCGCCAACATGGCGATTTTTTTAAATGCTGCTAAATTAACGAAAAACTCGCCAAATGGATAAAAATGACGTTTAATGCATGGCGACTCTTTGATGATGACGACATGGAAAATGACGACTCATTGACGAAAATTCAATATCTTGGAAAGAATATAAATAACTACTATAAAAATAATATATTTTTTTTACTATTAATGCAGTAAATTCATTGCATTATATAAGGAAAGTCATGTGCTGCCCACATGAGATTTTTTTCTTGACTTTGAGTCAGATCTATGCTATTTCCTCAGATATGATGATAAAATTGTTACCGCATTATCATTCATGGACATCATTCATGGTGACTGGTAAGGAAAAAAAGATTAAGGACACAATTTTGGACAGAAGGTATTTTATAAAATCTTCTTATAAGACTTGCAAAGTTAAAATTCGCGTAGAGCGTTTTCCAGAGTTAAAACGCTCTTCATCAGTGGCTACATGGAAAGTAAGTAGGATCGTTCATACATAGACCAGTAAAATAGCAAATTTGGACGGAAGAACTTAGGATGGTAAGGAAAACTAGAATTATAAGCTAAACTATCTTTTAAAGCAACAAGTTTAGTATCAATTCCAGTAAATTTACGGCTAACATCGGCGAAAATCTTATGTATAAATTCAAAAGAATAAGCAGCCTCATGTCCAAGATTAAAAATAATATTTATTTCAACAGTCAAAACTGAGATAGAAGAACAGACATTAAATGCGCGATTAAAATAAGCTTTAAAAGAGGCTTTTTAGAGGAAATAGTATGATAAGAATTAGCTGGGATACAGGAGTCAGTAAAAGAGGGTATTATCTGGTATTTTGGCCGAGGCGGTTTTGCAGGAACTCGAGAATGAGGTTTTGCCCTTTTTAACGATTCAACCCATTCTTTGGTGCCGTTATGTGGATGATATTTTTATTATTTGGGATAGTGATTTAAATGCCATTTTTCTTCTTTTGTCTAAGGTTAATGATTTTTACCCTTCGGTTAATTTTACTGTTGAGCATGAATCCAATTGTTCGTTGCCTTTCCTTGATGTTCTGGTTACCCGTTCTGCTTTTGGTATTCACACTTATGTTTTCCGTAAACCGTTTATACACATTTGCTATGTTACCGTTCGATATATGAACAATCATATTTACTTTCCATTTAGCCACTGATGAAGAGCGTATTAACCCTCGAAAGCGCTCTGGCATTTTTTATTTTGTACGTCTTATAAGAAGTTTTAATAAAATACCTTCTGTCTAAAGTTGTGTCCCTAATCTTTTCGATTGAAATCAGACGTACTACCAACTTATTTATTTATTAATTGATAAGGTTTCTATTTACATTTGAGAATCCGTAGTTGTACTTTTATCATCACTCACAAAAATCACTTCTGCATAACGCAATGTGTTGAATTTGATGAATATTTTCACCATGACCTATCCATAACATATTCGTAATGATAATGAAGCATGGAATTTAAAATTGGAATGTATGTGTTATCAGTTGTATGGGCTTATCTGTGAGCTTTCCCTGGGCTCCATTGGTTCGCGGGCATCTTTCTGCCCATTGACTTACAGGCATTTGGAAGGAGCCTTGTCCAGGTTTCTATTGGAGAGGCTCTTTTAAAGCCCGCGGAGTTTACTGAGTCCGAGAACCTCGCTTGCTTTGATGCCATCATAT
Source organism: Amaurobius ferox (assembly GCA_951213105.1). Taxonomy (NCBI): domain Eukaryota; kingdom Metazoa; phylum Arthropoda; class Arachnida; order Araneae; family Amaurobiidae; genus Amaurobius; species Amaurobius ferox. Next base: position 93,705,912 of record OX578136.1, read on the forward strand.
ATTTACCGATATTTTAAATTTATACTCGCTCATATAATGAATTTTGGCGCCTTCTTGTCTACGTCTTGTGGCACTTTGTTGCTTTTGTATTTATTACCAACATTTTAACACTTAACTTGTACACCTGTAAGACCACTGTATCATAATTACTATGAAATTGAGTCATGAATTGAAAATGAAATCCCTTTAATGGGGGAGGGGGCGTACTGAATACAAAAAATCACATTAACATCGCTTCAACTCACATTTCTGCTAAAAAGCATTTTGATTGTTTAATTTTGGCTTTTTGAACGGATGCATAGAAATATCATTACTCAAAATTTTTCCAACACATAAATTGTAACTATGTTTGCAACTCTGTGATTCGCTTAAATCTGGAGAAAAATTAAAGAAATATTACACGTACCACAAAAATATCAAAAGTAACTAACATGTTATATCATGGTATAGAATATTGACTAGGTGTTATTGAAACAATGTGCTACACGTTTAGTTCTCAAAATAATGAAGAACGTCCATTTATATTTTGATTAGGAAAATGAGAAAAACAAGATGTATAATACAATGCTTCATTCAATTTTTTTAATAATTTACATTACAAGTAGTTTCGATCTACATGTATAATTATCAGACATTTCAATGAAAATAACATTGTTTTTTCATGAATTTTGTATTCTTAAGCATTTCTTCAGAAAATTTCTTAAATTACATTTAAACGCTAAACTGTGAATATGACTAGGCTTTTTGACTATGACTGTTAGGATTATGTAGGTGTGTATTTTAATAGCCTTTATATATTATTAATACCTTTTATATATTATTAATATCCATTGTATATAATTTATATATCCTTTATATATTTGTTGTATTTTAATATCCTTTATATATTAACGTACTTCAAAATAATACTTTGTCGTGCACACAATTATATGCTTAGCGTTGTGATCATGCAAATTGCAAAAACTATTATTGCGTGCTGCACATTTTGTAGGATCATAAATGTTTATGAATATAATGTTTATTAATATTTAGATATATGAATTCGGCAAGTTTTTGTGATCACATTTAATATACAAACACACATACACATACACCACAACACACAAGCAAAAGATAAGCAGATGACTGAATTCGCCTAAATTTAAAGAAAAAAAAAAAGACGGAAAATAATATTTCTGCAATCCTGTCAAGGACGAAATCTATTTTGGAAGATTGCAACAGTGAATTCAGCCAAAACAGCCTGTGGCAATTTGCACAACTGACTATTTCGAATACAGAGCTGGTAGACAATACATTTTAGAAACACGCCTACATAAGGCATGCGGCAGCACTTACGAGATTAAAAGATAAAAGGCGAGAGAATCATAATTAAAGAAACCTCCTTTCTTGATATAAAGTCTCATATTTTGTCTTGCAATGTCTCAAAGACAGCATTATATGATTTTAGCCAAGAATGAATTTTGTTAAAATTAGAGAATGCCGCAGAGTGATTAATATTCTGATGATTAGAAACTTTATGTAAAAATCAACTCATTAACTGATTATAAATTGATGCAGAATGATCTAAACAAACTATATAACAGGTCCGTTTTAAATAGACTAAATTTAAATGTTTCTAAGTGCCATGTTATGGGCATTGCTAGAATCCATAGTATTCACAACTACATTTTAAGTAATTTACTTTTATATCGATGTACTCGTATTATTGATTTGGGTGTCACTGATACATTTAATTTTCAGCGGCAAATCGATAATACTATTAAAAATACCTACCACAGACTTGGCTTGACCTTGAGGCGATCTCGTCTTTTTGCTAGGACTGATACTATGATTTGTCTTTATAATAACCTTGTTAATCCAATTTTGGAATATTGTGCAATTGGTCTGGGACCCTGTATACAATATGCATTCTCAAAGAGTAAAAGTCGAGCAAAATAAAAGTTCACGCACTATGAATTTTAGAATGTTAGGCTATTATCCATAAATATGCACACTAGTGAACTCGGACACAAATTTAATTTAAACCTCGCCATACTGAGATGGGTTCAATTTGACCTCACGGATATTTTGCAGCTTTTTTTGCATTTAAAAATTGTATAATAAAATTATTTTCTAAGAATTCTCCTATAAAGGTATATTTTATAATTTAGTACACTTAGTAAACTTCGGGCATTTCTATTTTTTTTTATTTGTAGAAATTGCGAATGGGGTCACATTGACCCCATCTTAGGCAATAAGGGAAAATTAAATTTTTCTATCAATTATAAGAAAGATGTGACAGAAAGAAAAATATTGGCTTTCTGTCAAATGTAGTTCACTAGATGGCTAATAGATGGCTCTGTGGGTAGGGCATTTCTACACAAGCAAGCGTAGGTGCGCCAAATCCCGCATTTGGTCATTGCCTACTATTATGTTTGGTTGTGTGTAAATTTCACTGTTCAACGAAATGAATCGTCGCTGTTTGACTATCGAAGAGGCGCATTCTATATTATTTGCTGAAAGTTCAGACGAATCAGTGGATATAGGTGAGTCTGATGTTTCATATAGTGATGCAAAGCCTGTAATTGTAGAAGAACATTGATCTAATTCTGAATGTAGCGATGGAAGCATTGAAAGCGAGGATCAAGATCGTAATCCATATGTCGTTGGAAGGTTGTGGAAATACATTCAATGTGTTTCAAAGACTCGTACTCATAATGTTATTAGGCATGATTACGGTTCAACTGCATTAGCTAAGAATGCCAAGACAAATATTGATGCATTTTCCCTTTTCATCAATGATGACATAATCAATATAATTGTCACATTCACTAACCAAAGGAGTCTAAATAAAGTAGAAGAATGGAGCGAAACACATCCCGATGGCGCACGTCGTATATGGAAAGATACCGATGCAGTCTGAATTCGTGCTTTCCTTGTATTGTTGATCATGATGGGAGAATTTAGGAATACAGGCCAGGCAACCGTGGAGGTTTTTCTAATTAGCGGCCAGCCCTGGGGGTCAATCCCCATTCCAGCGGAGCCGCAGATAGGTCGCTGACTTGGCGAAATCATTCACCGGGTAGGGTCCGAGAGAACGTCCGCCAAGCTCGACACCGGGCAGCCCTTAGCTCAGGCCATGAATACATGGGCACGACCACCTGGAAGAGTCTGGGCCTGAACGTCTCACTGGTTCGACGGACAGTTCATCGTCGAACAGGTAACCAGATTAATTTTCCCCCAGCAGACGGAGGATCAGATGTACAGACCTAAGATCCGTACACCGCAATCTTTGGCGGCGACGCCCCCTGGGGGGCTCATGATGGGACGATATCGAGATTCACGTGAACAAATTCATGATTTATGGAGATTAGATATAGGCACAACACGTCCTATATATACAGCTACGATGAGCCGCGATCGATATCTTACTCTTCTTTCCGTCATTCGATTTGATGATATGAATTCTAGAGCGGAACGAAATGAACGAGATAAACTTGCTCCTCTTCCAGCTGCGACAGACATATTTGCAGAAAACTGTAAAAATATGTACGAAGCGTCACTTTTCGGTACAATTGATGAGGAATTGGTAAAATATCGAGGCAGATGTCCCTTCAAAGTATACATGCCTAACAAACCGGGAATATACGACATCGAAGTCTGGATGCTTTGTGATGCTACAACTGATGTAACCTGCAAGTTTATTTTGGCCGAACAGGTGATCAACGTGAGGTCAATCAAGAGCCCCGTGTTGTGAAAGACCTTGTAAGTTACTGGAATAATTCTGGTCGTAATGTAACTACAGATAATTTCTTCACAGATATAACTTTGGCCGAAAAATTTTCAGCATACAATGTGACTCTAGTAGGTACCATGCGCAAAAATTGCAAAGATCTTCCTAATTGTCAGATCAATGTAAAACATAGAGCAACTTATTCATCTCATTTTCTTTTCACGAAGAACCTGACATTGGTCTTATATGTACCGAAAAAAATAAAGTGTTGTTCTCCTCTCCAGCATGCACCATGACCACAGCATTGCTGATGAAAGTAAACAATTCAAGCCAGACATAATCCTGGATTACAACAGTACAAAGAGTGGCGTTAACATTCTAGATAAGCTTGTCCGAGAATATACTTGTCGTAGAAATACCAGGAGGTGGCCACTGAGTTTATTTCTCAACTTCATAGATATTACCGCCTATAATGCTTTTGTTATTTGGAGAATGAAAGCACAAAAAGATATCGACTTGAAGTCTATGAAAAATGCTCGCAAATCTTTTCTGGAAGAACTTGGAGGACAGTTTGTGAAACCTCAGTTGAAACGCCGCGCTTCTCATATTGAAAATGAACCACTTGGCTACAAGGAGTCCACAATTCAGGCTATAAAACTTAGTGGAAGGAAAGTAAAGTATCAAATCGACTCTGAGGCAGAAAGACTTTCAGTGATACGGCGTAGGTGTGCTATAGAGAGCTAGATCAACAAATGACACCAAGTATTCGCAAAAGTGTAACAGCTGCAGGAAGTTTATTTGCAAAAGCCATACTTCAAGTGTTATTTTGTGTATTGATTGCCACAAAAATGAGCAGCAGGAATGAAAGGTTGTTATAATACATTACTATCATTTTTCTTATAAATGTATTTTTTAAATTTATATTTACTTCAGTTTTAGTGCTATTTAATTATTCATAATATTGTTGAAATTGCATTTTTCTCTTTATACTAAATGTTTATTGCCAGTATAATATCTCTTCATCAGTTTTCTGGCCTAAACATAATAAATACATATGGGGTCAAAATGACCCCATTTTAGGTATTTATGTAATATTTTGATCTTAGTATGGAGAGGGTTATTGTTTCTTAAATAAAGAAGAAAATGGTCCCTCCTCTTGTTTTATTATAAAGTTTTTAAATAACACTATCGATTAAAAAAGATCGAAAGTATCGATTGCTCCATTTTATTTTCTTGACAGGAATTCCATATACCTATTAATAATACGAAACAAAAACTTATTTCACAATGCTACTGTTAAACACAATTACATTGAGAGCTATTCTATCTATAAATTTGTTGATCTCTATAATACCTATTGTACTAATATTGGTATTTTTATTTAACTCCAGCCCATTTTATCAAAGCGTGTTACTTAGCACTCTTGTTATTTTATGCACGGTTCTTTTTATATTTGTGGGGTTACTGTAACTAGACTTCATATGTAGTTGCCACGTAAATTGAATAAATAAATAAATAAATACTGACCTAGAATTTGAAATCATACTTACAGTGGTATTCAGGATCTGGGCAGCATTGTAAACCGACAGTATCTATGTTCTATGCTTATTAAGAGGTCGCTTTCGTCATTTACATTAAGAGGAATTAAATTATTCTTTAAGTTAAATAATCAAACCTATTGTTATAAATCAGATTATTCATAGCAATGTTTGATTTTAGTTCTTTAAATTAATGAAATCTCTCTGTATTAAAAAAGGAGTCGCCGCCGTCGCTGTTTGACAAATTTCGCGTTTCTCAAGTTGCTCTGCCACGTAACGCAAAATCTATATTATACAAAAATCTGAAATTTGGTATGTTTGTAAAGAAATATTATGGAAATACATTGATATAAACTGTTTTCGATTTAAAATTTAGTTTATGAAACATTTAATATCAGAGTGAAAGGACGAGATTTTGAGCTGCGAGTTTGTATCCTGGACAGACTAGCTATAGCAAGAACTCGAATTTTTGGTAGCATGTCCCTATACATAGTTGAGATTTTTCAGAGCGGAGCCCTTTTTTAATTTTGACTTAGTTAATGAGTTATTCAATGGTTTATGCACTTTTTTATGCAAAATTATCTTTTTTTACTGGCGAAGAGTTGAATCTATTGTTGTCAGAAACATTAAAATTTAATTATTATATTTCACAACAATTACATGTTTCATTGTTGCAAATATCTCTATACTGAAAGTATAAGGGTGTCTACAAACAATCAATGAATATTTGTCAAAGAGGCTTGATCACTGATTTTTGATCATCTGAACAGCTATTTGACGTGTTTGTCAAAGTGTGAGGTCAAACATTTTTCTTGTAGAGCAGCGTCCTACTTTTTCGTCAAACATTGACGAGTCAGTATGTTTGACATCTGTATTGACCAATCGTGGGCCGATTACCATTTTGTGAATTGAATATAGTTATTTTCTTTTTTGCCCATTTGTTTTTAATGTGTAATATTTTCCTTTTTTTTTTCTTTTTAAATTTATTATTTTTATTAAAAATGAGTTGGACTCAAGATAAGACCGACCAAATTATAAAAGTTTATAGAGACTCGGTTAGAGTATCATAATAAAATTTTTAGAAACCATTGATTATCAGAAATAGCGGACATTATTGATTTGTTTTTTGAAATATAAAAAACTTTCAAAAATATAAAAAAATACTATGAGGACACAATTTAATTATGATTATGAAAATAAAAAAGTCACGGATTCGATGAGGAGTGGAAGAGGTAAGCTGGTCAAAAAATTTATTTAACACATATAATTTAATATAAAATTTTATATTTAGTAATTAATACTTTTCTACTAGTACATATGAATGTTCTGTAGGAAATTCAGGTAAATATGAATATACATATTTTGGTACCAGATTTTTCTTTGTACATGTCTTAATATTTTAATTAGTCTTTTTGTTTTTCTACTTCTAAAAAAATACGCATCTAAAAATATCTGATTCAAATTATTTGTGAATGTTAATTGTCAAAAGTACATTCCATACATACGTTAAATAGAATGTTTTACGAAATAAAAATTAAAATGATTAATGCTTATGTCGAATGCTGCAATTAGAAATTTAGTACATACAGCTTCGTTGCCCTTTTTCAAATGTACTTATTTCTTTCCTTATATACATAATGTATAAGGAAAGTATTGTGACGGGGTCGAAAATTCGAATTTGAGTTTTCGACGGGAGAGCACGTTTCAAGCATCCCTGATCACGAATCAAACATTTTTGAAGTGATGTCTGTGTGTGTGTATGTGTGTGTGAGTGTGTGTGTGTGTGTGTGTGTATGAAAGTATGTGTGTGTGACTGTGTGTGTGTCAGTGAGTCTGTGGAGACGATAACAGACGAACGAATGGACCGATTCGAACCAAATTTGGTACAAAAATCACAATCCGTAAACACTGGAAGCCTATTGTTTTTATACGTGATCGAATGTTCAGAACCCCCCTAAATTTTCGAATGAAATTTTGAAAAAATCGTTAAAAAATCAAACCCGCTAATAAAGTTACGCAAATAGACATTTCTTATGTAATTTTTCATTAGAAAACGATTGGCATAAATTTTGGAACGCTAACATGAACCGTTCTCGAGATATTGCACATTTTTCAAAAAAATTATCAGAAGGTCATATAAAATAAAAAAAAAATATTTCCTTTTGAGAGACATGTTCACTTTTCAGTAATACCATGCGATATATTGGATGACATCATTCTCGTGGATCTAGCTCGTTCCATTCATGAAAAAAGATACTTTGAGTAATACTTTTGTATTTGAACGCCAATAGTCATTTATCTGTTAGAATAACTTATGTCTCCGTCAGTAAAGCTTGGCGAGATTTTGGCGACGAATTTTGGCGGAATGTCGCCAACTTGGCGACTTTTTGAAATGTTGACAAATTAACGAAAATCTCGCCAAATGGATAAAAATGACGCTAAATCAATGAAATGACGACTAATTGTCGAAAATTCAATATCTTGGAAAGAATATTAGTATCTACTATAAGAAAAACCTATTTATTTTACTGTAAAAGTGGTAAATTCATTACGTTATATAAGGAAAGTCATGTGTTGCCCACATCAGATTTTTTTGTATATTATGGAATAACAATTTCTACTTTCAATTTATGTTTTTTAAAATCCATTGTCACATTGAATTATATGAAAATAATTCAAATTATTAGAAACTTTATATTTTGATGTATGCATTTAGTCTTGTTATTATTATTTATTGTAACGATTTGGGACACATCTGATTTCTTTTACATTTATTGTTCTGAAAACATAGCGAAATTAAGGAACAAGTGCAATGGCGCCATCTACTAGTGATGAAGAAAAACTATCTCATTATCATAAGATGTCAAATATGTTTGACAGTGTGGACAAAATTCACTTCAAACAGAATTCTGAGAATCGACATCTTTGACAAACATTCACTGATCGTTTATAGACACCTTAACACGATATTTTGTCACTGCATTACGGACAAACGGCAAAGCATACAGTTATGAAATTTTGACGTTTGTTCATAATACAATATGCAATCGTTCTAAAAGCAAGCGGTACGACATAGATTGCGATACAGGTTCAGCTAGAACCGGAAAGTAGGAGACGAAGCCTCCCAACTCACGAATGAGTTTAGGGGTTGGCGAGTTAGGATCTGAAGCTCCGATTAATGAACGGAATGGAGTGTGAAATTTTGGAGTTTTACGCGTTTAGGGATCATAGATCACGTAGGTCGAGTGCGCCAACTAGCGTGAAAGAGCTCGCATAGTGAGCTCCAGGGTTGGAGAATGTCAGTTAACGAGGAACGGTCACCAGACGTATTACGACTGCATAGAAGGCGACACTGAAATGCTTGGCTCAGCGGGTGCTGACGAGCGTAGACAGCAAGGTATGAAAGCGTCAGCGAGTATACAACACTTTGGCAGTTGTGTGAACCGGTCGGGCTGAAATTGCTCGCGAAGCGAGTTCCCGAGCTGGTGAATGCCAGTTAATAAGGGACGGTCCCCGGGCGCAAGAGCCCAGTGGTTAGCTTGCGGAGATTGCACTCGGACGACACAAGTTCAATTCTCCACACTGCCTAAACTGGCGTCGTGTTCACGCGGAGTACGATCACGTTAAACATATGGGTCTGTAAGTCCTTCAGAGAAGTTGGTGTCCGGGGAAGGAGGGTATGGTCTCTGTGGATACCTCCCCCACTGGATTCCGGTCTAAATTGGGTGGCACTTCCCGACCGTCCAAACAGATATCTTACACTTTCGGATAGGTCGAACGACCTGAGTCGAAGAAGAAGAAAAAGGGACGGTCCCCAACTGTGTATTACGCCTGCGTAGCAGATGGCACTAAAATGTTCTCGAAGCGAGCGTAGCGAGATAGGGTGGATCCCAACGGACATCTTACGCCAGTCTTATGTCCTTTGGGACATAAGACTGACCCCTATTTAATAAGAAATAAGTATGTTCGAAGTGAAAAAGTGAATATGTCAAAGTATATAAAGCATATTACTCATGATTAATAATTATTAAATAGAAACAACATTTAAAGTTATCTCATTTCTTCATTTCTACTAATTTCAAAAATATTTTCCTTTTTATTGCTTTTCAGCAAATAAGGAAAATGCCATAGAAAGTTATAGTAGTTACCTTGGTGTATTCAAATTAATGGAAATCCATACTAAAATTTGCATTAACTTCCATATTATACTATGGAGGTTGGCTGCGTTTGTTTAGTGTACGATATAAATCGCACCAATATTTTCTAATAGTGCAAAAGTTATCATAAAACGATGGAAAGAAACAAAATATGTGAATATGTTAACTAATTTTACGCATTCACATATTCTTAACGCAATTTATGTTTAAATTGTTGTATATAAGTATTTATTCAGCATATCTAACGTTTGACTAAAAATAAATAAAATTCAAATGTACAATAGAAATCGTTTAAAAGTTAGACTCAATTAAATTGAATCACTTTATTTACATTTAAGCTGTAACTGTAATGTATGAGGAAGTCAAGATATGTAATGACCTGGATATATTTGTACGTATCTAATGGATTTATTTTATCCCACTATCATAATACGGAAAAAGAACAAGTTACTATAAAATGATTTACTGAATCGAAAATTTTGTGATAAGATAATGTTAGACAATTAAATTTTCAATAAATTAACTAATTTATTTTAGTAATTAGTTCCAATGCGTGGCTTTAATTAGGATGACTGTCGCTACAACCAAATGAAATAAAATCTAATCGAAAACAGATAATGGTTAAAAGTTACGCACTGTCAAAATATATTCAACCAACTTGACTTAGAGTCAAACTCAAATTCCAATGCATGAGAATGGCAATCTGGAATATCTCATATCCCATCTATTGCAACATAAACTTTCACTATCGTTTAGTAATGAAATATTGAAATGAAACATATCAGAATGTCATTAAATACAGAAATAGCGTATTTAATCTGAAACTGCGTCGTTATTAAAGGTTAAACTTTATTCAAATCTGTATGGATGTTGATCCTTATATCTTAAAAGGAACTATAAATGGAAATGTTGTATTACATCTTTAAAAAGAACTACTAATTTAACAATTTCTAACTAAAGTGATATATTTACCATGTGGTACAAATCGCTCTCTAAATGAAACCATTACATAATACACAGAAAAGTGCTTAATTTACTGGGATGTTACTGGAATATAGTTACATATACACTTTAAAAAATGTATGTAATATTTATATTACATAAGCATTTTGAAATATATATTTATACATAGTGATATTAAAGTTGCGCACATCAAAGTCTATTTCACTGCTGGAAGTTGATGAACGTTACGGCTGGTTCCAGCAGGACGGTACCCCTTGTCACACATCAAACAGCACTATCCATCTTTTAACTCATTTTTACTGTGAGAGCAAAATTTCCTGGAGATTGTCGCCCCCTCGTTCACCAGATTTATCACCTCATGATTTCTTCCTATGGGGGTATCTAAAAAATGTGGTTTACGTGAATAATCCACACACGATTGCTGAGCTGAAAAGGAACATCACAACAGCCATTTCAAGATCAATACTGCCATGTTCAACAGAGTAACACGAAATCTGGTAAAACGAACACCCTTTTGCATTCCCGAAAGAGGACGTCATTTTCAACATTTAGTGTAACACCTAAAATCTGCTGAAAGTAGAAGGTAACATTTCAACTAATCACTGTAATACTTTTATTTAAATGATCATACTGGTACTTTTACGGGCAGTTAAACATTGATTTCCGCGACTTCAAAACTCACCCTGTATAACATTCTCAGTATTACTTTATTTAAAAGTAAACCTATAAACAAAATATTCAGTTATTACAAAAATATCTATGGATGATGCATAGAAGAAATAATTATATAAATTACGGCATATACACAGCATGTGCAGATGATATTATTCAGAAGTGTGGCATTTTTCTAATTAAACAAATAACTGCAAACATCTGACTTGGATAACTGGATAACAAGGCATACATTAACTTTTCGGTTGTATCTAGAAATTTTTGCAATATAAATGTTTGGAATACAAAAGCACTCATGCGACTACCTAGGTTTAAATAAAAAACAGTTATGCTGCTTATTACGTTTTATTTCACCAAACCCCAATATTTTCAATTTATGTCAGTATATTTTGAAAATGCTTCCAATAATATTAAAACTTGGTCCCTCATGAAACAGTATTTTCATCATTTTCTTTTATGGCCTTTTATACATTGTCTTTCCTATTAACTCTATCAGTCAAATAATAAGCATTATTGTGAGACCAGTAGACACTATTTTTAGATTAGGGATTTGCTATCGAACAAAAGATGCAGACAAGTGATACCAGTCTTGACAGTGATGGTCCGGAAAGTTTATACCCAATAAATACATGTCATCCAAATTACGAAAGTGACTTGAGAATAAACAGCGCTTATGGTCAGAATTTACAACGACCCAATCAAGCGACACTACAGCACCGGATTTAAGAATTGAGCAAACGGAAATAAGAGGGATTCAGCGTGGGCGTGTCTTTATACAAGGCCAAAAGATACTGATGCTAGCAAGAGAAATTCCACAAAGAAATAGTGAGATCACTGGAACAGAAAGCAGTTGAGCAGATCGGTATGATCATGTAGTATAGCAATGACAGAAGAACGAACAGCATATAATAGAGATATCGGTGTGTTATGCAAGGAAGTGTAATTTGTGATGTGTAAAAAAAATGTCTAGTACAATGTCAATCAACATAACGTCCAGGAGAGCGGACACTACACACCAGAGCCATAATGTCAAGGTATGTGCCAGTTCTTGTATGAAATGGGTCAGGTGTTGTTGTTGAGACCCAGACCGTCCGACCTACCAGGAAGGTGTAAGGTAACTGTTTGGACTGCCGGGAAGTGCCACCCAATTTAAACCGGAACCCAGCGTGGGAGGCATCCAGAGGGACCGTACCCACCTTCCCCTACCACCAAAGGACTTACGGAAGGACTTACGGATCCACATGTTTAACGTGATCGTACTCCGCATGAACACGGCGGCAGTTGTGGTAGCGTGCAAATCCAGCGCGCAAACCACCGGCTTACCGCGTCCGATATGTGTCAACAGCACGCGGTGTTCCCAGTTGGTCACCCACCAAAGTACTAACCGCGCCCGATGCTGCCTGACTTCGGTGATCTAACGAGAACCGGTGTTTTCCGCAAATGGGTCAGGTGTGTGATCCGCTTAAATATAATTAAATATAATACGATCTCACACGATCGCCTGTCCTCCTTGAGTAAATATTTTAGTAAGCTGTTATAAGTTGATTACTGCTCATAATTGGTGTTGTTCAGTCCTTGAAAATGAAATGAATCACTTTTTTTCGAAACTACTCAAGTGATTGAAATCAAATTTAAGACGAATATAAAATATTATACTATGATAAAAGTGCTTTCGGAGACTTCACGTTCACATTAGATTGTAAACAATCGGTAACTACACAACCAAGTGATGCCAGGTTTAAACAATTGCAGATTATTATAGAAATGGAATGCGATAATATATTAATACAATGAATAAGACTAACATGTGGATATGGCAATTACATGAATATAATGGAATTTTATACGTAAGATTTGCATTTCCATATGCAGTGCGCTTCACATAATTTACGTAATTACATGGCGTAAACAACTGGCAAACACAAAAAGAGATATATTAGATCAAATAGTATACAACTAATTTTAATGCTTAACAGGGGTATGCAACAAGGTATTATTGAAAATTAATTAGGTACACAGTAATAGTAGTCATTGTTAAGTAGTAATAGCACTCATGGAATCGTTGTCGCCCGAATAGTAGAGAACCATTAACACTAATATGGAGGCGCTATATAGAGACCCATTAACTCTAACATGGTAATAAGCAATGTGATCACCTTGAAACGCTAGACTGCTCTCACAACTGGAATAGGTGCTTTCGTATCTGAATCTCTTTATGCCCGAAAGTCCATTCGAAAGGTAATGGGTTTGAGGAAGGATGGTTGAATCATAGTGGATGTCACTCCATTGGGTAACTTTCTAAATTCGGCGCCGATCTAAATTGGCACCGTACGTCTATCCACACAGTTACTTTAACCTTTCAGGTTGTTAGGACGATCTTGGTATGATAAAAACTAGATTGACTGTCTAACCGGGCAGCCGTGTGTGGGATGGCTCGGAGAAGGGGATATTATACTGAATACAGTTTACGATTAATAATAAGATTTAAGGACAATGACATTCCACTCCTCCACCAAGACATTTCTGCCGTTTCTGCGTTTCCGTCTGATCGCTGGATTGTCGGGTTGTGGGCTCGAATACCGACAGCGGGCATGAATGTTCAGTAGTCGAGGCAAAGTCAGACTTCCGCCCTTGAGGAGCCTCAATAAAAAGTGAAGCTGCAAATTTCTCCCCTTCGCCATGGGACCAGGGGTCTAGTGAACGTGGTGCATAGGCGCTCTTTACCACGGGAGAATAAGTAACAACAGCAACAACCAAGACATGTCTTAACCCCAAAGACTTCTGAGGTAATATGGCAATATTCAATTGTCTATATTCTAGACAAATATTAAATAAATTCAATAATTTACCGGTATTTACATGCTTTCATTTGAACTTACATGCGTAACTTTGTTTTCAGTCTTAAAAAAAGTCATTATCACGACGATTTTAAGTACTTGGATGGAAGTAAGGCACTTTCAGAAATAGTTTAAATGGCGTGTACCTTCAAATATCGTTATGGTGATTCCGCCATACAGCGCATACAAGTGTTTTCGAAGCCTAAGGAAGTACATCTTTCTTATATAAGATTTACTTTTAAATTGCTTCCTTATAAGTCTATGAAGAAAATCAGATTCAAAATATATTTCAGGGGCGAAAAAAATGTATCTACATTCTAACCAACTAAAATAATTTGAAAATTGTTTCAAGTCACCCATAGAAGAATTCTTGAAAACACATAACATCAATATATCTGGCTATTATACCATTTAATATTATACTACTAGTGTATACATATGTAACACATATTAAGGAAAACTTGAGCAACGTATATAAGCACAAGTAAAATGATAAATATGTTACTCAAATTTTTCTCATCCTTTTCACAAAGTGATCTCCACTTATTGATATATATATATTTAACTGGACATAAATACCGTGCAGTTTATTGTATTCAAATAAACTTTAAATGCATTTTTATTTGCTATATATTGCTAAATATATATTGCTAAATATTTCCTTATCCTTTGCACGAAGTGCATTTTACTTATTTATACATATATTACACTGGACATAAATACCGTGATGTTTATATCATTCAAACAATTTTAAATGCTTTTCTATTTGCTATATATTGATAAATACAGGTGCGTGTTATCTCCTAAAATTAATCTAGTAATTCGGAGTTTTAGTTTCATCTTCCTCTGGAAAATGTTACATCCTTGCGTAAAAGTTCGCCGAATAATTTTGATTTCAGCACAGAGAATTATTTCACATGCTATCTCTGGGGATTATTATCACTGGAATCGAGAATTTTGAATGCAGTAAAATGTGTTAATTTCACAAATACGTGAAATGACAAAACAATGAACAGCGTGTATGCAATAATCTTCAAAATAAATGAATTGGATGGTACAGTTTTCGTGCAAATTTTACATGAATTAATTCATATTGAAAATTGTAACAGAAGTACGTACAAATGCTATAACGGATTCAATTACATGATTTACGAAAAATAAGTGTAATACTTTTAAATCAATAGTTATAAATTTTAAAATTGAATACTCATACAAGTGTGGTAATGCGTAAGATAAATTAAACCATACTAACAATGATCAATAGGTAAAATACACATCGTGCAAAAGGTAAGGAAAACTTGAGCAATGTATATAAGCTCAAATTACACAATAATGCAACATATAGACTTCGGGTTTGTTGGTTTTCTTGCACTAACTAAGGGATTCAGTGTATCCTTGTAGTAATTATATGTTGCATTATTGTATTACTTGTGCTTATATACGCTACTCAAGTTTTCTATACTATCAGTACTATTAGTGGCTCAGTTTTTATAATTTCTATACGAATAGGTAGGCCGCAGCTAATGATTAAAACCTAGATTTCTCAACCCTTGACAACTATAAAATACAAATACGTGCAATATCTCAACGCAGTCACGAAAGTAGCTGCATTTTCCTTTTTCGGGGAAAGTCACAGTTAACGACAGATACAACGATTACTCACATTTGATTAATGCAACTGACTACATTTCTTTAGCTCTCTTGATATATTATATGATTGCTGCCTTAGCGTACAGGGTGCTGTTACTAAATTCGGAATCAAAACTAACGGCAATAAATGCATTTGATTTTTGGAAAGGTGCATATATGAGCAGAAGTCTAAATATACGTTACCTTCCAAGCGCATTTGAAATGTATTTGATATGAAAAATTCATTGAAAGTCTACGGATTCAGTATCTTATATAATGACTGAATGAAATATTCTTAAATATTGAATTTCAAAAATCAAACTCAAATAGCGTATTTAAACTTTTGAATATATCACTCCATTTGCGAAAACAGGCTTAACCTGAGATATATATTTGTTTGTTGCGTATCTGTGTCACTCCATTTACCATATTTAATTATTTTCGTTGCAAGATAATACAAAAATATTCTATACGTGTGAAACAGAAAATAAAAAGAATGAGTTATGAAAACTTACTCCCAGTCACATTCGAGTATTCTTGGGTCAATATATATTCAATAAGAAATCCCAAAACTTTACTTTTAAATCAGAACTCAATATGCCATATTTAATTCTAAAAGTCAATGTTTATATTCGCATTTCAACTTTACCTATATACATATAGTATAATGTATAGAGGAAGTAATATAACGGGGTAAAAATTCGAATTCGCGTTTTTAACAGAAAAGTACGTGCCAAGTATTCCTAAATTTGAATCGATCGTTTTTGAGGTGATGCTTGTGTGTATATTTGTGCGTGTGTGCTTTTGTATTTATGTGTACCCGTGAGTCTGTGGAGATGATATCTGAGGAACAAAAGAAGCATTTTGAATGATATTTGGTACGAAAATTACAATCAGTAAGTATTGAAAGCCTACTGATTTTATACGCAATTGAATGTTCGGAAAACCTCCAAATTTTTGAATAAAATTATGAAGAAAAATTTAAAAGCATAACCTTCAATAAAGTTATGTAAATAATAATTTATATGTAATTTTTCTTTACAATCCTGTTGACATAAATTTTAACAGCTTGAACAGTTCTCGAGATATTGCACTTTTTCAACACTATTTAAAACAAATCACATAAAATAAAATAAATTACTAACAATTGCGAAATATATTCAAATGTGGTATTATGTGAAAATTTGATTTTATCATTTTCGTGGATCTAATACGTTCCATTCACAAGAAAAGATACTCTCTGTAGTAATTTTATATTTTGACGCTAGATAATTAGAAAACAGTATTTTTATATATAAAAAGTGCCCTTACCTCTGTTTATCTGTAACGCTTGATGATAAATTTGGCGAAAAGTGTGACTAGTTATATGAAATATCACCAATGCGGCGATATATTGCATATTTAGTAATATTTAATAATTAAAAATTAAAAATATCGCTAACATTACTAAAATGATGCTAAGTTAACGAAAAGCACACCAGATTGATGAATTAGTTATTAAAATATTTTAAAATATGGACTATATTACTTATTGCGGATGCCGTTAACATGTATAATTTCTAATCTAGAGTTCAGCAAAATATAAGTTAATTAGGTACCTCGAAATAATTTGACAAGTTGTCCTCCGGAAAAACGTCAAATGTACAACACACCATTAAAATATTTTGCCGTAGATCTTATACATCATTTTTTTACTGCGAATGAAGTGAAATATACTAAGGGGAAGTCATGTGCTACCCACATTAGATTTTATATTCATATTCCATTTCTGAGCACCTATTTACTTCTTTATAAAACGCTACTCTAGAAGGATAAGCATTTCAATATTTTCCAAACATATAATACTTACATGGCATCAAACAAAGCGAGGTACGAATTTCAGCCTAAATAAAGTAATTTCGAGTTATTTCGCGAGGAAATTCCACACATTCTTAATCGCTGCGAGAAAGTTTTGGTGCTTACTCGACATCGAACGAATCAATTTGGTTTTAGAAGGGGATATTGCCTTAGGAAATATTTCCCGGGAATTTCTCGGGTTAAGGTCTTATTAAAATGTTGAATTTAAACATTTTACAGCGGTAACGCGGCAGTTTAGCCTTTAAATGAAAGCGGAAGATTGCTGTTCGAATTGGTTTTCCAGAGTAATAAACACTAAATGAAGTACTAGAACTTTGAATGAAGAACAATGTTTTGAGTTAAAATGAAAGAGTATCGGAAGTTTGTGAAATTTCTAACATTGACGGATAAAATATTAAATTGTACATAGAAAAATTTTGTGTAATTTCTGTAGGCATTTTGCATAAAACAAACTTGTGTATTAAATGGGAATATAAGTTTTAGAAGGGTTCCTTACACTAAAATTATTCAATTAAACTGCTGTAAAGATACTGCTATGAAACTGCTGTAAAGATACTGCTATGAAACTGCTGTAAAGATATTGCTGAGAAACTGCTGTGAGTAAAGCATTTAGTTACTAATTAGAATAAACAAATTTTCAAATACATCCATAGGTTTCAGAGGCAAAATATACAACTGGAACATGCCACTTTCTTAAAATGCAGCTACGCAAACAATCCACAAAGTTTCCTTTCCGGATGATGTAAGCTTTTTAAATTTTCCAACCGATTATTCAAACCGAAAATTTTGGTCATATATGGATTATGAGACAAAAATAAACACACCCCTAATGACTTTTTAGGTAAATGCAAAGAATAGCATGCCGACAACTCAACTCGCGGCTGCGTATAGAAATCATTAAAAATTATCCGCCAATGCATAAACAGGGCGGTTATAGAAAGCATGACATGATGTTTTCTTTTAAATTGCAGTTTTTATTCAGAAAATATAACAATCCACAAAATTTGATATAAGTCCTATACACAAAAACCGAATGGTAGCCAAATGGTCAAAAGATCCGGACATGGTGGTGCTAGCTGTCCCATCAAAGCTCCAGATTAGAACTCGCTAGAATTTATGTGGGCTCTTTGAAAATATATCCCCGATTTTGATAATATATCCCCGAAATATATCCCCAATAAGAACTGCTGGCAAGCTTTGGAAACCAGTTTATGTATCCTGAGAATTACTTATATTCTATGTGGCAATGTATTCAAGAAATCATAGACATGCACCGCCATTATATATCTGAGCTGAAATGTTTTAATTATATATTACTGGTTATAGTAAATTATCAGAGTAAATACTATTGGGATTCTTTGTATGTATTAACAAGTATTTTAAGTTTCATCTTTAGTAACAACTTTAAAACAAATTATTTTCCAAACTCGAAAAAATGTGTTAATGCCGTTCAGTGTTTAAATCGGTACGTATTTATGTGCTAGAAAAATGAATGTCAGTGGTCAAGGAAACATAGAATTTCTACTTAAATCAGACTAAGTAGAAAATGAATTAAATTTTTGGACGATTCGAATAAAATGTGACATAATTTTTACCCAAATGTGAGGAAAGATAACTGGCGATCCAGAGGGCTCTAACCATTTTGGCTTCATTAAGTATTATTTAATATTAGCATATTAATGGTTAAAAATAACATTTACGCTGCCCTTAAAAAATATGGATTCAGGACCCCGCAAAATTTTTGATAAGATGTTTTTGTAAGGAAAGTGACATATTCATGAAATAAAAGAGTATAACTGCAGAATATGTGTAACCTTCATTTTACCATCTTACATATGGTGACGAACCCAGAATGATTTCTTTCTTACATCACCCGTATTATAGTCGGAATAGCATACACATTTATATTCAGCATAATGCCGATATGAGAAATATTATAATGACATAAAAACGGCTGTTGCCATTTGAATTTTTGTAAATAATGAGTAACTGAATATGAAAACCGTATGCAAATTTGATGCACATGTATTTATAGCAAACATTATTCCGTGTTTAATGTTGGTTCTGCTTTGACTGTACAATCCCAGAAGGCACAAGAACAAGTGGTTTAAATATTTTTATTTGGCCAAGGAAATAATACATTTGGGGGGGGGGGGGGGTGATCAAATATTTTGTTTTCTATTTTTCCAAATATCATTTATCCAAACATTGGGTTTCGATTTGCTCATGGGTGGGTTACGACCCAACTCCCTTGGAAGCGCCACTTTGAGTGTTCCTTAAATCCTTGAAACTTTCTTCGAAATTTAAAGTTTATAATTTTCTTTTTCTGTAGCCTATCATATTATTAAATAATCTGGCAATGATTTTAATTCTTCAGATCAGTATGTGTACAATGAATATATTAACTCTATATTTAATCACATATTGTGTCTGACACGAGACAATTTATCTCACAAACACTTTGTAATTAGCATGTTGGTCTAAAGTTATCTAAAATTGTTTAAATAAGATATTCATATATTATACCGAATAAATGATGCATTAGATATAACTAGCCGAATACCAGTTGAACATTAACGGTCTCACGATAAGAAACCCCTGAATAATGTAAATTTTTGAGTAATTCGAGTTCTATATTTATTCGGTAAATCGAATATTTTGGTATGCAGATCCCCCTAAAGAAGGAAATATTGGAAAACTTAAATTGCTCACTTCTTCCTTTCGAAATATCTACCCGTACAACAAATTAAAGTCTCTATCTCATGCCAAAGCATGCTATTTTATCATTTTCAGATTCGAAAGTTTTTCTGCGGAACACATCCATAAATGGACATTTTTGAAAAACTCAGTTCATCTTGAGTTTCTTATCAGTTGATTGACACATATACCAAATATCAAGCCTCAATCACATTTAAAAGGAAGCATGTCTCATTTATTCCTAAAATCGAACATACTGGTGTGCGGCACCACTTAAAGTAGCAAATATTGGAAATTTGAGATGGTACACTTTCTTCCTTTCAAACTATCTACCCGTACACTAAATTTGAAATCTCTATCCTATCGCGAGGCATGTTTTTTCTATCACTTTACCTTTCGAAAGTTTTTCTGTGTAGCATCGCCTTTAATGAACATTTTTGAGAACCGTATTCATCTCTGGGGTTTTTTATCAAATGACTAGCGCATATACAAAATTTCAAGCCTCTATCACATTGTAAAGGAGGTGTTTTTCATTTATTCGACAAATCGAATATTTTAGTGAGTGGCACGCTTTACAATAGAAAATGTTGGAAAACTGAAATTGCACACTTTCTCTCTTTCCAACTATTTACCTGTACACCAAATTTGAAGTTTCTATCTCATCGCGAAGCATGCTTTTTCTATCACTTCACCTTTCGAATGTTTTTGTGTGCTCCTTAAATATACATTTTTTAAAAACCTCCATTTTGATTGGGTTTATTATCAGACGATTCGCCCATGTACCAAATATCAAGTTTCTATCACATTTGAAAAGGACATTTCTCCTTTATTCTGAAAATCGCGCTATTTGGTCAGCGGTACCCTCTAAAGTAGAAAATTTTAGAAAACTAGTACACTTTCTTCCTTCTAAACTGTCTACCCGTACACCAAATTTGAAATCTCTATCTCATCCCGAAGCATGTTTTCCATATCAATTCAGCTTTCGAACGTTTTTCTCTGGAACACCAGCTTAAACAACCATTTTTGAAAAACTATATTCGTCTTGGGTGTTTTCATTAAGTGATTAGCCCACATATCAGATTTTAAGCCTCTATCAAAACTTAAAGCCTCTATCAAAACTTTAACTTTCTCATTTATTAGAACAATCGAAAATTTTTGGTGCGCAGCACCCCCTAAAGTAACAAATATTGAAAATCTGACATTGCCTTCCTTTCTAACGATTTACCCATACACCAAATTCGAAGTCTCTATCTTTTGGCAATGTATGCATTCCTAGCATTTCACTTTTCGAGCATTTTAGTGTGGAGCAGCCCCACTACAGAACAATTTTGAAAAATTCGATTTTTTTTGGAGTTTCTATTGAACAGTCGACCTGTGTACAAAATTGCAAGTCTCTATCTACTTTGGAAGTGCCTAAAAGCGTGACAGACAGACGGACATTTGGCAATTCGTATAAGCACTAGTCAAAAGTATACTAGTCAATTAGTATACCAGTTGAAAATCAACGGTCTCGTAATAAGTAATCCCCCGCGTAATGTAAATTTTTGAATAATTAGCGTTTCACATTTAATCGACAAATCGAATATTTTGGTGTGCAGAATCCCCTTAAAGAAGAAAATATTAGAAAACTTAAATTGCCCACTTCTTCCTTTTGAACTATCTACACATATACAAAATTAAATCTCTATCTCATACCGAAGCATGCTATTTTATCATTTCCTAATTCGAATGTCTTGCTGTGGAGCATAGTTGTGGAGGACATTTAGGAAAAATCTATTCGTCTTGGGTTTTTTATCAGATAATTGGCTCATTTACCAAGTATCAAGCCTCTATCACATTTAAAAGAAAGCCTGTATAACTTATAAAATTAACTTATAAAGCCTGTATATTATTAAATATTGGAAATCTGAAATTGCACATTTTCATCCTTTCAAACTATCTACCCGTACACGAAATTTGAAATCTTTATCCTATCGCGCAGTATGATTTTACTATCATTTCACCTTCCGAACGTTTTACGAACGGTGTAACACACCCTTAAATGTACGTTTTTAAAAATTGTATTCATCTTGGATTTTTTTTATCAAATGATTAGTCCATATACTAAATTTCAAACCGCTACCACATTGTAAAAGAAGCGTTTTCATTTGTTCGTGAAATGGAATATTTTAATGTGTGCAACTCCCTACAATAGCAAATGTTGAAACACTGAAATTGCGCACTTTTTTCCTTTCCAACAATCCAGCCGTACACCAAATTTGAAGTCTTTATCTCACCACTATGCATGCTTTTTCTGTAATTTCACCTTCCGAATGTTTTTCTTTGGCGTACCCATCCCCTTAAATATGCATTTTTTGAAAACTCCATTATTCTTGGGGTTTCGATCAAATGATTCGCCCATTTAACGAATATCAAGTCTCTATCACGTTCGAAAAGAGGTGTCTCTACTTCATTCCAAAAATCGAACAATTTTGTGTGCGACACCCCCTAAAGTAGAAAATTTTGCAAAACTGCAACTGTACACTTTCTTCCTTCCAAACTATCTACATGTACACCAAATTCCAAATCTCTATTTCATTCCGAAGTATGTTTTCTTATCAATTCACCTTTCAAACGTTTTTCTCAAGAGCACCCCCTTAAAAGAACGTTTTTGAAAAACTATATTCGTCTTGGATGTTTTCATCAAATGATTAGTCCATATACCTAATTTCAAGCCTCTATCAAATTTTAAAAAAACGTTTGGTGTGCGATACCCCCCTAACTAGAAAACGATTTAACCATACACCAAATTCGAAGTTGTCCTCTTATGGGAAAGTATGCTTCCTATCACTTCACTTTTCGAACGTTTTGGTGTGGAGTACCCCTTTAGAGTGTGGAGCACCCCCTCAAGAGGAGGTTTTCAAAAAATTCGATTCTTCCAGGGGTACTTATCAAACGATCGAGCCGTGTACCAAACTGCAAGTCTATCTATTCGGGAAGTGCCTAAAACGCGTGACTAACCAACGGACAGACAGACGGACAGACTGAAAGACAGACGAATACTTGGCAATTAGAATATAGATGATTAAGAAATACCCTGGTGGAATTCAGTTTATCGCACGCTGTTATTAACCCCAAAATATTGCATTTAATATATATTAATCGTTATTTGCATTATCTCTTATAAAAATTTGCAATTATAAATAAATGTAACATTCCATAATTTGTAAAATTAGCTGCAAAAAATAAAAATATGAAGTTGAGCTTCTAAAATAAGAACACTTGAGGTTAAGTATATTTGACAAGCGGAGTGAAAAGTTAAAAGTCCTCAGAAAAGTTACATTATTTTTCTTTATTAGAATTTGCTACGTTACAGAAACCTATTAATATATATATAGAAGATAGGAGTGTATTTGTATTAAGATACCAACAAGATAAAATATGTATTTAATTATTTATATACACATACATACGCACAGATATATAAAACACATTAAGTATATTATTTGGGTTATAAAACCTTTCTTCTTCTGGTATTGAGTTAAACTTATAAATGAAAATTGATTTAATGCTTGTATTTTTAATTTATTTTATTTTATTGTATTTATATTTTATTTTATGAGTTTTATCATATGACTGTAGTAGTGCTATATTAATTGAAATAGGAATGGTTAAAATCATGTGATTGAAATTTTACATACTTTAGTTTAAGGAATATATCTATAATTTATACCCGTATTAAAAATAAATTGCATATGCATGGAAAAATCAACATCCATTAAAATAAATTATAACCCAAAAACTCCTAAACCAACAAGGCATATCTTAAAGGCATACAAGTTATAGAATATTCAATTTTTTTTCAGGAATAACAATTTTAAAAAATAATTTTACGCAAAATATGAAGATAGTATCCGGCAGGTTTCTGTATATCTTGAGATAATTTCCCATCGCATTTTCCCTTGAAATTCCAAATAATGTACTGGCGAGTAATAATGACAGGCTTATAGAAAAATGATTTTTCTTACTCCATGGCAAAAAGGCATGACCAATAAATATGGCAATGGCATTTAAAATATAGCAATTACTAACTTACGATAAAGGGTCACACGTCAGAAGCCCGTAGAAAATAGTGGTTATTTATATAATAGGTGGTTAGTCTATCAATACAGATGTTAGAATGGAATACATTATAAGACACTTTCATGTTTAGTAGTTCATAAAATATTGAACAAGGTACAATTAAAGACTTTGCCAGTGAATTTCTGTGATGGCTGATTAGGATCCACGATCAGGGAGCAAATAATGACCAGGCTTTCATACGTTATATATATATATATATATATATGTATATGTGTATGTGTATGTGTATGTGTATGTGTATGTGTATGTGTATGTGTATATGTATATATAAATACATATAAATCTACATATACATATATAAATATATATAGAAAAAAAGGTTTGCAGATCCAATGAAAGAAAAGTGAGCATCTGTAACACGAAAATTCAAATATCTAACAGGCTTACGAAATAAAAGTATAAATCAACAAATCCTCAAGCAAATGGAAAAAAATAAAATTATATATATATATATATATATATATATATATATATATATATATATATATATATATATATATATATATATATATATTTATTTATATTTATATTATTATTGTGTATGTGTGTATGTACATATCGACTTTCTGAACCTCAGTTTCACTATCTCCACACTAATAATCTGGAACGCATTTCTCAAAATTATCCCTATCCGGAAGTATTTGTAAATACTATTATTAATACTATTATTGTAAATACTATTATTTGTAAATACTATTTCCTTTTCTCATTTTTGCAATGTTTGTTTTTCATTTTATATGAATTTATATATATATATACCTAATTAATTGTGATTAATGTATACTAATCTTCCTCTCATCACCATACCATTATAGTAATAAGTTATCTAGTATTTTTATTCTTAGTCATGTTCTGTAGTCACTTATTTGTAGCAGATATGCTAGGGATGGGTTTTTTGTACATACCGTAGTTTATGCATAGTTTTCGGTTAAAACATTTCAATATATATTAAAAGTACGTAAATATTGCACCAAATTAACACAATTACTTTTACACTAGTGATTTATTCAGTGATTATCACAACACAGTAATGGCTTTTTCAGGAGTTAAAATTATATTTATAACAAAAATAAGATTTTTTCTCTGCAAATGAATACCGTTTAAATAGTTTTTTTTTCAATTTCAAACTTAGCTGATGAAAAAATGTTAATTCTTTCATGATGATTAATTCAAAAAATATCTTAGAGACTAGCTATAAAGTATGCCATATGACACGTCATCCAGTTATGTAAAGTATTATCTCCCACCCGCTCGCTTGTACGCCCTCTTGTGATCGCAGTACTCTCAATACTACTCCCTTGTGATTACTCGCGATTACATTTTGAAAACGTGCCAATCCTAATCCCAATCAAAATATAAATTATTAATATACGATCCATAATCTAGACATAACTGCTCTATTACGCTTAAAAAAGACACTAAATTTAAGACACACTATATCTTACAACGAAACGCATATATCCCACAAACTGTGAAACTCACTTCTTCTGTAACAATAATAATTAATCCTACAATATAAAGGGTTTTATCACAGAAAATTAAACGCAATTCTCGAAGTATTGAATCTTTACTAATATAACGAATTTTTCCATTGATAGTCAATTCCATTGATAGTCCCTTGTCATTACTCGCGATTACATTTTGAAAACGTGCCAATCCTAATCCCAATCAAAATATAAATTACTAATATACGATCTGTAATCTAGACATAACTGCTCTATTACGCTTAAAAAAACACTAAATTTAAGACACACTAACTCTTACAACGAAACGCATATATCCCACAAACTGTGAAACTCACTTTCTCCTGTAACAATGATAATTAATCCTACAATATAAAGGGTTTTACCACAGAAAATTAAACGCAATTCTCGAAGTATTGAATCTTTACTAATATAACGAATTTTTCCAATGATAGTCAATTGACCAAATTTGCTTCCAAATCGTCACCATATTCCATGCCAAGTTAGGCATGCGCAGACAGACAATAAAGAAGAAAAAAACAGTTATTACTTTCCTTATATATAATGTATAAGAAAAGTATTGTGACGGGGTCGAAAATTCAAATTCGAGTTTTCGACGGGAGAGCACGTTTCAAGCAACCATGATCACGAATCAAGCATTTTTGAAGTGATGTCTGTGTGTGTGTGTGTCAGTGAGTCTGTGGAGACGATAACTGACGAATGAATGGACCGATTCGAACCAAATTTGGTACAAAAATCACAATCCGCAAACACTGAAGGCTTATTGTTTTTATACGCAATCGAATGTTCAGAACCCCCCCTAAGTTTTCGAATGAAATTTTGAAAAAATCGTCAAAAAATCAAAACCACTAATAAAGTTACGAAAATAGACATTTCTTATGTAATTTTTCATTAGAAAACGATTGACATAAATTTTAGAACGCTAACATGAAAGCATAATGAGCATTTTTAGAAAAAATTATCAGAAAGTCATATAAAATACAAAAAAAAATATTACCTATTGAGAAACATGTTCACTTTTCATATGTAATACCATGCGATAAATTGGGTAACATCATTCTCGTGGATCTAGTTCCATCCATGAAAAAAGATACTTTGAGTAATACTTTTGTACTTGAACGCCAATAGTTATTTATCTGCTGTAAGAATAGCTTATTTCTAAGTGCATAGCGCTTGGCGAGATTTTGGTGAAGAATTTGGCGGAATGTCGCCAACTTGGCGACTTTTTGAAATGTTGCCAAATTATCGAAAATATCGCCAAATGGATAAAAATGACGTTAAAGCAATGAAAATTATGGCTAATTGTCGAAAATTCAATATCTTGGAAAGAATATTAGTATCTACTATAAGAAAAACCTATTTTTTTTACTGTAAAGGTAGTAAATTCATTACACTATATAAGGAAAGTCTTGTGTTGCCCACATCATATTTTTTTATATTCTAGAAATATAAGCAAACTTAGGATCAATTTTAATTTAATAGGCATGATTTATCACACTTTCGTATCTATAGGATGGATGTAGCTGGTACGAAAAGTGTTGAAGGCCTAGGTCACCAGACTCACTGAAGGTATGAGCAGGATACGAAAGGTGTTGAAGACCCAGACCACACGACCAGCCCTAGGACTAATGGCAATTTAGTGTATGACCGGGGGATACGAAAGATGTGTAAATATTTTGTATTCCATGTTACCAAAGTGCTTTTGTCGTTACTATACGTGTTGAAGACCTAGACCACGCTACTGACTCGAATACTTTTAGTAGCTGTTTGTGTGGCCTTTATACTATACGTGTGCAATAATGTAACCTTCTAGGTCTGCAGAGGTATTCTGGTGAGCCTGGTAAATCTTTCGGTAGGCAACATATTTTCTCCGCCCCGAAGAGGTAAATCGGTTACCGCATTACGTTCTGTGTCGTAAATTATATTATATGTGTGCAAAGAGTCAGGCTTCTGGGTCACCAGAGGGCTTCTAGGGGATTTGAAAAGACAAAAAATATGTTAGAAAAGTTTGGTATTTATACGTATTCAAAAATTAAAATAATTAAGTGATTCTATTAAGTAAATATATGCTTAATACTTTTCACTGGCGCTTTACTGACATCGCTGCTCTAAGTTATTCCATGATATTACAAATTATACGCTTCGTTTATTAGAGCTATGTGTTTCGAAAGAATTTGTTTAGTGGTACTAAGTGAGGATCGAGTTATAAAGAATAGGGTTCGATTCATAGAGAATGAAGGGTTGAATCTTAGGGAATTCGAATCGTATAATGTCTTAAATTTTTTTGTTTATTTGCTGAACCCAAACCTATTAATCTGGGTCAAAAGTAATAGATACACAATTTTTATATAATGTTGAGATGTAAAAATTATACTTTCGCATCTTTTACTGTTATCAAAAGGTTTTGATAAAATGCGTTTTGTAGTAGTATATTTGGATTTATGTCTTTTTTCAGTGCTCATCTTTTAAAATCATTGAAAAGTTTTAGTTTTCCACAGTAAAGGAAACACATTTTAAAGTGTGCATTTGGTACGTTCCTTAAAAGAAATTCATTTTCTTACTGGAAAGTTATACCACATATTTGATAATGTTATTATAATCTGCATTGAAGGATTATGATTAGTATTTAAGAAGCTACGCGTATTAAACATAAAGAAAAACCATTGCAACTACCTGCTATATTTTACCGAATTAAACCTTTTTAAACCATAAACTAATAAAATGAAATCCATTAAATTTTGGTGGCATGTCGCCAATTTGGCGAGTGTTTCTATTTTCTGCTAAATTGATAAAAATGTTGGCAAATTGATGAAATTAACGCTAAACAAATGAAAATGACGACTGATGAAAATTCTATATCTTGGAAAGAACGTAAGAACCAGCTATATGAATAACCCATTTCTCAGCCCGTCCGTAATGACTAGCGAAGCATTTAATGGTAAATTTCAAACTTGATAACTATTTTAAATATAGCTTTACAAAATTTTAATTCCAACATATGGCGGCTTACCTTCTAGTGAAGAATATTCTTGTGTATGAACTTATGTAACTTATGTATTATTGTGTTAGAAGTTAAAATATATGTTAAAATACAAATTTTCTTTGGTTCCGTCAATACCGCATTCTCAGTACTTAACGTAAACTCTGCCATTCCTATCAGGGAAAAAAAACTTTGCTGTTTAATGGAATTACTCACTAAAAGAACTTATTTGTTATCTTTTAAAAATGGTAGTGCGACGTAAATAGTCTATTTAATCCCTTACAATTTTTTCGACTGTTTCTATATAAATTGGCTTCAGGCTGTTTAACTTTATTTTCTTCTCTTTACTGTGTCATTTTTTCTTTCCTTCGAAGTAATTATTTTTACAAAATACGCTTTCTTAAAACGTAATGTTAACAATTAGTAATAAAGAAAATGGTACATTTTCCTCTGTTGTAATTATTAAATTATTATTTTAAAAAAATGCATAGCCTAACAATTCACCATATACTGTCGGAAATATATATGTATGAACACAATATACATTTATCGTACTTATTTTGAAGATACATATCCGTGGTTGCATTGTCCGTGGCATTTCAAACATATTTTTTAATTCATAAACTAATATATTCACTTTTTTTTTCATATCCACCAAAACACTTCACCACTAGTTACGCAGTGTGACATATTTAAATCAGCAAATTTCTTGAAATACTTATAGTGAATTAATGTGGTTTGAATAATTTCAATTTAATAATAAGCATTATATGAAATCGTAAAGCGTCGACTAGCCACTACAGAAATCTGCAGTTTGATTCCTGGTTGGTGCGAGGAGGTTCTTTAAAATGGCTGGAGAACAAACCAACCCTGTAGGTTAGTGCAAAAATATCGGTGGCCTGAAATTGACCATAGTACGACTAGCATGGATCCAGCATATTCTGATATGTTAGAATTTGAATTTGAATCGAGAGGACAAATACCAGGCAAGATGCTAACCTGGAGGACAAAAAAAAATCTGATGTGGGCAGGACATGCTTTCTCTGCAGACTCAAATTCATATTTTCTTTATTTCTTTAATAATTCATTAGATTGGGTTTAATTGAACCAAATAACACTAAATTTGCATTTTTAATTCAATTTTTGTTTTTATTTGGTAATTGGACATTTTTCCGAAATCGACGTAACAAAAATGCAAGAAATCTCAAATATCTCGAGAATGGTTAGCCCTAAAGTATAATGGAGGGTGTTATAATATTTTTCTCTTCAAAAATTGCGTATAAAACAATAATTTATTTGATACATTTGAGCATACACTACATAGTCTTTGTTTTTAGATTTTTGCGATTTTGGAGGGCCATTTCGCAAAAAATGGCAGGTTGTTCTTTTCCGAATCGTACCATAATCTAATCAGCACCAGAGTAAGCCGCAAGTAACTTATCTACCAAATTTTGTGAAATTTGGTCAATTAGTATTTTAGCTAGGGGGGACACATGGAATTTTTACGGACCATTTCGTAAAAAAGAATGGCTATTCCTTCCGAATCGTACCAAATTCTAATCAGCACCAGAGTATCCAACAACTAACTTATCTGCCAAATTTTGTGAAATTTGGAAATTTAGTATTTTAGCTAGAGCGGATAAATGAAATTTTTACGGACCATTTCGCAAAGAAAGGCTGGTTCTGTTTTTGCGAATCGTACCAAAAACTAATCAGCACCAGGGTCGCATCCAAGTGACTTACCTACCAAATTTTATGAAATTCGGTCCGTTAGTTTTTGAGTTAGAATGAATACATTCATTGCATAGACACACAGACAGATACACAGACACACAAACACACATACAGACACACGGACAGACGTCACGCTAAAAACAGTTTTTTCGTATTCTAGAGGTCTCGAAACGTGTAGATCCGTCGAAAACTCGAGTTGCGATTTTCGACATAATTCCAATACTTTTCCTATACATTACCATGTATTGCAGGGAAAGTAATAGTATCAAGAGGCTAATCTGGGGCAAAAAATAGCAGAATGTGGTCAGTCAGATTTACAGTTACACGCCAAGTTGGCATGAGAGTGTTGGGAATACAGAGTCCACCACTTCGACTATAAGATCTTGAAATTGCGTTCCAGTAAATCAATGGTGGGCTGGCCAGTACGAAAATCCGTGGTTCCATTCTTAGTTGGGACATTAAGGATTTTTACAATCTGACGAAGAAATTAAAAATTAGAATAATTACCCCCGAAATACCTAGTTTAGATAGATTTAGATATAATCTTACGGCTTTGAAAACGTTATGGATATTTAATGATTTATGGATTATTATATGGCGTAAAAAGAACTCTTTGGTGTGAACATTTATTATTTAACATTCATAAGAATAGTACATTCTTAGTCATCAATTAAGAACAGAAAATAAGATAAATAAATCAGTTGGTTATAAACATTTCAAACTATTTATTTCCATTTCCTTCAAAACATTAAAATTAATCAACATTAAATTTTAACAAATTTAGTAAGTTTGTTACATAGTGTCAGTTTTGTGAAGCTGAAAATGGGAAATATGTTAGAAAAAAATTGTTGATGCCACATAAATTGTCTACTAGCACCTAATTTATTTTACTTAAATAATTCCATATTATTCTCGAAACATAAATCTACTAAATTACATAAAACAATATATCTTAGAAAATGGTAAATACGAGACATAAATCAAGACAATTATATTTCACCAAAGCCCTGAGTGTGTTCTTAGCAAACATTTGTAATATTTGACTAATTACACTCGTCAGGAAGGAGTAACAAATGTTTTAAAGGACTTTTCAATTATGACTTAAACCTTATTCAGTTGTTAAAAGCAATTTGATTAAGTGAAATCATGATTTATAATGTAATTTAAAAGAATTTATTTTTAGTATTGTCAATAATTGCTCCAATACTTTTACTAGAAAATAGCGAACCCAGGTATTGAGTCAAAGTTAGCTCCTTATTGAATTATCTTGAATACCAGACGAGAAAGTATTTTCGAGCAATACTTTGCGCATGCTAATAAGTATTTGACCAAAAAAGTATTTATGCATTAAGTTCGCAAATATGTAAGCTCTTATTTAAATATTATAATAACTGAAATAGCATTATATTTGTTTTATAGCAAGTTCATCAATCCTATTTTAATATTATTTAGTATTTAGATGAAATGAAGATTATTTATGTTTATATCTCTCATTTATGTAACCATAGTTTTTCACTTCCAGCACATTGCTTGGATTACATTTCTTTTAATGTAAAACATATCCCTAAACGATTTCAAAATATTTCAAAATATGTTTTTTTATAAATACTATATATATATATATATATATATATATATATATATATATATATATACATATATATATATATATATATATATATATATATATATATATATATATATATATATATATATATATACATATTTATATATATATACATATATATATATACATATATATATATATATATATATACATATATATATACATATACATATATATATATATATATATATATACATATATATATATACATATACATATATATATATATATATATATATATATATATACATATATATATATATATATATATATATATATATATATATATATATATACATATATATATATATATACATATATATATATATATATATATATACATATATATATATATATACATATATATATATATATACATATATATATATATACATATATATATATACATATATATATATATATATATATATATATATATATATATATATATATATATATACATATATATATATATATATATATATATATATATATATATGTATATATATATATATATATATATATATATATATATATATGTATATATATATATGTATATATATATATATGTATATATATATATATATGTATATATATATATATATGTATATATATATATATATATATATATATGTATATATATATATATATGTATATATATATATATATATATATATATATATATATATATGTATATATATATATATATATATATATATATATATATATATATATATATATATATATATATATGTATATATATATATATATATATATATATATATATATATATGTATATGTATATATATATATGTATATATATATATATATATATGTATATATATATATATGTATATATATATAAATATGTATATATATATATATATATATATATATATATATATATATATATATATATATATATATATATATGTATATATATATATATATATATATGTATATATATATATATATATATATATATATGTATATATATATATGTATATATATATATATATATATGTATGTATATATATATATATATATGTATATATATATGTATGTATATATATATATATATATGTATATATATATGTAT
>OX578136.1:93739219-93969219 GCA_951213105.1 Amaurobius ferox
TATATATATGTATATATATATATATATATATGTATATATATATGTATATATATATATATATATATGTATATATATATGTATATATATATATATATATATATTACAAAAGAAAGATCTAGGAAATGTACAAGGAATATTATGAACCACAAGGAACAACAGAAACAAATAAAGGAGTGCAAACGGGGTATCAGTAATGTCTAGGGGGATTGTGACCCCTATACCTGGTTAAAGCGTGCTTTTATTCCCGGGAAACACTCCCAGAAACAACCAATCGCCCGAAGCAGCACCAATCCGTGCGTACAGGAAAAACAGAATCCTAAGGGAATATCAAATCCATAAAATCAAAAGAGAAACTATATAAGAATCATAGGATTTCCCTAATGAAAAAGGGGATCCAGAGTCCATACACATATAAGAATTAAAAGCACAAAGTTACAGTGAAGGAAAAGATTCCAAATAGTGAATAAATACAATAGTGACACTAACTATGAAATGAGTTTGGAGTTGAAACATTTTGCCTCACATGGTTTTCACAATGTTACCGTCACCATTCTGGATATCGTATCGAATCTCAAAGCAAGATTATGGTGGGAAGGATATCACATTCAACACGAAGGCACTATGTATCCTTATGGCCTAAATTCCATTAATTTTGGTAATACATACAATTTAGAGTATTATATGCATAATGGTAATCCTCCTATAGAAATTTTAAACAAAAACGGCAAGATATCACGTGGTAAACGTGGAGGTAAAAAGAAGAAAGTAAATTTTATTAGTTATTTTGCACAATTACATGAGGTTTTGACCGAAATCATTAACTATAAACAACTTCAAAAAAATTGGATTAAAAACATTGTATATGGTATTAGGAAGAAATTTATAGGAAGAATCTGGATTGAATTGCAAAAACGACCTTTCATAAGGAACCTTCACGAAGTAAATGATGTTTACCATGCCAATATAGCGATTTTCTATAATTACTTCAAGTTACATGCTAATAAATATGATATAAAGTTAGGGGTAACAGATGTGGAAATACTGAAAAAGGAATATTTTATAGCCACTTTCAGCAACAAAAAATTTGATGGTTTACATTTTAACAATATACTTAAAAAGTATAATGGTACTTACGTATTATCGCAACCATGACAAAACGTAATTGATGTATCGTCCAATAAAGGTCCCGATCGATTCCAAGGACAACATGCAGCAAAGTGATCTGTATGAGGACCCACGTTCGAGCGGGCTCGAACTGGTTGGGGGACGTACGCACCGCTGGGACTGTGTCGTCAGACAGGCCGGCTTCGCCGGACCAAGTCACAGAGCATACTAGACTCGCTTCTGGGACCGTCGCACGGCGCAAGGACCGTGACAACATGCAGCCAAGTGATCTGTATGAGGACCCACGTTCGAGCGGGCTCGAACTGGTTGAGAAAAACCCAGAAGCGAGTCTAGTATGCTCTGTGACTTGGTCCGGCGAAGCCGGCCTGTCTGACGACACAGTCCCAGCGGTGCGTACGTCCCCCAACCAGTTCGAGCCCGCTTGAACGTGGGTCCTCATACAGATCACTTTGCTGCATGTTGTCCTTGGA
This sequence comes from Amaurobius ferox, assembly GCA_951213105.1. Lineage (NCBI taxonomy): Eukaryota > Metazoa > Arthropoda > Arachnida > Araneae > Amaurobiidae > Amaurobius > Amaurobius ferox. The sequence goes on from OX578136.1 coordinate 93,740,815, forward strand.
ATCGATCGGGACCTTTATTGGACGATACATCAATTACGTTTTGTCATGGTTGCGATAATACGTAAGTACCAGTATAATTATCTTTTACCTATGAAGAATACTAAACTTTTTTTGACTTATCGTTACGAAAAAACGAACGGACGTAAAATTTTCAATTACAACAATCTTGCTAAAAATCTGGATAAATTTAAAGAATTGGATTGCCGATGTGGAAGTGAGCAACTCTGTAATTTGGACCATGAACATATTGTTACAGGTGACATAACACTGGCTACTCATAAGGATCTACGGGAATATTTACATTTGGGTACCAAATTTCGATCTCAAGTATTCAGTAATGTTGAGCAAAAAAAAAATTTACAAAAGAAATTGAAGTATTCATATACAAAATGGCCATTAAATACAGTTTACCTTTGTCCACATTCAATGAATGGAAATATCACGTAGTAAACGATTTTAAAATTACATATAAACGCCAAGATTTTCGTATATCCCATTGCACATTAGACAAGCAGTTGCTAATGGAATTTCAAAATAGATTTGTTATTACGTACATGGACAAGGTTACAAATAATTATGCATTTACTTGCAAACCATATTACATAGCTCTTTTAAGAAAATGTTATGAAGATGATAATACTTACAAGAAAATAACGAGTAACATTGAAGTAAATAAGAACAGAATTATAGCAATATACAAGCGCATAGGTCATGAGATTAAATTTGTTCGATTCCCCTATTTGGTACTTATACCTAAGTTACATAAACAGCCAGTGAAATTCAGACCGGTCACGGTTGGTTGTGGTTCATATTTGACAAAGGCAAATGCAATATTAGCTAATATATTAATACCAGTAATGAAGAAGATAAAATCATGTGATTCTGTAATGATCAATAATGGATATGACGTAATAACACGTTTGAAACAAACTCCGGACAAGTTATACTTTAAGAGTTTCGATTTTAAAGTTTTATTCAACTGCATCCATTTAAAGGATCTTTATGATATTTTAAAGGATACATATAATAGAAATACTCAACTTTTATCCTACGACTATGATAAGTTTAAATTTTTGATAAAATTGGTCTTGTTTGAGAACATTTTGTTCAATGGCACTGATTTCTTTAAACAAATCAAAGGAATACCTATGGGTGGTGGCTGTTCGTCGCTACTGGCGGATTTATATTTATACAGTTATGAAAACGGTACACATATTCTCAATGAGATTATGTATTTCCGTTTCGTGGATGACATCTTGATCGGCCATCTTGATAAAGATTTTCAATTTGACTTTACTTTTTACCCCAGTAACCTTGAACTTATTGAAACTGTAGAAAATAATGGTGAAGTGGTATTTTTGGATATCTCAATATATAGAAATCCTCAAGATCATCTATGTTACAGAATGTATGATAAACGTAAAAGTTTCAACTGTAATATTAATTACATCACTCCTTGGAGTAGTAATATGAGTATTGGCGTAATGAGACATTTGATTGTTAACCATTGTAAGATATGGTAAATTAAATTCTACCAATGAACAGCGAAATATATGTGAAAGACATTTGATAAAGGAAGCATTAAAGAACGGTTTTCCTATAGGCTTTCTAAAAACTTATTACTTAGCATTTTGTAAAAAACTGCGTAATGATGATGTAATTTATGCTAATTTCCAAGACTTGTTGCCAATTAAATATTTGGAATCTTTTCCTTCACTGTAACTTTGTGCTTTTAATTCTTATATGTGTATGGACTCTGGATCCCCTTTTTCATTAGGGAAATCCTATGATTCTTATATAGTTTCTCTTTTGATTTTATGGTTTTGATATTCCCTTAGGATTCTGTTTTTCCTGTACGCACGGATTGGAGCTGCTTCGGGCGATTGGTTGTTACTGGGAGTGTTTCCCGGGAATAAAAGCACGCTTTAACCAGGTATAGGGGTCACAATCCCCCTAGACATTACTGATACCCCGTTTGCACTCCTTTATTTGTTTCTGTTGTTCTTTGTGGTTCATAATATTCCTTGTGCATTTCCTAGATCTTTCTTTTGTAATATTTTTGAGATGAGTGTTAAGAGCTGCAAAACGCGCCTATACTCATTTCACCTTTTATATTATACTTTGGATTGTGGTATTTTATAGGATATATATATATATATATATATATGTATATATATGTATATATATATCTATATATATATATATATATGTATATATATATATATATGTATATATATATATATATATATCTATATATATGTATATATATATATATATGTATATATATGTATATATATATATATATATATATATATATATATATATATATATATATGTATATATATGTATATATATATATATATATATATGTATATATATGTATATATATATATATATATATATATATATGTATATATATATATATATATGTATATATATATATATGTATATATATATATATATATGTATATATATATATATATATGTATATATATATATATATGTATATATATATATATATATATATATATATATATATATATATATGTATATATATATATATATATATATATATATATATATATATGTATATATATATATATGTATATATATATATATATGTATATATATATATATATATATATATATATATATGTGTATATATATATATATACACATATATATATATGAGGAAGCCAATTGGATAATTCCGTTTTATTGCCTCCTTCATAATATTCCTATTATGCATGATGCAATCAGACTTGAAAGTATTAATGCGTTTGGCTTCCTGAAATGTTATTATAATTCCCTATTTAATACAAAAAAGGGAGAAAATGCTTACTTAAAGGATATGGCAGAGGTATAGAACGATGAAAGTGAAAATAACGAATAGCGCATGCGTGGACTTCTGTTATATATGATGCACTCCATCTTAACCGACAGGGGCATTTGCTGCATTTCCATTCTTTCCCTTGCGATCCAGGTCGATTCCTATTTGTTTTCTTTGCACTTTTTCGAGTGTTTTTGATTTGACACATTTACGGAAGTATGGCTTCTGAACGGCATTGGTATCGTGAGTGTTGCCCGGGCATAAAAGCAGTCTTTTAAACGGGAAAGAGGGGTCGCCATCCCCCTCTACCATTTTATGCCTTGCATTTGGTCATTTCCCCTCTTTTTCATATGAATCTTATATATATATATATATATATATCGTCCCGTCAGTGAAATACAGTAAATGTTTTCTATATTTTAGTTGATCATTTATTAAGCATTTATCATAAGTAAAAGTCAATTTACAAGTACTCGAATTTCATCAGAGTAAATTTAATGTTTTTAAGCAATGACTAGTTGTTTTATAAATATCATAGTAACAGTATCCCCCTTTTCATACAAATATTAAAGCCTTATTATTTAAATATATTAGATCGTATTATGAAAAATTATAGATTTCGCAAATTAAATCTTTGGTTTTCTACTGAAAACTTTGTTACTGAAAGTTTGATACGGAATTTTAAAACTTCCTCCACACATGCTATCATACAACATTTATTCTCTTATGCTAAAGCATAATATCCTTGATCGTCGTCATAACTGGACTCATATTCTTAAATCAATGTATTGGAATGCTGCTTTGCTTGAAATACCAGATTGTTTGTATACTTAAATTACTGAATTCTTATAAAGATCAAATGCACCAGAAATATTTTTCTTTACATTCCAGCCCCTTTTCTATTTTACCAGCTTTATCACTGTTTATGCAAGATTTTACCATTGGTAGGACTATTTGCTTTCTGACTTTCCCCTGTATATTACACCCATTATTTTGGAAGTTCCTTATAACCAATATCACCTGCTCATTTCTGAAAAATATTGAAAATTATTGCAAATTTAACAGACAAATATATATTTCTAGTAAAAGAATTCCTGGAAACACATTTTTCTTAATTGCTCTAAATATCGCAATTTTCGTTCAAAATATCTATCGGATCTGTACAGTGTTGATGATTTAATTAATATTTTATTATATCCTGTTTAAATTAGAAGTGGATTTGCTTTGTCAATTTTTGTTTGTCACACCATTCGAAACGCATCCAGAGGTTCAATTTTTAATGATTATTTTTATGGATTTATTTAAAGTTGTTAGCCCTCAAAATCATTTGTATTATACCCACAATTTAACGTCAAGGGTGTTTCTAAACCCCAATTTCCCAATTTTATGCCTAAGTGTAACTGTTGTTGTTTACTATAATGTTTTCAGTTGTAATCTGAATTTGTTGTCTATTTTTAATTTAATATGTATCTTGCCATAATTGCTAAAGATGAAAACCCTTCATGCAATAAATTCATTGTTAATATAAATTGATAGTATAACAATATTATATCTTTGAGAACGGCAAAAATGTGATATAAATAAATCTAATTATGTTGCATCAAGCTTCTGCATGTGTCGTTCTCTGACAGTTGTAATATTTCATTAATTAACCTCGTTAGGAAAGAGTGACAAATGAGTTTTGGTTAACTATCATTTATGACTTAAATATACATTCAATGGGTGCTATCTGTTTACCAATCTGCTTACCAATAGATTCGCATTTTACAAAGAAATCACTTTCAAGGAATTTTGGATGGTGTAATTCTATAGATGGAAATTGCTCATCTAGTCATACTCTTTCCATTATATACTGCTTGTATATAACCAAAACATGTTATTACATACAACCACTGAGTATGAACAATATTTTTATATAAATTTGAGCCAGGACAAACTGATTTTCCTTTCTGTTTTGACGACGAAAATCCATATGCTATTAAAATAATTCTCATGCGATTTTCTTATTCGTCCTTTTATTAAAAGTGGGTATTTTTTGTACAAAATTCGGCGATTATGTTTTGTCTTATCAGTAAAAAACAGATGATTATATTTTATAAATTCAATATAAACTATGAAATGTTTTTAGTTTAGATCATAACATGAAAATAAAACTGTATTTCGTAACTGTATTCACCAAAATATGAAAAACAATATAAATATATTAGTAATTTAAATTGAGGATAGCAAATTTTCGATTAAAATTAGCACACTTTCAATCCTAAAATATTCCTGTCTCCCTGTATCCGTAAAATTCCTTTAACAATAACATTACCTATAGCACAGAAATGTCACATACGTTATCTCAGCTGTCAAAAAAATGTCAAAAGCTGTCAAAAATTGGTGCAGGTTCTGTGACGCCACTTTCTCATATCCTCATGCTACAAAAAGAGGAAAAACTGTTCAGGGAAAATATTGTATTTTGCATTTCACCTGTAAGAACTTGAAAATTTATGAGAGGTTCTACAATAAAATGTCTAGAAAATTTAGGAGTAAATTTGTTATTATTTTCATTATAGAGCGAAGATATCATATAAATTGCAATTGTGCGAGTCTTCAATTTTATATTTCTATGATTTTTCAAATTTTACTTACCTTACATACATAATGTAATACATAGGAAAGGCATTGTGACGGGGTAAAAAGCTCAAATTCCAGTTTTCAAAGAATACATTTCCAGCATCAGACTCGGATTGAAAGGTTTTGAGGTGATGTATGTGTGTATATGTATGTGTGTGTCTCCGTAAATCTGTGGACGAGATATCTAACAAACAAATACGATTAATACGATCCGTGTAACCAATTGATTTTAAAAGCAATCGAATGTTAGGAGGACTTGAATTAATTGTTGAAAAAATTATAAAGGAATCAGAAATTCAACAATGTTAAATAAATAACATTTCTATACGTATTTTTTATACTAAAAGGAATGTCACAAACTTTAGAACTTTAATTTGAACCGTTCTCAAGATATTTCTCCTTTTTTAAATAAATGTTTCCAAAAATAATATTGAAATAAACAGAAGTAAGTGTAATAAGATATATAACACTTCGCAATAAATATGACGGCCTTGGCGACTAATTTGAAAGCAATATCACCAATATGACGACTTGGAGCTAAATTAACGAAAATGTCGCCACATTCGCAAAGTTCGGCTTAAGTTACGAAATAGGCACCTAATTTTTGAATTAATAATTAACATATTTTATTATAATGGTTAATATTTCTTAGCATATATTTAGCAGCATACATTGTGCGTAAATTTCGTCCATCTTTCTTTCTCATTGAAAGATGTAAAATGTAAAGCCACGTGCTGTTCACATCAGATGATTTTCAAATATGAAGGCCAACGTATTTGATCCAATAGCCGTTGGCTATAATAATAGAATTATAGCCAACGGATTTGATCTTAATTTCGTTGAAAAGATCATTCTTAAAACTTTCTACTGGCATCAGAATGGAATATATGCAGTAATATTATCAGTGGATAAGTCGACCGAATTGTGCGAAAACTTTACTTCTGTGATTCAACATTTAGTAAAAAGCTAGTTCGAATTCAAAATAAAAGCTCAAAGAATGAAATAAATAAGTTGGTATCACGTCTGATTTCAATAGCAAAAAGATCAAGCACACAACTTTGATAGCCTGTCTTTATTACACTTCTTATAAGACGTACAAAAATGATAAAGACCAGAGCGCTTTCGAGCGAAAATACGCTCTTCATCAGTAGCTACATGGAAATTAAAATGATTGTTCATATATTTCGTTCATTCGACTAGAAAAGATGACAAATTAGCATAAATGCAATGGTAAATGAACTTTCGATTATCAAAGGAAAATTACATAAAAAACACAAAATATTTTTAAAAGATTCAAAAACGATTATATCTCAATAAAAGTACAATGATTCATTCTCGACTCCATGCAATTCAAGTCTCTTCATAGTTATCTTTGACGTCATCCTCTTGGGGATTGGGCCTGACTGTCCTTTTTGATTTTGCATTCCTGTAATAAAATAGTATTTTTAATTGTACTTTTCCTGAGATATACTCGTTTTTAAATCTGTTAAAAATATTTTATGTTTTTTTGTGTAATTTTCTTTTGATAATCGAAAGTTCATTTACTATTGTAATTATGCAAATTTGTCATCTGTTCTGGTCCATATATGAACGAACATTTTAATTTCCATGTAGCCAATGAGGAAGAGCGTATTTACTCTCGAAAGCACTCTGGTCTTTATCATTTTTGTACGCCTTAAAAGAAGTATAATAAAGACCTTCTATCAAAATTGTGTGCTTGATCTTTTTACTCAAAGAATCGTTTCTATGTGGAAGTCGAGGTACCCTTAGGCCAAATGCCATTGCTGTGGGTCGCTTAGATTTCCCACTACGCGATTAACAAACAAACAATCAATTCATTTACTATTATACGATTTTATCTTTTGGCCTTATTTTCCATATTAATACATCTCACCAAAATCATGTCATCACATCTATATTGTCTGTCTTTGTAATATTTAAAAGTTACAAATGTCAAATTTTACTGAAGCATTTAACTATCTCCTGCAGTAAGAACACAAAAATAATCAATCAAATTCAAACAGCAACACATCTAAATGGCAACGCATTATTCTTAAAACCTTATTCCACTGAATTACACGATGCATAATATCTTAGAAAATGGTTAAACTGTTTCATAAATCAAGCTAATTATGTTGCACCAAATATTCGCATGTGTTCCCTAGCATTTATAACATTTCACTAATTAATCCCGTCACGAGACTGGTGAGAAATATTTTTAAGAGAATTCTCAATTGTGACTTTAAGCCTTACCCACTTGTCGCAAAAATGTGATTTACTTCAGTTATGATTCACAATGAACGCGATTTAAAACGACTCATTTACAAATAATGTTTATTGCTCTTCCAATAGTACTTTCTCGAGAGTTACCAAGGGAGAAACTGACTTAATATTGATTCTCCGCTTCTCTGTCAAAGGTGCTAATAATTACAAAATATACAATGGAGTAAATGTGTAAAAGAAACAGGTTAAACATCTACGCTGACATTTTTTTCTGTGTCACTTAGTTGTGCATTATACCCTGAATGTTCAGAAAAATTAATGTGTGCAAAGTTTTATTGAAATATCGGCGGTGGGTCCAGTCCGATGGAGCTGAAATGTTTTTGACTGAATGACAGTTAGTAAAAAAAAACTCAAGTTTTGTAATATCAAAGATAAAATAAATTGATCCAATATATGATTATATACACTTTTGTTGTTTATAACTATCACCTTTAGTTTTCAAGATATAAACATTACAAACTCGAAAAACTTAAAATTTTCAATCTTCTTAAACTTAGCCGGATGATTAGTCCAAATTTTTATTTTACTTGTTAAGCCACAAGATTCGGTTATAAAATTTTCAGTTTAATGGGGTTAAGAGGATATCAAATTAATTGCAATATATCTCTATTGGCAGATAATTTGGCTATTCAAACGACTGTTGACCTTATTGTTATTTGCATGCAAAAACCGTATGCTTCTGGAAATATGGTTCTTGGTCTCCCTTTAGGATTTCAGTAATTTTGCTCTGTTTCCAATAAGGCCTCTATTATTATATGAAACTTGTTATTAACTTTTTATTATAAATTTAATACTTTTTCATCACTCTTCGCTGAGCTTTTTTCTTAATGTAGTTTTAATTATTTCTTCAGTTTATATTCCTCCGAATGACGATATTGGTTTTCCTTTGAAAGAATTTGATAATGTTGATTTTTTCACTTCTCGTTTTTATCCTCGGGGGACAGGAGCCGGGGCGTGGGGTTAATCTTTTATAGACCAACGAGATTATAAAATTACTGAATTTTGTTTATACAATAATTTGACGGTTATTAATAATAATGATTTTGGTCCTTCTTTTGTTCCTCACTCAGGTAAAAGTAACCCTGATTTGACGATTTTTAGTTATAACTTATATGAATCTATTACCGCTTGGAAATTTTTAGGCATAGATTCCGCAAGCTGCCATAATTTTTTTTTTATGTGGAACTTGATCAGAATAAAGAAATTGTTAATCATTTTCATTTAAGGCTGCTTTTGGCATTGGTAAATTTCTTTACAAGTCTAGATCTGTTATTTGTTATAATGACGATTTATTAGGTAATATTAATAGTACCTAAAAGCTAGATTTATTTGTTGACATTTTCAATGACAAGGTTAGAGACTTGAGAAAAAAGAAAATTCGGAAAATTTATGGCTTTATTTGATAGACGAAAGAGCTAGCTTCTTTCAATATTTTTTAAGGCGCTCTCTGGGAAAGTCGATTCTTGAATGCAGAACTATGCTTCTATGTCTTATATAAATATTTATAAGCTTAAATTTAAGCTGCATAGAGCTAAATATAAAATTTGTTATTAAAAATAAATCTGACTCTTGGAAGGACTTTTGCACTAAGTGTAGAGAGGATTATGGTACCCTCTTTAAGTTTATTTATAATAAACAAGCTAAAAGGCATAGTACAAATTTACAGTTTAACGATAATTTAAATCCCTCGTATAATTGCAACATTCAACGTCTAGTTAATCACTGTTTTTGCACTGATCAGGAGTTTTGTCATTTCAATTATCATAAATTTAAATCAATAGTATGGAGGAAGTAAAAATAGAAGAGTTGAATTTTATTTTTATTAATTTAAAAAAGGTGTCAGCCCCATGTCTTAACCTAATAGTTGATAATATTGGAAAAGTTTATTTTATGTGTGTCCTCATGTTTTTCTTAAATTGATTGGTTATTGTTTGAAATTTAATTATTTCCGTCAAAGATTGCGAAACGCAAAGGTTACTCTTTTATGAAACCCAGGAAGGATCCAGGTTCAATTTCTACGTACAGACCAAGCTATTTACTCCCATCCATGGAAAAAATAATTCAGAAAATTTATGAAAATATATTAGCGGGTTGAAAGTCCCGAAATTTTACATGAAAATCAGTATGATTTTAGGAAACTGGTGAGCTGTGAAGATGCTTCTTTCAATCTCATTGAGATTATTTGAATTTGAATTTGAATAATCATGTTTCACTTACCACCGTAAAGGAGATTATGAGTATATATACAATATGAGTCGGATTGTTTTTTCTGATATATGATTAAATTAAATTTCCCTTTTCTATTTTAAAATTTCATATTTTATATTTTGATAGCCTCTCGATTGCTTTTCTAGAAAAAAGATTTCTATATCTTATTTTTTTTCTAAAGGCTCCCCGCAGGGATCTGCTACTGCCTCCATTCTTTGGATTATATATTTTAATAATGCTCTTTTACTTGATAACTATAGTCATTATTTACAAGCTTACGCTGATGATTTAGCTGTAGTAACGTTTGGAGAAACCTGTAGGTATCTTGAAATTAACAATAATGCATTATTGTCAAAATTTTCAGTTTCGCTTTGTGGTGCACAAATAAAAGTTATTTAAAGTGGTACCTGGAATTTTAGATTATTAATTTTCGACATATATAACATGTCCGTAAAATCGTACATAGTGGAACTCATTATTATTTTATACATTGCGTTGTTTGCCGCTGATAACCCTCCAATTATTTGTCTTTTGCGCGAATTCTGTAAAGGAATATTAATTAATACAATACTAAATAGATTGCACCATTTAACTTTAACAATAAAACATTTATGAACAACATAACATACTTATTAAATTCATTACACAATTATTCATATTATTTCAGCGGAGAGAGACAATGTGAGATCATTATTAAAAATACCTAAAATGTGTGGTGAGGTGAATTTTACACATAAATACAAAAATAGAACACATAAATACACTAAATATTACTCACCAAAAACTTTCACTCAGTTCAACCGCATTTCGTACAGTGGGATCCGATTGGACCTAAGTACATCGCATTCCCTAATTAAAGAGTCATTTCCTTTTAGTGGCCACTTAACAATTTATTAAAAAAAAAGAAATCTTAATGAACACTAATAACAAATATACACAATTACAATTACTTCCCAATTACCCAGCTTGACCTCGGGTGTACGGTTAATTTTACAATAATTTGTATTTTTTTAAATTATTCAAATTTTGCATTTAATTGCTTTTACAGAAAAGAACATACATTGTGCAAATATCCCTTGAAGCTTAAAGTTACCTTTAAACACTGTAGATTATATCAAAATACTGTTACACATCACTTATAAAACATTTAAAATCAAATATGATTTACCATACCTTCATTACAGAAGAAATGACACTCAAATGTCTGCTGGTAGCCATCCCTCTGCACATTGGAAATGGGTGGCAATATTATTTGAATGGCTAGTTCAGTATTGGACGTTTCATAAATGTCACTGTCAGTCTGAGCAGCTCGGTTGAGGTTAGCAGGTGACGATAGTTCAGACAAGGATTATTACGGAGATGGGCACACTGTCTGCTTCAATTCTCCTCCTATTAACGTTGGCTTAGGCCCAGCGGATCGTGAAAACTTGTGTACATGCGCTACTATAAATCAAGAGCAATTACGTTTCAGTAGAAATTATCTGCAACGGACCTCACTGAATCCATTCGATGACACCCAGTTGACATTTGTCTGCTGCATAGGAGCCAGGGATTGGTGCCCCTACAAGACTCCGTCCACGTACCTTCGTAGTGAAAAATTATGCTAATCTGTCGACACCGTTCTAATAGCTGTGACTAAGCACTGCCATAGCTGCAACAAAATGAAAGGCTGTTTCTGGGAAATATGCGCTACCCTAGAGTATGGTACCCCTGGTCAGGTAAAAAACCGCCGGTTCTGTGAAACTTGCATGTACTGCCGTACGACAAGTGCCGTCTAGTGCCGCCTAACTTCGTTGCACGGATGCATTCTTCACACAAGTGCTCAAAAAGAAACCCGGAGATCTTTCTCCATGAAAATCAGATTGCGTCTGAACTTTTTACATTTTTCTCAAAACTTCCAGATATTTTAAAACGAGGGGAACGACAAAATAGGGAGGAAGTCCCCAATTCCCATTCGCTGTTTCCCAAGCGCAATGAAAAAAGGCGGTCCAATTTTGCTTCACACCATTGGTTTTCGAAGCGACGGTCATTTTTCATGCGCTCCACTAAAACTCCAGAACCAGAGGACTTTTTACAAACCGGGTGGTCCAAGGACCGGTCCCCGACACGAGCCACACCTGACAGGGCTACAAATTTTCAGAGATTTGTAGCTCAACTTTGACATTTTGCTGCAATTAATTCTCTGAATATTTACAATCCATGTCAAGTGCGCATACAATCCAAAGGCGCTAAATATCCCACTTTTGTCTGTGCAGATGCATAGCTATATACGTAATACCAAAACCATTATATACATTTCAAGTACATTACAATTGCCTTTTTTCCTCCTAGGGTTACGTATAAAAAAATATGGGATTGCTTCATCACAAAATGTATTTAAGATCTGGTATTATTTGAGGAAACATACCTTCAAGGCCGTCTTGGACTTAATATCGAACACTTCTGGACTAACTGTACTCAGGACTTTGTCTTTTACATTTTTCAATTGTCGTGCAAAAGTCATCGTGAATTTCGATATCACCTCTGGTAGAAATCATGCTGCACTCTCTCTGTCGAAATCGTTCTCTATATGTATTGTATTTAAGTCATTCTCTTAGTCTACATATCTAGTCCTTCTTTCTTAAATGTCGTTCTGTCAGTTCTTGCGCTATCTCTTTTTATCGTTGTTCGTATGTCATAGATTGTGGCTTGTTTTGCCTCAGGACTGGCACTCCTCCTTTGCTCTCATTGGCAGCTTTAAGGATGATGCTACAAGCTTCTTCTCAATTGGTCAGCCTTTTATCCAATGTCGTTACTTCACAATTTAAGATTCCTCCGACCACCTTCTGTTTTGACACCTCTAAATTTATGGTTTTCCGACCTTTGGGTCAGCATGCTGTAAACTTTGGCGTCAATGAGGCTGAAGGTATTGCCTGACGTTTCAGACACAATAAATAATGTACATAAAACTGGCTCACAATAACTAGTGTGAGATCAATTTCTGGTCTCACACATATCCCCGCGGACAAATAAACAAGAAAATCCCCAACAATAAAATTCGATAAACGCTCGAGTCACTTGCAACTCTGTAATTGGCATTTTTCCTTGAATAAAAGTTTGTCATAAAACTGCTATCTGAACAAAGTCTTGTTGTAAACACTAAACATCTTTAGCACACAGCATACACTATATATAAGTCATGTACTCATCAAATTTATATCAGGTCAAGCTTTCAAATCAAGCAAAATTAAATTTTAACAAATATAAAAATATAATAATTTATAAAAATATAATAATATTTATTATATTTTTATATAATAATATTTATTATATAAAAATATAATATTTATTATATTTTTATGTAATAAATATTAAAGATTTTAAACATATGCACAATCACCTGGCGATGTTACATACTTAATTAAAATTACTGATATCTGTAACAAAATTACACATTTTTTTTTTACAAATTACACAGCATATTTATTTTCATGTTATAGTATAACACAATTCCTTATTCATTGATTTACAAATTTTCATTATTGATTCTTTCATAACGTATCATATTTGCTTAACCTTTAATATCATAGTACATAATCAATAACATTTTTTTTCTTTTTAACTTCAGCCATTTAAAATATAATTTCACACACTTCCTATGAGATTGACAGCACTGGTCTGACATTTTCTTTCTTAAAAAGACATTTCTAACACTGAATGTAGACAACAGCAAACACCCCTGGACTGGTGACAGTTAATTGATTGATCGACTTGCAAAATAATCATTACAGGACCCCTTTTCCTCTAGAAATAGATCTCACACTCTTAAAGATCTAAAATAAAGTATGTTTTCTGAAAATTACAGATCAATTGATTTTGTCATTAAAACAGAATCCTATTTTTAAATTGAATGAAAAATTACTAACAATTACTAAACATTTTAGGATTTATATTAGACAATATGTTGTCCTTTAGCCCACATATCTTCTAAAGAAAAATGTTATAAATATCGAATCAATTTGGAAAATTTTCTGGAGTAAACTAGGGTGTGAACGAAAATCTTTTGAACATTTGGTATAAAACAGTGATAGAAAATACCATTATCTTTGGTATAGGGATCTAGGCTGGAAATTTGACAAAAAATCAAAATCGTAAGTTAATTCCATTACAAAGGATTTTTCTAAAGAAAATATCTAATGGATATAGATATGTCTCTAATATCGCATTGTTTCTAATTTGGGGTATTCTTCCTATAGACATTACGCTTAGGATGCTACATACGAAATTTTTATTTTGGAAAATAATAAAGTATTGTCTTAATTATTATGAATTTCACAGCCCTTTGTTATTTGATATTAATTGTCCTTTTAATTGCATTCCCCCCAGTGAAAGTAGCATTGTTCTAACAAATTGTGATGATGATGATGATGTCATTAAGGTTTAAACAGATGGATCTAAGATTGATAAAGAAGTTGGTGCAACGATATGTATTTTTGAAATGATGTTTTAATTCACATCAATAAGTATAAATTGGATTCTAATAACTGTGTTTTCCAGTCGAGTTAATTCCTATTAAGTATGCAATAAAGTGGGCTGAGGATAATCAAATTAATATCAATATTTATTCTGACAGTTTGACTGCAATTATGGCTCTAAATTCACCAAGTAATAAATCAAATATTTTACGGGAAATCAAGAATATTGCTATGAAAAATAAGCATTTAATTAAATTACATTGGATTAAAGCTCACGTTGGTATTGTGGGCAATGAGGCCGCAATTCGTTTTGCTAAGGTGGCTGCCTTAGATGGGGGAAATAGTTATTCCTTATGCTTACATTTTGCTTTCAAAATTTTGTAAAGCACATATTAATGCATAGCGCCAATTTCTGGCAATTTCTTTAAATTATGATTCTCCCCCGGTTAGGGTAAAGCACTAAGTTAATACTGATCAGCTTATATATAATAAATTCCTTTAAAAAAATTATTACCGTAGCATACAAAGAAATAAGGATACTTTGCAAAAATGCAAATGTAAAAATGAGTAAATAGGAGTGACAATGCAAAATATCTTTAATTTATTGCGCAAATGCAGCTAATTAATAAAATGATTTCAATAATAATAATAGTTTGAAAGTCCAATTAAAGAAAAGTGAGAAGCTGCCGCTCGAAAAACCTAACTTTCTAACAAGCTTGCAAAATAGAAGTATAAATCTGCAAATCTACAACTTCTTCTCACTTTTCTTTCATTGGACTTTCAAACTACTATTATTAATAAATTTCTTATTTAATTCATTACAGACGATGATCCATTTATGAAATATTTACATAAGCGTAACATTAAAATTTATCTTCATTGCCCTTGTCTTCATATTGGTAATGCTGACCACTACATTTTTGAATGTATACATACTCTTAATTACCATTTCTCTAAGCCCAATGATGAAAATAAGGAATAAGGGTGCATGGCATTCTAGGGTTATTAGAAATGGCAGCCATATTTCTAGAATTAAGAAGGGTATAACTATCGCTGGTCGAATATCTGAGAGTCTTAGATAATCATTTTTATTATTATATAATTACATATTGTTTCTTTTCTATTATGTTTCATTGTTACATTATCTTAATTAGTCTTCGATTTCAAAATTTATTAATGTGTTTTATTTACTTTAATTTTGTTCTGCTCTTTACATGCACTAGATTCCCAAAAGTGTTGGACGTCTTTTTCGTGACAAAGATTTTCCAAGTTCGACTGGACGATTTGTACAATTTAGTTTTCTGTTTTACTTATTATCTTTCTTGTTATTGTTATTATGTTTTATTTCTGTGTTATATTCTTTTGTGTTTTTTTTATTTCTGTGTTATATTCTTTTTCTGTGTTATATTCTTTCTGTGTTATATTCTGTGTTATATTCTGTGTTATATTTTTTTTCTGTGTTGTTCTGTATCATTGTCTTATTAATTTTTTTTTTTTTGCTGCCGTCTATTGTAACTGCTCTACACTCTTTGGTTGGGCTGTAAGGCCTGGGCGATAATATATATATATCCAAGCCTGCTCTATGCTCCGTCACAATACTTCCCAACTACATTATACTATGCATATAGGGAATATGGAAATCAAACTCGGCTTTTACGGATCAGAAAGCAAGAAAATGTACCCCGTTCTGCCATGATCTTCTATGGGTAGACTATAAAATCTTTAATGGGTAAAATGCCTATGTCAGCCGTTTTTAACCAGAAATTGCCGATATATACGAATTCTTTTTTAATAAGAAATGTAAAAGAAAATATAAAGAGGGTAGAATTTGCGGGTAACGGAAATACTATTCTGATAGTTACTTGAGTTGGCAATCTTTGTGTTTACTGAAAGACAATAGCTCACCTTTCACAGCATTTCTGTTTTCAGTGAGGAAAGTACAAGGAATTTTCTACGATCTATGTATATATGTGGACACTTATATTCCATTTCTTGGAAAGGGGAAGTTGAATTTTTCAAATGCTTAACATTATATTGGTTATAATGTTTAGAGTATTTAACCTTAAAAAATTTAGTTACATTAAAGAAAGAAGATGTATTGCATTTGGTTTCATTCTAAACTTTAACAAATTCGATCATGGAAAACCGTACTCTTCAAAAATGTCCATATTTCTCAAATGCAAAATAAAATAAACTAATTTGTTTTGTTTTACTCGAAAACGAAAAGCTTAACCTCTCTACATCAAGAAATCGATTAACACGTTATTTTCTGGAGTCACAAAAATATTATATATTCAAGAGATTCTGAAGGATGTAATCAGCCGGAGTGTGCCACTTTCTGACATTTTAGAACTATTGATAGGCAGGTTTAAATATCGTGTAGTTGCAAAAAGCTCCGTATATGCATGCGTCCTTGTGGTCGAATGCCAGTAAAATGTAGCTCACAGGAAAGTTGATCATTTGTGCATGCGACATTGAAATTATTCAATCCGAAGTAAATATTAACCAAAACATTATTTTTAACAATAAAGCTTTATACCTCCTATATTGCACCTAGATTTATTCCTATGACAGGCCAACTATTCGCATGTGTTTTACAGTGTACATTCGTTTCATTTTAATCAGTAAGAAAATCAGTAATTAGAACGTACATTTCAGCTCTATTTTGAGTTTTAAAGAACATAAAACCAGTCCATGATTGGTGGTCGCTGTCCCGGAATCAAGACCAGAAGCTATAAGGACCTATCGAATATCGTATGGATCTGCGGCCAGGAAAGTTGCAATTTCAGAAAGATGCAGTTCTGAACTCATTTTTTTACTATTTTTAGCTAGTAGCGTATTGTGACTGATTTAGTTTGTCTACCACATAGGTGGAAAACATTGAAGGGAAAAACGGAATTTTACTAAAATGCAGTTATTGGTAATTTCTGGATTTCTCCAAACTGCATGTTTATTTTTAAGCATAGGAAACAAATTCCAAATATTGTTCATCAAATCGGACATATGAAAACGTACATACTTATATTGATATCAATATTGAAACATAAATAATCGCATTATATTCCGTTTCCAAGTACTAGATAAATAAAATTTTATCTAGTACTTATCTAGTACTTCATGCTTATCTTTATACATTATATTCCGTTTTCAAGTACTAGAAAAATAAAATTTTACATATTACTTGAAAATTTTATCTAGTACTTATCTAGTACTTATCTTAAAATTTTAACTAGTACTTATCTTAAAATTTTATCTAGTACTTATCTAGTACTGCATGCTTATACTTAAACAGAGGAAATATATTCCAAATATTGTTCATCAAATCGGACGTATGAAAACGTACATATCTGTTTTGATATAAATATTATTGAAACATAAATAATCGCATTATATTCCGTTTCCCAGTACTAGATAAATAAAATTTTATCTACCTCACGTTATGTACTTCTGTTAAAAGTTTATCATATTTACTGAATCATTCTAACAATGCAGAGTTCAAAAGATTGCAACCTGAATATTGGCTGTTAGCAGTTCAATCATGCAATAACAGTTCAACATTTCAACTAATAACATTAAATTAAGCACCAGACAGTGTTTTCTGCGCTTTGTCTGGGAATAAAAGCAATGTAATGGAGTACAATGTTGTAAGTAAAAATTGTTATATCTGCAAAGAAATAAAATCAGAAATTGTAAAAAGCATGTATACATGGTTTAACATTCAAAATTAGCTACAGAGTTTTAATTAAACAATTTTAAATAGGTGTAATTGTACGTACGATTTTAAATAAAATATTGAATTAATGTACATTAAGTTTAGCAATCCGTTCATCCGCAATATGTTTGGAAAATACAGGCATTGCATTTAAATATATTTATTGTACGTATGAATGTACGAATAAATAATTGTAATTTTAATCATAATGAAAATCAATAAGAGCATTTTAGTATTCTAATATTTTGTTTAGACATGAAGAAAGAATATACTTTATAATACTTGGAATATTTTTTCATCTAAAATTTATCTAAAATTACGTATATAAAATACAGAGGCTGTTCGCACATTTTTTAGACGATTTTGGTAAGCGGTAATAAAAAATCGTTTGCTGCAAAAGAAATAATTCCAATTGTACTATGTTTTTAAAAGTCAAAATTATCGTCTGCGGCTTGAAAGTTTTGTTTTTATTCAAAAATGGCGTTTTTAACAAAACAGTGGTTCGAAGGCTACATTTATGCTCTTTCCGAAGAGATATATGCATACTCTGTTATCCAAAAACGATGTGAGAGTCATGGTTTTGTGATATCTAAAGCGTCGATAGGTAATATCGTCAACAGGAAAGGAAAAAAACGTCAAATTGGAGCCTCAAGTGGGACAAAAATTCCAAACAAGTATCCAAGGAAAAAACGGACATCTTCGACTATTGCAAAGGTACGTTGTTTAATGTTAATAGAAAATCCCCCTAGTCAAAGGACAGTTGCAAAATCATTAAAATGCTCGGTGTCCACTGTAAACAAAATGATAAACGTTGATTTAAATCTTAAGAAAGCGAAAAAACGCAATGTGCATCGTCTTCTTCCAAATCATATCGCTGAACGCAGGACACGCTGCAGAATTCTATATGAGAAACACTTATCCAAAGAAAAATGGAAAACAATTGTCACAATAGATGAATCATGGGTGTATTTAAGTGATTGCAACAAAAAAAGAGCCATTTATTATCATAAAAGGGGAGAAAAAAATTTAAGTACATGGTTCAAAGAATCGAAAGAAAGTTTTTCTAAAGGATTCATGATTGTTGCTGGTTTTTCTTATAATGGCAAGTTAAAAATAAAGAGAGTGGGAAAAAATGTCTAGATTAACTCCAAATACTATCAGGAGCATATTTTATCGCCAATTTTTCTGAATGAAATACCATTGCTTTACCCACAGTGCCATCAATCTGTGAGACTCCATCAGGACAAAGCTAGCAGTCACACATCAAAATCCACTGTAAATTTCCTAAAAGAAATGGAACAAAAAACTGGTATCAAGGCCATACCCTTCACTGATATCCCTACTAAATCTCCCGATGTATCACCTATGGATTTTTGTGCTTTCGGACTTTTAAAATCTGCATTATCCAAACGTCGTCCCAAAACTCTTACAGGACTCTGGAAAGCTGTTCAGGAGGAATGGGATAGAATACCTCTTCTGACACTTCAAAAGGCATTATTATCCTGGAAATTGCGGTGTCGAAAGATAGTTCAGAATAAGGGATGTCAAATAGAACATTTAAAACACAAGAATTTTATGTAATTTAGTTTTGTGAATACAATATACATCGTCTAAAAAATGTGTGAACAGCCTCTGTATAACATGAAAGATTAATTACGCATAAAGTATTGATTATGAAACACGTTCCAACTGAACTGCAATTTTATTTAAACATCACTAAAATGCAATTCATACAGCGGTGATATTTTTTGAATTATCACAGTACTAAAAGAATTTATTTTACTTGAAAACTTAAACCCATGGAGATAAAATTAAAGTGTTAAAGCTTCATATTAAGAAAAAAACACCAATATTATTTGGGACAATAATTCAGGTGGCGATGGGATAAGTTAAGTAGCCATGCCCTGTATGCTTTTCTATGGCGAAAGGGCTAACATATTAACTTAAACTGCCAATTTTGTAAACATAAATTATTAGCACAACGCAAAGTAGAACTGAAACTATAACAAATTCAAAATTATTTTATCTTTCAATTTATTTTTATCTCCAATATTCAGTATTCTATCCTACAACTATGAAAAAAAAACTAGCTAATAATTTTAATTTAAAAATAATCAAAAATACATATACAAAATAGTATGCTTTTCTGTTGTGTCAACTAGCAATAACAGCTACTTTACTAACACTAACTACAACTAAATATAATTTTCAAAAAATTGTGGCATTTTCAAACTTTTCATCCATATGAGTTTTATTCATTTCTTTTTAAGTCTATTCTTAAAACTTCAAAAAATGCAATGCTGCAAAATCAATGTGTAATTCATTCATATCACTTATATTCCAGTCTCCAGAGCTAAATAATGTTGAATTTAAAAAATCCAGCAATTCCTATAAAACTCATCTTATAGCTTGATTTGTTTATATTCTGAATACGTTAAATTTAGGCGTCGTTATAGAAGTAACCAAAGTTTAGTGATTATATAAAATCAAAAAGATTGTAATTGCGGAGACACAGAATTTAGATGCACAGATAATATTAAAAAATAAAGGGTTTCTAGGACTGATGTAACACTAAATATAAATATAAGAATTTCTCAAAAATCACGATTTTCACTAAGCAAAAAAGAAACAAGATCAGTCATGCATAAAACATTGATTAAGAAACAAATTTCAACTGAAATGCAATTTTATTTAAGAGTCTCTAAAATGTGACACATTCAGCTGATACATTTATACATTTTATACACTGATACATTTTAAATAATCACAGTACTACAATAATTTATTATATTTGAAAACTTAAAACTTCATCGAAAAAAATGAACTTTATTCAAATGACGTCATTGAAATATAAATCGTTTCGTTCTCTATATAAAAGCAATGAATATTTCAGTCATGCAACTTTTACTTCAGACCCAAGAGTTAAATAAATTTTCAGGAAAATAATTCAGCTATTCTTATACAACTCATTTTACAATCACTTGTTTACATTCTGCATACATTAATATTAGGCTTTGTTGTGGAAATAATCAAAGTTTGATGATAATTTAAATTGAAAAATATTGTAATTACATTGGCGCAGAATATAGATGCACAGAAAATAAGCAAAAATAAAGCGGTTTTAGGTCGGACGCAACACTAAATATAAATTTAAAAGAACTTTAAAAATCATGATTTTCGCATTGGAAAAAAGATGGATGTCATATTTTATTTTGAAGTGGGTCACGTGATCTCTTCATATAATATGGGTGCAATAATTTTTTTTTTATTTTTATTTAAAAAATTACCAAACATACTTTGCTAAAATGTTTTTATATATATTATGAAATTATTTGAATACTTCCTAAACTTTTCGAACCAATTTGTGAATTTTAACTTCGCTTAAAAATGTTTGAAAAATTTGGTACCGCAAGGTTCAATGTATATCACTTTTTCAACCCGAGTTCAATTCAAAAGTAATTGGGAGATGTTATTTATTTACATTCCGATATGTCCACGTTATATACATTCCCATATGTCCCACGTTCACATGGGATTCCCATATGTCCCATGCGAGCGAACGGTCAGACAGACAAACAGAAAGAACAAAGTCATAAACACTTTTCAACTATGGAAAGAGTTAACAAGAAATATCAATCATGCATAAAGCATTTATTATAGAACACTTTCCAACTGCAATCAAATTTTATTTAAACATATCTAAGATGCGACACATTTAACGGTAATATTTTTTTAAATTATAGCAATACTACAATAATTTATAATATTTGAAAAATTAAAACATCATCGAAAAAAATGAACTTTAATCAAATAACGGCATTGAAATATAAATCGTCTGGTTATATATGTAAAAACAGTAAATATTTCATCCATACACTTTTATTTCATTCCTTTCATTAATCACAATACTACAATAATTTATTTTACTTAAAAACATAAAACCACGAAGGTAAAAGTAATTTAACTCTATGCTTAAAACTTCATCGAAAAAATCAGCTATAAAATCGTCTACATTTCTATGTAAAATCAATGAATGTTTCATTCATATCTGCTATATTGCAAACTCCAGAGCTAATTAATTTTGCGTTAAAGAAATTCAACAATTCTTATACAACTCACCTTACAGCTTGATGTGTTAACATTCTCCATAAGTGAAAATTAGGCTTCATTGTATAAATAGTCAAAGTTTGATGATCATTTAAACTCAAATATATTGTAATTGCGTTGTTTCGGAATATAGTTGAACAAAAACTAAACAAAAGTAAAACGGTTTTAGGACGGATACAACACTAAATATAGACTAAAAAGAACTTTAAAAATCACGATTTTAACTCAAGATGGATTCCATATTTTATTTCGAAGTTAGTCACGCCATCTTTTCATATAATATGGGTGTAATTATTATTTTAATTTTCATTTAAAAAACAACCGAATATATTTTGCTGAAATTTTTCGTATTTTTATGGGATAATTTTAATATTTCCTAAAACTTTCGAAGCAATTTGTGAATTTTAATTTCGCTATGTAATCGCTATGTAATGTTTCGCCTAAAATATGCTTGAAAAATTACGTCCCATAGGGTTCAATGTATTTCATTTTTTCAACCCTGGTTCAATCCAAAGCTAATTGGGTCATATAATTCATTTATATTACCATGTGCCCCACAAACCGTCAGAACAACATACATAATTTTCATTTTGATAACTTTATTTTTACGGCAGTTATAGTGCGATCGAGCAGACAGACAGGCAGAATGAACAAATCCATGAACACTTTACAACTGTGGTGGAAATTGTTGAAAACTAGGTCTCACGGCATGTACAACAAGAAAGATCAATCATGCCTAAAGCATTGATTATGAAGCACTTTCCAACTACAATGCAATTTTATTTAAACATGTCTAAAATGCGATACATTCCTCGGTAATATTTTAAAAATTATCACAATTCTACATTAATTTATTATCTTTGAAAAATAAACATTTATCGAAAAAAATGAACTTCATTCAAATGACGGCATTGATATATAAATTGCCTGGTTTAAAAATTTCTAAAATGCGATACATTTCTTGGTAATAATTTTAGAATTATCATAATACTACGATAATTTATTATATTTGAAAACTTCATCGAAAACAACTGAAATTCAATCAAATGACGTCATAGAAAAAATAACACCCCTGGTTCTCTCTATAAAAGCAACATTTCATTCATAAATAATTTCCCCTTCATTTCATTCATCACAGTACTATAATAGTTTATTTTATTTAAAAATTAAGACCATGGAGCTACACGTAAATAAACTCTATGCGCAAAACTTCATCGAAAAAAAATCATCTTTCTCGTTGTGAAATCAATGAATATTTCATTCATATCAGCTATGCAGACACCATGAACTAAATGATTTTGTGTTAAAGAAATACAGCAGCTCTAATACAATTCATTCTACATATTTTGCTGTTTACATTTTACATAGGTGAAAAATAGGCTTCTTTGTAGAAATAATCAAATTTGGATGAGCATTTAAACTCAAATATATTGTAATTGCGTTGTTTCAGTATGTAGATGCACAGAATTTAAGCAAAAATAAAGTGGTTTTAGAACGGATACAACACTCAATATGAATTAAAAAGAACTTAAAAATCACGATTTTGAGACAAGATGGATGCCATATATCATTTTGAAGTGAGCCACGTGATGTTTTCATATCATGTTCACGTGATCGCTTCATATAAGATGTGTTATTATTATTTAAATTTGTATTTAAAAAACTACTGAATATATATCGCCGATTTTTTTATATATTTTATGGAACAATTTGAATATTACCTAAAATTTTCGAAGCAATTTGTGAATATTAAATCCGCTTAAAAAATGTTTGAAAAATTAGGTCCCATAGGGCTCAATGTATTTCATTTTTTCAACCCGGTTTCAATCCAAACCTAATTGTAAGTAAAAGTAAATAAACTAATTGTACTGAAAGTAAATAAAGTCTATGCGTAAAACTTCATCGAAAAAAAATCGTCCTTCTCTTTGTAAAATCAATGCATATTTCATTCATATCAGCTATGCAGCCACCATGAACTAAATGATTTTGTGTTAAAGAAATACAGCAGTTCTAATACAATTCATTCTACATATTTTGCTGTTTATATTTTACATAGGTGAAAAATAGGCTTCTTTGTAGAAATAATCAAATTTGGATGAGCATTTAAACTCAAATATATTGTAATTGCCTTGTTTCAGTATGTAGATGCACAGAATTTAAGCAAAAATAAAGTGGTTTTAGGACGGATACAACACTCAATATGAATTAAAAAGAACTTTAAAAATCACGATTTTGAGACAAGATGGATGCCATATATCATTTTGAAGTGAGCCACGTGATTTTTTCATATCATGGTCACGTGATCGCTTCATATAAGGTGTGTTATTATTATTTAAATTTTTATTTAAAAAACTACTGAATATATTTCGCCGATTTTTTTTATATATTTTATGGAACAATTTGAATATTACCTAAAATTTTCGAAGCAATTTGTGAATATTAAATCCGCTTAAAAAATGTTTGAAAAATTAGGTCCCATAGGGCTCAATGTATTTCATTTTTTCAATCAGGTTTCAATCCAAAACTATTTGGTTGATATTATTCATTTATACTCCCATAGGTCTTAGAGACCGTCTGAATAACATACTAAAATTTCATTTTGTTTAAGTCATTTTTACGGCAGTTATCCTGCTAACGGACAGGCAGACAGACAGGCAGAATGAACAATGTGTTTATCACTTTGTTCATTCTGCCTGTTATCACTTTGTTCATTCTACATGAAATTATGACATCACCTCTTATATGAAACGATCACGTGATCATGATATGAAACGATCACATGACCCACTTCAAAATGATATATGACAACCATCTTGTTTCAAAATCGTGATTTTTTAAAGTTCTTTTTAATTCATATTGAGTGTTGTATCCGTCCTAAAACTACTTTATTTTTGCTTAAATTCTGTGCATCTGCATATTGAAACAACGCAATGACAATATATTTGAGTTTAAATGCTCATCTAAATTTGATTATTTCTACAACTAAGCCTATTTTTCACCTATGTAAAATGTAAACAGCAAAATATGTAGAATGCTGTATTTCTTTATTGATTGCTGTATTAGATTGCTGTATTTCTTTAACACAAAAATAATTTTGCCATGGAGTCTGCATGGCTGATATGAATGAAATATTCATTGATTTTGTAAAGAGACGGCCGATTTTTTTCGATGAAGTTTTAAGCATAGAGTTTAATTCCTTGTAGCTCCATGGTCTTAATTTTTAAATAAAATAAATTATTATAGTATTGTGATGAATGAAATGAATGGGAGAAAGTTATGAATGAAATGCTGTTTTTATAGGGAGATCCAGGCGTGTTATTTCTTATGACGTCATTTGAATGAATTTCAGTTGTTTTCGATGAAGTTTTCAAATATAATAAATTATCGTATTATTATGATAGTTTTAAAAACATTACCGTGGAATGTATCGCATTTTAGAGATATTTAAACCAGGCAATTTATATTTTAATGCCGTCATTTGAATGAAGTGCATTTTTTTCAATGAAGTTTTAAGTTTTCAAATATAATAAATTAATATAGTATTGTGATAAGTTTTAACATATTACCGAGGAATGTATTGCATTTTAGAGTTTTTTAAATAAAATTGTATTGAAGTTGGAAAGTGTTTCATAATCAATGCTTTAAGCATGATTGATCTTTCTTGTTTCATATTTAAAAGCTTTATTTAGCTCGTCATGACCGGTATGTAGTTTCAGTGTGTCTGCCTATTCTCTTTAGTGTCAGCAGTTACGTCCCGGAAATCATCGTCAAAAATCATGTATGAAACAAGCATTTTATTGATACATTTGGGCATTCATAGACTTTAATTTTAGATTTTGAAAATATTTTCAGGTTATTCCGCCAAAACAGACCGGAAGAACCGGAGACGAAATGCCAGAGTATGGAGTGGTGAGGACCCAACTCCCCAAAACGGAAAAAATTTCGTTTCGAAAAGTCAAGGGTAAAGACACTGTTGATAATATTTTTTTACTGTTAAGGCATAATCCACAAGGAATTTCTTCCTGCAGGTCAAACTGTCAACGGTGAGTTTTACTGCGAGGTGCTCAAATGACTCTTGAATCGTATTCGTCGTGTTCGGCCACATCTGAAGCAACATGCTTCTTGGTTTCTCTTGCACGATAATGCACGGCCGCATACCGTTACGCTTGTAAAACGGTATCTGGCCTAACATCGGGTTACTGAACCGTCGCACACACCGTATTCCCCAGGCATGTCTCCACCGGATCTTTTCTGTGTCCTTAAAGTGGCTTTAAAAGGGCAAATATTTACAGACATTACGCACATTCAAGCTGCTGTGACACGGGAATTGAAAGCTGTACCATTGGAGGAGTTTTCAACAGCTTTAGACGGTATGTACACAAGTTGTCAGAGGTGCACACTGTACGACGGGGACTTTTTTGAAGGATTGTAAACAGTTTCCATGTGAAGCCTACTTAATGTTAGACGTATTTCATCATTCACCCTACTTATTGGTCACAACTTTTATGAAGACTGGCGCATAACTCTGTATTTCGGGACTGTTGCTCAGCATGGCTGTCACCCTTTACTATTCTGTTTGAGTCATTTGGTGTCATACGTCGTCTTTTTCTCACTTTATTTCTTTTTATTTTTCGTCTGCTTTAAAATTCCTGTTCTCTTCTTTAAAATTTTGAGTTTTAGATTGTTTGGCCGTATTATTAAAATCGTATTTCTTTTATCGTTCATCGATAGTTTTGTTTACGATGGATGGCAGCAATTTATGTCAGTATATAATTAGATTCGCGCTCTTTTTCACTCTATTCTCTCTTCTTTTGATTAGAACTAGGGATGCAGTCTTCTAAAGCTGTTATGTTTAGCGCTTCGACGCGAGCCAAATGAAGTTAGGGTTCGGAACGAAACGGTGCGTTCTATTATCCCCGGGTTATTGTTTTGTCTAGAAGCTGTGAGAACCGGGCGTTTGTTGCGCCTAGACTGCCAGACTGAACGGATATGTTTGGAACGCTTGTCTGTCATTTCCTATCATATTAATGTTGAACCAAGATGTTCTGCGATTTATGCGACGCCGTCGAGGAAGTTTTACAGGCTAATTAAGAATGCTGTTTCTCTTTATGAACAATGCAATTGTCATTTCCGTAACCCAATAGACGGAAATATGTTTCGAATTCCGTTCTGATGCCAAAAATCCACTGCTACAACTTCGGTATTACTGGACGTCTGGCAGATATGGAGAATCCCCATTGGAGTCGGACTTCGTGGAACGATCGTTTTTACAGATTTCTACTGGACATAGATATGATCCCTTGCCATGGTTTTCCTCTTCAAGTGTTCTTTGGATATGCTTCACATTTGGTGACTCTTCTGGTGATACTGCCTTCCGCCGATCTCTGCTGCTCTTCTTGAACCCTTGGCGATATCTTTAAATGTTAAGTCAAATTGTTTCTGTCAGTTTTACATTATTTTAAATTTAAATTAAATTGGATTGAATACGACTCCATTGACTTAAAAATTTTAAGTCTCCAGTTCCTGCATTATTTTTATGTAATATTTCTTTGGGTTTTTGACGTTCAGTTGGGACGTTTATTATATTCAAAGTTTCCTTTTTGGCTAACTAATTTTCCTTATTTATTCTAAATTCTGGTTTGACAAATAATTCTGTAATTTTTTAACATAATTTAATTTAAACATTAAAAGCTATTTTCTTTAATTTTTAGTATTCTAGCGTTTTCACTACCACTATACATTCGGCAACTTTATTTATTGAATTTATTTATGATGTTTAATTTGATTTGTTTGGTTAATGAGATATTAAAAAAGTTGTAAATGTTAATGGTTCTTTAAAAGTGAAGTTAAAATTTTATTAAACTTAAGACTTGGAAAACTTAATATTTGTGGTATTTTTCTGTTTTATACGTTAGCATATTTTTATGCATGTAGGGTAACTGGTCAATAATTCCACTTTGGTTTATTTCAACTGAATTTTAGGAATTTTATAATACTGTTTAGAATGTTTTTTAGAATATTATCATGCTTTTCCATTCCCCACTCCCAACAAATGTTTTCACAACTATTATGCAGAATATGTAGTAGCGGAATTCATCCATGAAAATGTAAAGCAAAAGTTAGATACATACTTCATGAAAAGCCTATTAGTTATGTTGTGGTTGCTGAGACCCAGACCGTCCAACCTACCAGAAAGGTGCAAGGTAACCGTTTGGACGGCCGGGAAGTGTCACCCAATTAAGACCGGTACTCAGTCGGGGAGGCATCCACAGGGACCGTGTCCTCCTTCCCCTACCACCAACCACTCGTAAGGACTTACGGCCTACATGTTTAACTTGATCGTACTCCGCGTGAACACGGTCCTCCTATTGGTTCTAGTCTCCCACGGTCCTCCTAGTGAACCGCGTCCTCCTATTGGTTATGTATAATGAGAAGTTGGATTGCAATGCTCTTAAATCAGAATAATTATCCCTGGTTCGAGACTCACATTTTATGAGTTTGGTTTGAAGAGCATAACGGAGGATTTTCTATGATGCAATGACCTCCTCAATCTTCAGATCTAGATCCTACTGAGTATCCGTTACATGCGATCGAAAAAGAATTTGACAAATGGATCATGTCACCATCAAACCTTCAGGAACTGAAAGATGCAGTTCATCGCATTTGGATGAATATTCTTCATGAAATATACCGCAAGTTAGTATAATCCATGTTTATCAGAATTCAAGCCATTTTACAGGGAAAATAGGTTAAACAGGATATTAATAAGGTGGTCATTTTAATTTGGCCTCTCAGTGTATATCATGATTATTTTAATTTTTACTTTTGAAAATAATCTGTTAACCATCCCTTTAAAAATAAATATTATTTACCATGCATTTAAAAATAAATATTATTTACCATCAATTTAAAAATAAATATTCATGTATTTGAATTTCCCGTTTAGGGTATATTTTTAACGATTAGCTGTTATTCAGCATTTCTCAAGTGTATATATGAAAATCTACATCGAAGAACTTGAAATGCAAAATTCACAATAAACACTTTTCGAGTCATTTTGCAAAGGCATTCAACGCATTTTTGAAAGCTGTGGCAAAGTTTCAGTTTTCACATAACACAGACGGAATATATTTGGTTTCAGAAAGTACTTTACCTTATAATACGTATCTTGGGAATTCGTAGGATCAAGTTTTATTAAGATGTTAAATTCACTTTTCAAGAACGATAACGGACTATGTTAAACCTTAAAACGATAAAGCAAAATTGTGTTTAGGGTCTGTTTATCCAAAGTAATAAATGCCGTAAATGTGCACAAAATTAGGACCAAATTAAATATTATGAGACAAACGATGTATTACTATATTGATTTGACATGTACACACCGAATGAAAATACTGTTTTAAACATACTTCCAGAGTGCTTC
Source organism: Amaurobius ferox (assembly GCA_951213105.1). NCBI lineage: Eukaryota > Metazoa > Arthropoda > Arachnida > Araneae > Amaurobiidae > Amaurobius > Amaurobius ferox. The sequence goes on from OX578136.1 coordinate 93,770,451, forward strand.
CAGTCGTAATAACATTCTAGATAGCAGCATTCAAAAGAATCAGACTTTGCTTGCATTCGTTCTCATAGAATAGAAGATATATCAAATATATCAGTAAAATCAAAACATCATTGTTGTATCTTATACTTTTGCAAACCCCAATGAAGACATCTAAAATTGTAACAAATTTGGTGAATCAAATTCTATATTCGATTCAAAATTACACCATGTAGGTTTTAGGGCGCGGTAGCCCATTGGTTAGCGCGCTGGAGTTGCACTCGGTAGGCTCGGGTTCGATTCCAGCTACTGCCAAAACTGCCGCCGTGTTCATGCGGAGTACGATCACGTTAAACATGTGGGTCCGAAAGTCCTTCCGAGAGGTTGGTGGTAGGGGAAGGAGGGTACGGTGCCTGTGGATGCCTCCCTCACTGGGTTCCGGTCTAAATTGGGTAACACTTCCCGACTGTCCAAACAGTTACCTTACACCTTTCTGGTAGGTCGGACGGTCTGGGTTTCAACAACAACAACCATGTAGGTTTTAATACAGTTTATGTGCACTTTTTCAAAATCATGTATACCTCATTCATTCGAATATTTCTTTTTATATCACTGCCCTTAATTTAACAACACCCTTGATATAACTGCCAAGCCATAACTGAATGAACGGTAGCGTTACTTCAAAGGTTGACTGTCATAATTAATTACTTATACATTTGTGTTCAATGGTAGATATGGTGTAAGTACTCATATGTTAGTTTCTTTCCGGTTCTTTCTTCGAAGCATTATAAAACATAAAATGTAATAAATAAAATCTGATGTGGGAAACACATGACTTTACTTATATAATGCAATGAATTTACTACTTTTACAATTAAAAAATGTTATTAGTAGATACTTATATTCTTTCCAAGATATTAAATTTTCTTCAATTAGTCGTCATTTTCATTGATTTAGCGTCATTTTTATCAATTTTGCGAGATTTTTGTTAATTTGGCAACAATTAAAAATATCGCCAAGTTGGCGACATTCCGCCCAATTCGTCACCAAAATCTCACCAAGCATTATGGACGGAGAAATAAGTCATTCTTACAGCAGATAAATGACTATTGGCGTTAAAATACAAAAGTATTACCCAAAGTATCTTTTTTCATGAATGGAACGAGCTAGATCCACGAGAATGATGTCACCCAATTTATCGAATGATATTACATATGAAAAGTGAACATGTTTCTCAATCAGAAATATATTTTTTTTTATTTTATATAACTTTTTGATAATTTTTTTGGAAAAATGTGCAATATCTCGAGAACGGTTCATGTTAGCGTTCTAAAATTTATATCAATCGTTTTCTATTGAAAAGTTACATAAGAAATGTCTATTTGTGTAACTTTATTAGCAGTTTTGCTTTTTTGACAATCTTGTCAAAATTTCACTTGAAAATTTAAGGAGGTTATGAACATTCGATTGCGCATGAAAACAATAGGCTTCCAGTGTTTATGGATTGTGATTTTTGTACCAAATTTCGTTCGAATCGGTCCATTCGTTCGTCAGTTATCGTCTCCAGAGACTCTCTCACCCACACACATACTTTCACACACAGACCCAGACATCACTTCAAAAATGTTTGATTCGTGATCAGGGATGCTTGAAACGTGCTCTCCCGTGGAAAACTCGAATTCGAATTCTCTACCCCATCACAATACTTTCCTTATACATTATGTATGTAAGAAAGTGATACTGCCTAAGATATTACTTTCCTTATATACATAATGTATAAGGAAAGTAATGTGACGGGGTCGAAAATTGGAATTCGAGTTTTCGACGGGAGAGCACGTTTCAAGCATCCCTGATCACGAATCAAACATTTTTTATGTCATGTTTGTGTATGTGTGTGTGAAAGTATGTGTGTGTGTGTGTGTGAAAGTGTGTGTGAAAGTGTGTGTGTGTGTGTGTGTAAAAGTATGTGTGTGTGTGTCAGTGAGCCTATGGAGACGATAACTGACGAAAGAATAAACCGATTCAAATGAAATTTGGTACAAAAATCACAATCCGTAAACACTGGAAACCTATTGTTTTTATATGCAATCGAATGTTCAGAACCCTCCTAAATTTTCGAGTGAAATTTTGAAAAAATCGTCAAAAAATCAAAACCGCTAATAAAATTACGCAAATAGACATTTCTTATGTAATATTTCATTAGAAAACGATTGACATAAATTTTAAAACGCTAACATGAATCGTTCTTGGGATATTGCACATTTTTCAAAAAAATTATCAAAAAGTTATATGAAATAAAAAAAATATTTCCTATTGAGAAACATGTTCACTTTTCATATGCAATACCATGCAATAAATTTGGTGACATCATGACATCATTCTCGTGGATCTAGCTCGTTCCATTCATGAAAAAAATATTTTGAGTAATAATTTTATATTTGAACGCCAATAGTCATTTATCTGCTGTAATAATGACTTATTTCTCCGTCCATAACGCGTGGCGAGATTTTGGCGAAGAATTTGGCGGAATGTCGCCAACTTGGCGGCATTTTTATTTGTTGGCAAATTATCAAAAATCTCGCCAAATTGATAAAAATGACGCTAAATCAATAAAAATGACGACTAATTGAAGAAAATTCAATATCTTGAAAATAATATAAGTATCTACTATAAGAACAACATTTTTTTTAAACTGTAAAAGTAGTAAATTAATTGCATTATATAAGGAAGGTCATGTGTTGCCCACATCAGATTTTTTATAATATAAAAATAAAAATGATATCCAATAGCAGAATGTGGAAGTTAGCGTGAAAGTAAATGTGGCATCTACTGCAAACGCTTCCACAATTGTGCATACCTTTATAAAAATCAGATAGTTTCTGCTCTAATTATCAAGTTACAATAATTTATTTATAGCTTTGGATAATCAAGTGTGTTTTCTACACTTGGTTATGTGGGTGTAAATGTATTGTGTTAAAATATTAAAATTAAAAAATAATAAAAAATGTAACCAGACATTGTAAAATGTAATACATATAAACTACGGCATCTTTGAAATAAAAAAAAAATATATTGAAAACACTATTCATGCTTTTTTATCAATATAACACAATCAAGTTTACTTCAACTTTTAAATCCAATTACTTATATTTCCGTATGTGAGCCAGTATTATAATGTTATTATAATTAATGTTCGCCTATTTGGCCTACCTGGAGCCAAGACTATTTGCTAGAAATTTCTTAAAATTAGCAATTTTGATATAGAAGTGATGCCAAAAAGGATTTATGCAATAAAAACATAGTTCTACAAATCGCCACCATAAATGAGTACAAGATTCTTAATTGTAAGCCATATATATTTTTCTGCTCATGCACAAAATAAGCGATAATAATTCGCAGCAGTTTTTAAAACTCTACACTTTCGCGTTAAATAGTTTTACAAAAACGGCAAAATCAATGAAATGCCAGATGCCATTAAAATGCTTACCAAAAACAGGACAATGTGCTGCTAGATGCATGGGATGGCACATCTTATAAAGAGACGCACTGGTTGGGTCAAGAGACTCATTTTTCTTAAAATATATTTACTTCTGATCACAACTATTCGATGGACTTGTTGCAAATCATTTTTGCAGTAGACCTTTGACTTCCGATTCCCCCCCCCTAATCATATTTTGCATAGGGTCTAGAGCTACTCTAGAGCTGGTGAACGTTTCACTGTCCTGGACAAACTCAAACCGTTATCCCATAAAAGTATTTTGAAGGCTGTGGGAATCAAACATTAAATGGGTGTAATTTTTATAAATAAACTTCTGTGGATTAAATTATTAATCTCAGTTAAAGTGGCCGTAAATCGTAACATTTGTACATTCTTATCGTAGCCACAAAACCCACCACTACTGCTTTGAAGGAGTTCCTTAACATAATCATTAAATCAAAACTCTATGCTACTCTTAAACTAACAAAAATCTACAATTTTAATTTTTAAAATAAATTATCATTTATTCACACCTTTATTATTGTTATAATTACATCAACTTTAATAAAAGCTTAAGGAGGAGAAAAGCGCCGCGTGAGACTAGGTCTTTTGAATCTTATTCCAAAGAACAAAATTTGACTTAATATACATGAAGACTGGAACATACCTTTGTATTTCGTTTCTGTATCTCAGAATGACTGGACTCTTTATTAATTCTTTCGTTGATATTTGGAGTTAGATTTCTTTTTTTCTATAACATTTTCACTACTCAAAATGAAAACCCTGCTTAAAAACACGACTATCTCTCTCTTAACAACACTGCTCAAAGCATTACGATATTTCTCTCTCCTTATTATTTGATAATCATTTCATTGTATTCGTTGTTGAGACCCAGACCGTCCGAGCTACCAGAAAGATATAAGGTAACCGTTTGAGTGCCCGCTTATTGTATTCGCTGACTTTCCTTCTTGCAGCCATATAATTTTGCCTGGGGTTCAAATACGACCCTCTTTCTCTCATTGGACGCTCCACAGTGCGATGCCGTATCTTTGTATAATTGGCTTTTCAGTTCCCAATAAAGTTTTGTTTAGGTCTTGGCCGTAGGATATTTTGCCTCAGCCAGACCTGCAATTTGTGTGACGTGCATTTATTGAGGCTATGACTTTCCGGGAAAATAATGTCATAAAACGGCAACTAAAAGTCTAAGCTTTGTTTCGTTGTAAACATCAAAAACTGCATATTGTGTCTTCTGGTTTCACAGCTGGTTTTATCCTTTCCGCTGTATAATTATGCCGCGCAATATTGTGCCCACTCCACTTTTGGTATGTCCACCAAATCACAAATATGAACACATTTATGTCACCGAAGAAATTATCAAAACTTTCAACGTCATCTTGAAACAAGCTGTTAAAAATATATATTTCAACTATGATATTGCAATGTGGATCAGCGTATTCTTCAAACGATTCATACACCTTCACAAAGTATACTCTCTCAAAAATAGTAAAATGTTCAACAACGTCTTAGCCGTTAACATTTAGTAATATTGCGACTTAAATTTCAGAGAACATATTTGAGTAGCCAGCAGCTTTCCCAAAATTTGAAAATTTTACTTTCACTTCCCTCATTTATCGCCACTATTGTCTTATACGAGCACTATTGAAATTTGGTATCATAAATCTTGTGTTTTGCATACTGGACACCTCTGCGTTACTCTGCTAATTAGAACGCATCATAAATAGAGAACATAACAACGAGAACTACTCTCTTGAGTACAAACGAACTTCTGGGTACAAACTTCATTTATATACAATCTCCATACAATTACTGTTATTTACAAAACTTTGATCATTTTGAAAATCTTTTCCAGATAACATCAAAATATTTTGATAAAGATAAGTCTTTAGACTTTTTATTTTATGAAACTAATTTAAAAAAAAAGAAAAGTGAAGTTAATAAGTGCTTGTTCAAGAGCACTTCATAACAAGTATCTCTGAAAAGTGGAAAGAAAAACTAAATGATGTCATGAAAACAACTCTCTTTTGCTTGTTTTGACTTGAAGGCATAAATTCAATGCTAATTATCCTCTCGAAGATGTAGAATAACTAATATATATATATATATATATATATATATATATATATATATATATGTAATATGAAAGTCTAAAATAAACTCCCTCTCAACAGATGTTTTCTGACTTAAAAACAATTTCTATACACAAGATGAAACTAAATTGTTTAATGCAATTACGCATCAGTTGTAAGAAAAAACATTTTTTTAATCTTATATTTTATTTAAACTCAAACGGTATTTGCAATGTAAATGTTTTTTATTTCTTTGTCCCTAATTTCATCAGTCTGCTTCTAAGAAAATAGTTCTTCGGGCTATTTAATTTTCTTCTTTCGCTTTAATGCACCTTTTTCACATATAATTAAGATTATTCTGCTTTAATGAATATATAGGCATATTATTTGGATAACAATTAAATTTTATTAAAATACAATATGTCTAAAAGAAAATATCGCTTGTTGTCATTTTTCTGTTTTATGAACTACAACAATGAATAATGAATAAAACAGACCAGCTGTAGCTGCTATTACTTTATTTAATTATTTATTATACTGAAATTTACTATCATTGTGCATATATACAAAGTGTTATTGGAAATATACTAACAGTTCAAAATATTCATAGATAGCGCTCGACACCAATTTTTGTATTAATCATAGTTTAACAAATATCTAATATTCTTTTATAAATTACGTTATGATTTATGAGCAGAAAAATTGGTATAGTTAATTCGATGGGTTTTTTTTTGTTAACTTTCTGAACAAAAATTACATCTGTACATCGATAATTTTTATAACCGCTAACAACATTTTCCTTAGATATATAGTTATTATCGGGTATCAACAAAGAATAAGCAAGTATTTTCTTGCTTCCTTACATTGCACAGCTTTCACAAACACAAAGTACATACAATATGGAATGATATGGAGATAATATACACATCTGTCATTGAATTCAAATATTAGAGTTATATATTTCTTGAAATATGGGGTTGTTTTAATTAGTTGTACTGTAATTTCAAGCATAGTCTTACCCAATTTTTCATTCAGTGTCAGTTTTATTAACTATCTTAAATGGTGAATATTGAAGATCATCACAAAAATGTGTTTTCCTACGTTAAATCAATTACTGTTTTTCCATATATTTGAAGTAAGAAGCAAAGGGAGGTTCAGAGTTCCTACCTTTGAACTGTAAACTGTTTGCCGTCGTCTATCCGCCTGTCTGTCTATATGCTTTATTTAACGATAACTTTTCTAATTTTTTTGTGACTTGGATATGTGGTGAACTTTACAGACAGATATCATTGATAAATATGGTAGCATAAATATTGAACGTGCTACATCTTCGTAACTGACATTCAACGATAAATGTTATAAAACATAAACGATTTTTCGCTTACAATTTATATATGAATATAGGAGATTTACAGGTCGAGTTTCTTACTGAACATGGGAGACCTCAAGCTTATTTTGCTACATCAAGCTCTCTTTACGGATGCTGAAATAATTTATTTAACGATGATTCTTTTACATCTGAACTTCATTTTTATGAAACTTAGGTGCATGGTATGTATGCATCAATGTTTTATAAAAATTATTTTATTGGTAAACATGCCAGATTATTTATTGTTCACTAGCCACCTTTGACGACCAGCCTGTTCGCTACCCTTGAAAATTCTGACCGTGGCAAATTCTGACCGTGGCAAACTCGCTGGCGCGACCTACCAGAAAGGTGTAAGGTAACTGTTTGGACGGTCAGGAAGTGCCACCCAATTCAGAATGGAACCCAATGGGGGAGCCATCCACAGGGACCGTACCCCCCTTCCCCTACCACCGACCTCTCGGAAGGACTTAAGGTCCCACATGCTCAACGTGATCGTAGTGATGTTTTTTAAGTCTGAATATAAAATGTAAATCAATGTGTTGCAGGTCAAGTTCGTTGCTCAACTTGATCGTGTATTTTGTGTTTAGCCCCCATTGTTTTAATATAACTCTTCTAAAACCTTACCATTGTATTTCCTAAGAAAAACCAGTCTTTGAATGGACTTGGGAATATGAAGTATGCGAGCTGTGAAATATTTCAATTTAAAATTTAATTTAATAAAATAATTATGAAATTAATTGTATATATTAATTTCGATATTTGAGAATCCTAATACAAAAGACTATATATAGGTTTTCAGAATTTGAATATTAAAGTAAACAAATAAAATACAGTAAAACATTGAAATTAAAGTAACATATTAAAATCGCAAACATGCATTTAATAAATAGGAGTACGTTTAAATCACAATGCGTACAAGTGTAGAAGCTTTGATTAACTGTTTAGAAGTTATTGTTTTCTTGTTGATTGTGAGAAGTGCAGTGATCCATGCTCTGTATAAAAATGAACTTTCGCCTTGTTACAGTTTATTTTAATAATTGAAATTATGATTCTGAAAATCTGCCTATATTTTCACTTATATAATCAAAATTTCATTATCCTACCAATTGTAGCTTTCAAGCAAAATCGATAACAAAATTCGGGAAAATATTGATTTCTCTTTGTTAGGAATGATAATGGACTACGCTTGGCTTGCCTATGGATATGTGATGAAAATAATTGTTTGACAAGTCATATTCCATGCTGACCGTATTTAGACAAAAATTTCACATGTTGCTCTTAGCTTTCTATACCAATATACATTGCTTGACGATATCTTCTGTTATACGTAAATATTAAATTTATAAATTTTGATATGTTGTATAAATCAATGCTTTACAAATCAAGCTCATTACTGAATGTGGTCGTTTCAAGTTGCACGTTCTACGACCCCTATATCGATGATTTTCCGACATTAACTCCTGTGAATTTTAACCGAATCTTCATTTTATCCTTTAATTTGGATATATTGTACACATTAATATTTGACAGATCATGTTTACTACTGAATTTATTCGAAAATATTTTATGTGACTCAGAAGATTTTTTTAAAAAGTATGTTATATTTTGTAAATTAATGTTTTGCAGACTGGTTTGTTTTTACCCTGATCTGATAAAAATTGTGCGTACTTCACCTCCTTCGCATATCTGCATTTTTCGCCGATAAAGTATCTATAATTAAACGAGATTTTTAGAACATAAATGAATGTTTAAAAAATTATATACGAGGAACAGATAAATATTTAATCTACTATCTTGTATAACATGGTTGTATCAAATGTATATGAACTATTCCCCCAACACCGCTAAATATTAACCGACGATAACTGGGCTAAAACAAACCAATTTTATTAGTAGTTTTAGGTAATGCACAGTTTAATGCAATTGATTCGATCAGTTTAATATGCCCGATGATTATTATCCATCTTAAATACAAACTATTTTTCTGGAACAGATGCATTTGGGGAGTATCAAACACTCACTATAGATGATATTATCAAAAATTGCAAATAAGTAACCCAATAACTGCTGTGTTACAATAAATTTACACATTCCAATATATTAAGCAGGAAATATGTTAAATATAAAATTTTATTTTTTATTTCCTTGTGAAATCATTTCTAAATTAAATTGAAATATCCATAATCATAAATTAAAATACCAATTCTAAGCATACGAATGGCTGGATAGTTTGCTTCCTCAAATAAACTTGTGTCGTCATCTTGATATATTAATTTCCACTCTATATTAGAAAAAAATAGCAGCCACAGCCGCTGTTTGACGAATTTCTCGTTTCTTGAGATTATTTGCTTCGTACCGTAAAAACTATTGCATATAAAAATATGAAATTTAGTACACTTATATAGTAACTGATTTAGGAAATAAGCTGAAATAAACCGTTTTTGATATATATTGTAGGTTAAGAGATATTTAATGTCAAAATATTTGAGCTGAATAAGACAAAATATTTGAGCGGAAAGTTCGCTTCCTGGATAAACTAACAATAGCCAGACCACGAATTTTGCAGGTCTGGAACTAATTTCTTCTAAATAACTTTTTTTTTAAACTAATTTCGATGTAGTTTTTGAGATATTTTACTTTTTATGCACTTTTAAAGTGATTTTTGTTTTCGTATCCTCAAGTCTAGCGATTTCTTTGTCACGTACTACAAAACTAAAGCATACAAAAATATGAAATTAGGCACATTTATAAAGAAATAATAGGGCAACACGATGAAATAAACCGTTTATCGATTTAAATTTTATTTTGGCATGAAATGGCTCGCAAAGCATATTCAGGATCAAGGAATCCAGTTTTTAGATTCCCTGGGCTAATCAAAATCCCTGCTTTTACCTCCTGCGGAAAATAAGTAGGAAAAAATATTTTTGAAAGTATAATTTTTAGGAGAGATAGGTAAGAAGCGTGCTCTGCGAGCGCAGCGAGTGGAAAGCGAAGCCTCCCGAAGGGGGTTGGTGAAGCGTAGCGTGCAGGGGGCACAGCCCCCTAGTAATAGAATTATCTTGTGTACATGTCTATGAAATTTGTTGTTTAATTCACATATCTGTTCAAACCCGCAGAATTAATTATAAAATCTGTGCAATAAATATAATGTTGAGTATATTATTTTGGCACCGAAACCTGACATCTGCAGGTATCAATAATTAATTTTAACCAACAAAAAGTGTCATGCCAGTTCTATCAACGCTCCAATAATGATTTGGACGCAATTAGATGGCATATAGTCACAAAACCAACCCGTAAAGGGCGTTCTCAAATATTTGGTTCCGAAATATTTTGTAAAGATAGTTTGTGTTAAGATTGTTAAATATACAGGCTGATGCAACCGCTATTATTGACTCCTACAGACCCGGTCATTTATCACCTGCTTGTGGAATTTCAATGGTGCTCGCATGCTATATAGCTGATATTTGACAAGCAATGTAGTTTTAAAATAGGTGCTTCTGTTTTCAAAGATTGCACCACTCATTTAAGAAAGTAATCCAGAATGTTTTAATTTTCTCGAGGTCCCACTAAAAGAAAGAAAAGGTAACCATCTTCTCTCCATGTGCAACCATTGCTTCAACTGAGAGTCAAGATGGCCGCTGTCGCGCCAGTCTGTATGAGACTTAATTTGTATCATGAAAGTTGCATTGTTGGACAACACTCACAAAACGAAGGAATCACAATTGTAGCTCCAGTCTGGCGCTATGTTGGACAGTTGTGCACCGGCTTTATGTACGTACTATTAAGGATTAATAAAGAAGGTGTTGGAGTCCGCGGATTTGAAACACGCCAAGTATTCTTGTTTGGCGAGCGCCAAGCAGAGGTTGCCTGTTTTAAAAGCGAAATTGTAGAGATGGAATAAGAACTTGTAGCGTTAGGAGACACGAGAAAAATGGTTCGTTGTTCTCATTATTTCATATAGATAGTTTTGTAAAAATGTTATGGATAATTATTGCAGTACTCTTTACTAGGCATACAGTCCACTACGCATATAGAAAGACTCAATTTAGTTATGTTTGATTCACCCTACAGAAGACAGTGTTCGAAATATTGATTTAAGAAGCGGTATTACCATTATGTGATGAAACTAATAATTTATAAGGATTACCAAAATTGCCATTAATACTTTTGAGCACCGTGTTCTTAAATTACTAAATTTGATTAACTAAAATATCATAAATGGAATTGAATCACATATTGTGGTCTATCCATAAGATACTGCATCTAGTCTGCGTTTGGAACTGCATTGTTATCTTCCATATAACAGTTAAATCCTAGAACAGCTTAAGATAAATTAATAATATGTCTTACACACGTTGTCAGTTTTAGATTTTTGCATTTAAAACGACATGCATTATGTGAAAAATCAATCTGTTTATGTAGTAGGAAATGATCATTTATTTAACTCAAAGGGCAATGCATTAATCGTAAAATATACACAACTTCACAAAATACTTTATTTTAGAAAAGAGCAAATGCGAAACATAAGTTAATTACATTTCATCAGACATTTTCATGCAATCCTTGCAAACATATGTAACATTTAACTTATTTAATGTGTCACGTGAAAGGTAACAAATGTTTTTTGAAGGATTTATAATAACGACGTACAACTGCATTCACTTGTCACAGACAATTTGATTAAGTGAAACTACGACTAAACATGAATGCATTTTGAAACGACTCACTTTCAAATGAAGTTCACTTTGAAATGGTAATCCAATAATTGGTAGTTTTAAAGAAATAAGCCACATTGTCTTTTATACGTATGCACTTTATTCGTTCTCGCTTAACAATGAAGCTTGAACAGCATAAATCTAATACGTGAATTTTTCAGTTTAGGATGCGGAAAAGTAGACATAATAATATGGAGGCAGCCATGGGCTAGCATAAATAAGGGATAAAAATATTTTACAACAGAAAAATGTAAACGGCGAAATGAATGAGGTAGGAAACAGAGTAAAAGTAAGAACAGTAAAATTGTAAATGTAATTATGAGTCTCTAAAATTGCAAAATTACGTAGCAACTGACGAAAAATGAGGGAAACGTTCGGTTTCGGAAATATCAAACTAAGTTAAATCAGAAATAATTAAAGAGCAGTAGCAAATAAAGGCAAAAAATTGTGTCAGAAATGAAATGAAAAATGATCATTAAATTAAAAAAGATATAACAGTTATAAATACAGTAAATAACTGGTATACCTTACACCTTTCTGGTAGGTCGGACGGTCTGGGTCGAAGAAGAAGTAAATAACTGGTTTAAGAAATTAAATTAGCAACATTATCCGAAGAGGAAATCATGCTAGTTTAAAATTAAAGAATGGAACTTCCATGGAACCTATGAACTACTGCATCACGAAAGACGAAACAGGGCAGGTGCATATGGAGTAAACAATGCGTTTTAAAAAATGAAGAAAATAAGTGTATTATTAATAAAGATCAATTGCGAATGACGTAGAAACCTATTTTTTAAAATCACATGTGCAATTCGATCCGAAAAGAAAAACCAACCCATAACATAATTAGAAAAACACAGTATAAAATAACTGAGCAACTGCATAAAAAATAAATGTACCACAAAAATAAAAGTTTTTAGAATGTAAAATAACAAATTTCATTCCAAAAGGAAGATATTATCATCTCATAAATACTAACATATTTCTCTCCGTTATACGTTAATAAAAGTTACAGAAGGTGGTATTTATAAATGCTAATGCATGTTACAGTTCATACCAAGTTTCATGCTACCACTACTTGTATCCGCTATAGCAATCCCACTACTTGTATCCGCTATAGACATCCCTCTACTGGTATCGGTTTAGTAGTAATATTCTTAAAAATATGCGAAAACGAATCCTTCTAAAATATTGGTTTTGATTGACAATTTTAGCACTGCGTGTGGTATAAATGAGTGAAACTTGCTTATAAGATGACTTTTACTTCAAATTTTAAAATTAATGAGCTTACTACGTATGTTTTATGTTAATTTTGCTTTTATATCAATCATGAATACTTTCACATTTCCCATGTACCTTGCTTAAAAGATTTTTAATAGAAACAAAGGTAATTATATTGCGATTCGTTATAAATTGAATTAACACCAAAAATTAGTAAAATCCATTAATCACAAACTTATTTGAAATTTCTGGTTCATACTCATGCACGTTGAAATTGCACATTTCGATATCACGCATTGGATTTCTCTTAAGCTAATACTCTCCTCGTAGAAAATTTTTAACTATTATTTTTATAAAACTAATTGCGCATATTTCAGTATCCTAGTCTTAACTTTGGTCGACTTTTATCCAATTCATTTCGCTGAAGACGACTGAATAGGACCACTACGACTATGTATACGTTGGACTACAGTCTTCAATGACTCTCTGATATATCTCTTTGACTCCAAAATTGATATATGAACACAATTTACAAATATATTTGAAATAGTTATAATCCAGCTATACGTTAATCATCTTCTAAATGTATAAATTATTGGAAAATATACTTCATTTGCTTGATTGCGATCTTGGGTGAGTTTCGAATGAATGAACTCGGCAGTAATTAGCGTTGTAATTGAGATCATTACGGGGATGATTTACGATTCAATTAAAGTCCTTGTACTCTATCGAGAGTGAACTTTTAAAATTAGCTGTGAAAGCTACAGAATTTATTTAAATATTTGCAGTGTCAGAAGGCTGCGTGTAAGATTTGCAATATTCAGGGCTCCAACCATCCATTTCAGGGTTTGGGAAATTACATTAATAATTACATGTATTAAAATATAATTATTTTGTATATAATTCATAAGGGCGAATTATCAGGCGTTTGATGGAAATTGAGAGTGTGATATAAATCTGAAAATTATATAAATAAGATAAGATAAATAATTATAGTGTATTTTAAATTCGAATTCAAAACCTACAAAAATATATTCTGGGCAGAACATAGCTATTCCTACATAATGAGATGACTTAGTTTCTTTCCCAGCAAAACTACTGCTGTATAAGATTAATGGCGTAACGTTCGGTACTGTTAGTCAGCGAAGGACTAGTCAACAACAACAACTATTTCGAAGTATACATTTAATTTATATTTCGTACAAATCTAATTTGGCAATTAGAAACATTGCCTACTTAAGGATACTTGCCAATCAATTTGCTTTCTCTACAGTACTTAGTAATATGTGGGAAAAGTACTGGAATCGTATCGAAAATCGCAACTTCCATTTTCGAGCACTCTAGAATACGAAGGAACTATTTTTAACGTAGCGTCTATACAGCTGTCTGTTTGTTTGTCTGTCTGAGTGCCTGTAAAATGTGTGTATACACGCAAACTCGAAAACTAAGGAGCAACTTTCACAAAACTACGTCACTTACCACGTCCATATTTCAAAGCTGAATCCATAGCAATCCTGTTCTAAGATCTAATCATAACTAATCCTAATATCAACTAATTCTTAAAAAATAATCACAACTAATCAAAATATCAACTAATTGTTAAAAATTGATGTTTCACAAAAAACATTTTAACGAACAGTGAAAATGAAACCAGGAGAGGAAAACCTTTGTGAATTAACCACATTACTTCCTCCAGAAATTTATGTTAAATCCGTATCAATTTTCGCCTGAGATCTATTTACAGCTAATTGATAGAAATATAACCTTCTCTAGAAGTATATGCTGAATCTACACCAGTCATCCTCTATGTCCTATCTAAAGTAGATACCGAGAAATATATTTTTTAATTTTTTTAGTGAAGATAATATTATGACAAATGTATCCACTAAAAGGTGCCAGACTGTACAACTCATATAAAAAATTTTGGTAGAGGGTAATTCATTTCCATATAAAGGTAGTATTCATTCTCAAATCTTTCAACAGAGTTATCCAATGTCTAAAAGTCAACCTAACTTTGTAGGACATCTGCAAAAAGCAGAATAAGCGTTTTTTTATATCCCTAAAACATAAATATATAATTTAAGGAAGATAATACTTTGAAATATTGTCACTGGGAGAGATCTTACACTGTATATGGTAAACACTGAAACTGCCTGATCTCGAAGCATTTAATTTAAAGTCAACCACAAACTTGATCGAAAGTTTGATCAATAAATGTTACTGTTCTTCTCAACAATTTTGTCTCAACCACAGACACGTAACTGTCATTGTTTTTAAATTTTCCAACTTCCAAAGGGAGTCACTTTAACCATCGTGCCAGTCATATTGATTTATTCATAAGCAGTAATAACATAAAATGTCATGACTCTTTAAATTCGTGAATTTCCTTTTGAAATGTAACGTATGTAAATTTTATTGTATATATGTTTATTGGTTCGGTGCATTTTCCTAAAAATCCACATGTGTTCCGAGTTTTGTTAATTTGTCTTTTAATAGTTGTGTTATTTGAATGTATAATAGCTTAGTTATGTGTCAGGGACTTGCAGGATGGATTGCTTGGGGGAAAAGTGCATTTCTTGCTGCCCTCCTTTGTACCCCTGGGAACCGGGTTTTGTTAATTTGTTTAGCTTTAATTAGATTTAATTAGAATTTGATGATCTAGGTGTCCGTCAGGGCCTTTTGGTTGGAATAAGGAGGAGGAAAGTTCCCTGTATGAACTTCCTCTTTGAGAAGTTATTGTTTTAAAATTATGGTAATTGATATTTGGATGTGGTAAATATTTGTTTTAAGTAGATTTTAATAACTTTTATTAAATGGTTATTTACATATAGTTGGGACGTTTGTTTGAGATCATGTTTTGAATTGTTGTGTAGAAGGTTTCTCTTTGCGTTGGATTTATTATTGTGTGGGTTGCTGGAATTATTCACCCTTGAGGTTATTGGATGGTTTTGGATAATTGATTGCTGTATGTATTAGTTGTGATAGACCTTAAATATTTTACTGTTTGTTTATTTTGTGTAACTTTAATGCCTTTGTTTGGAATCATTTTTAGTTTTATTTTATTTTACTCTGTTTGTTATTTATAGATGTTGTATGAATTTTGCATTAAGTTTGGCATACTATTGTATTTTATTGGATATGTTAATTGTATAATATTTAAAATATTGGAATGCCAATATTATTAACTGCTAATGTGATGGAAAAAATGTAGCCCTACTTTGTAACGTTTGCGTTCAATAATTCTATCTGGTAGGATTGGCTAGTCCGTTGGACCTGCTTCTTGTTGGGGTTGTCGCTTTTACTCGGCCGGAGAATTTGAGGCTATGCCATATTCTTGGCCAGCCATCCGGTTCTGGGTCTTATGGCAATTCTTATACAACTCGTGTTATAATCACTTGTTTACATTCTGCATCCTTCAAAATTAGGCTTTGTTGTAGAACTATTCAAAATTTGATGATGATTTAAATTAAAAAAATATTCTAATTGCGTTGGCACAGAAAATAAATGCACAGAGAATACACAAAAATAAAGCGGTTTTAAAACGGATGCAACACTAATTATTAATTTAAAAAAACTTTAAAAATCGTGATTTTTACGTTGTAAAAATATGGATGCCATATTTCATTTTGAAGTGGTCACGTGATCTTTTTATATAATATTGTGGTGACGGTTTTCCCCCTGTTTGTACTTCTGGCTTAATTACTTCACAAGTGCGTAAATTCGACTTCAAAATTCATCCCTTCTGCTAATTTCGAATATAATTTGGAAACTCAGACGATTTCTTCCACTATTGGATCATCTGATCATTTTATTGCTATTTTTATTGTTACTTCTTCTCCTGGAGCCGAACGTTTTCTGGCTTCTGTAGACAGTAGACAGACGTTTAGTATAGCACTGTCTGGGGAGTGTTCTAAGAGGTTTTGGAAGTTAACGGGCGGCGTGCGACATAATGGAATTTCTTGTTGGATTCTAAATGGTGCGAGTTGGATTTTGCTTGTTCCGGGAAATATTTTCCCACTAAATAAATCAAGTTGGGCCTCTAAGAATTTTTGGCTCCTGGAGACTAATTTCAACAGATATTTAAATTTTTAAACAAATTATACTTAAAAAGGTCTTAACTTATACCGGACAGCCTTTAATATCAAGAAAATGAGTGCCATTTGGTGGATCCAGAAGTCATGCATAAATATCTCCTCTCCTCGGAAAAGTCATGTGTGTGTGTGTGTGTGTGGTTCGAATAGAATAGTTCTACACATCGGTATAATAAAAAATAAAGTTATGTTTAAGATGTTCTTAAAGCCGGAAATTGAACTACATTCTTTGCCTATTCTTGTTTGGTGGAGCTTATTTTCAAGGTCTCTTAAAAATATTTCCAAGTAGCTGTAATGTCATACAGAAATATAAACTCTCAAGCTCCAATTATTGTTTGCGTGCATTTGATGATTTTGAAACGGCATACATTTTCCCTCTTCAAATATCAGATATATTTTGATTATGTTCTGTTTTATGTATCAGTTCAACTCATTTTTTAATACTTGTGTGAAATAAATAAATAAATAAAAATATATGCTGGCAAAATCTAGTTACTCTACCTCCGCCTCATTAAGGATTATCTATTTTGTTCTTTAATTTGATTATTGTTGTTTTGTTAAGGTTCATGTTTTGGGTTAGTCCCCAAACATAGAGAGTGAACCTGGAATTACCACTATACTTAATCACATGCCATATTTTGATGATTGCAAATAAGTGTTCAATATCCTTCTACAACCTTCTTCTATTACTTCCACAACCCCCGATTCGTCAATACCTACTATCCCTGATTCGACAATATGGGTGTAATTATTATTTTAATTTTTATTTAAAAAAATAATAAATAATAAGGTAAATTCTTATTTAAAAAATTACCGAACATATTTTCATGAAATGTATTTTATATATTTTATGGGATAATTTGAATTTTTTCTAAAATTCTCGAAGCAATTTTTGAATTTTAAATTTGCTTAGAAATGTTGGAAAATTAAGCATTACGGACGAAAAGTGAATCTTCATGGATTAGTAGTAATTTTCATTGATTTAGCATCACATTTATCAATGTGACGACATTTTCCTCAATTTGGCAACGTTTAAAAAAACTCGCCAAATTGGCGATATATCTCCAAATTCGTCGCCAAAATTTTATCAAGCGTTACAGATGAAGAACTAGATAAATCTTATAGAATATAGACGACTAATGGCGTCCGAATACAAAACTGTTATCTAAAGATTCTTCTCTCGAGAATGGAACGATCTAGATCCACAAGAATGATGATAACAAATTTATCGCATAATATTACATATGGAAAGCGAACATATTTCACAATAGCTAGTACTTTTTTTTAATTTTATGTGATTTTTTAATAAATTTATTTGAAAAATGTGCTACATCTTGAGAACAGTTCATGCTAGCGTTCTAAAGTTCGTGTAAATCCTTTTCTAATCAAAAATTACATAAGAAATGATTATTTACGTACCTTTATATAAGCACTGATTTTTTGATGATTTTTTTAAATTTTATTTCAAAATTTGACTCACTGTTCAAAGACTCACTGTCAACACCCACCCACCCACACACACATACAGACATAACCTCAAAAACGTTTGATTCGTGTTCAGGCATGCTTGAGATGTGCTCTCCCGTCTAAAACTCGAATTCGAATTCTCGATCCCGTCTCAATACTTTCCTTCTACATTATACTATGTATATAAAGAATGCAATAAAGCGGTTCTAAGATGGATGTAACACTAAATATAAATTTGAAAGTGATTTAAAAATCACGATTTTTCACTGGGAAAAAATGGATGCCATATTTATGTCGAAGTGGTTCACGTGATCTCTTCATATAATATAGGAGTAATTATTATTTTAATTCTTATTTTAAAAACTACCGAGCATATTTTGTTGGTTTTTTATATACTTTATGGGAGAATTTGAATATTTTCTAAAATTTTCGAAGAAAAGTTGCTTAAAAAATGCTTGAAAAATTAGGTCCCAAAGAGTTCAATATATTTCACTATTTCAACCCGGATTCAAAGATGATAATATTCATTTATATTCCAATATGTTCCACATACCGTTGAACTACATACTAAAATTTAATTTTGATGAAGTCATTTTCAAGACAGTTATCGCTCAAACGGGCAGAGAGACAGACACACAGACAGAATGAACAAAGTCATAAACACTTTTCAACTATGTTGGAAAGTGTTAAAAAGGAGAGAAACGGAATGGTTCTGCCAGGAATCAGGAAATGTCAGGGATTTTTGACGAATTCGGCCAAGGAAGGCCGTGTTACGAAACTATAGTGTGATGTGGGGGATCATGAATTGTTCGTCGTCCTTATATAGTAAGCTATCGCATCAACAAGTTTCACATTCGGTTGAGATTCAGTAAATATTCAGAATCGGACTTAGGTTAGTATGCCCAGGGTAAATCTTGCATTGCCAGATTTGTAAATAGATTCTGTATATAGATTTGAATATTATGTCATATATATATGTTTTGAGTTTCCAGTGCAATTAACTGTGAATAAAGACACTTGTATGTTAAGAGTTGTGATTCTATCGTAGAATTCCAGTCGATAGGTAAATTGAAGTATGTTTCACTTATATGTTCAAGTTATCCAGCACTTTACAGTGGCATCGAGCAGGGTAATAACTTTTCATGACTTCTATTTTGAGAAGCGTTAAGCTAATTATAATTAGGTATCTATATAATACGGTAATAATAATTACATCATTTATATGAAGAGGTCGCGTGACATCATATAAAGAGATCACGTGACCCACTTCAAAATAAAATATGGCATCCATCTTGTGTCAAAATCGTGATTTTTAAAGTTCTTTTTAATTCATATTTAGTGTTGTATCTGTCCTAAAACCACTTTATTTTTGCTTAATTTCTATGCATCTACATACTGAAACAATGCAATTACAATATATGTGGGTTTAAATGATCATCAAACTTTGATTATTTCTACAACGAAGCCTAATTTTTACTTATGGAGAATATAGACACCAATATATATAGAATAAGTTGTATAAGAATTGCTGCATTTCTTTAACGCAAAATTATTTAGCTCATTGAGTCTGCAATATAGCTGATATGAGTGAAACATTCATTGATTATACACAGAGAAGCTGAGGATTTTTTCGATAAGTTTTAAGCATAGATTTAAATTACTTGTACCTCCATGGTTTTAAGTTTTTAAATAAAATAAATTATTATATTATTGTGATGAATGAAAGGAATGGAAAAAGGTTTATGAATGAAATCCTGCTGTTATATAAAGAGCCAGGCAATTTATATTTCGATGATGTCATTTGAATAAAGTTAATTTGTTTTCGATGAAGTTATCAAATACAATAAATTATTGTAGTAGTATGATAATTTTAAAAATATCACCGAGGAATGCATTGCATTTTAGAGATGTTTAAACCAGGCAATTTATATTTCAATGCCGTCATTTGAATAAAGTTCATTTTTTTTCGATGAAGTTTTAAGATTTCAACTATAATAAAGTAATGAAGTATTGTGATAATTTTCAAAATATTGCCGAGGAATGTATCTCATTTTACAGATGTAAAAATAAAATTGCATTGAAGTTGGAAAGTGTTTCATAATCAATGCTTTATGTATGATTGATCTTTCTTGTTTTTATGTTTAAAATGTTTTGTCTATGTTGTAGGATTTAAAATATGTATTTAATAGTTACAAATATATTAACGAATATTCAAATCAATGATATTTATTTTTGCAAGGGATAAAAATAGAAAATTTTTGTAAAAATATTATTAAATGTGTATAAGTTTTGAATTAATATTTATAGTGAAATGGTGAATAAAATTCCAACTTCAGAAATTTCTACATATATCACAAATGTGTTAATATCTAATATGTATGTTTGGAATTGTGTATTGGAAAAATAATTTGTTTTGATGTAATACAAATACAAGTTTTCATTTTCATATTTGGCCCAAGTAGGGGCTATGAAAGTAGGTTTTGTCCTCATATGTGAAGAATTGCACCGTTGCAACAACAATGACTGTGGCTAATTTTGTAGCTGATATATTTGTACCTGATGCGAAAACGAACATTGATAAGTGAAGTTTGTGTCCTTTTACGTGGAACTATTGAAATATGTTCTGTAAGCGGGGTGGTATATGTGATACAGTTGCTCAACATATGTCAGAAATGGCTCGGCGACCAGGCCGCAATCAGCCACAGACTTGACGATTCCTACTTTTATAATTGGCCGACAATTTATTTACCAGCAGTAAATGAAGAATGGCAGCATGAGAAATACAACTATATACTCAAGCAAGCCAATATACATCATGAAATAATCAATGAAAGCCGATATAGACCACGCCCAGATAACTGGAGCAAATTGGAACACAGATACGATAGAGTCAACTAGAGCTAAAGGATGGAAATCAAAGTTACCCCTGTGCATCAAGTGAAGATCGGGAAAACTTTCAAAATTGTGGCTGTTTGCTAAACGCATCAAAAAGATGCTCTATAAGTATGATTTTTGTTGTGGAATAAGTACGTCAAAATGTGCTCCCAACTCTATCTCTGAATTTTGCTGTGAACTAACATATCAAAATGTGCTAATAGTCTCTCGCTAAAATGTCGTGGTTGAT
This sequence comes from Amaurobius ferox, assembly GCA_951213105.1. Taxonomy (NCBI): domain Eukaryota; kingdom Metazoa; phylum Arthropoda; class Arachnida; order Araneae; family Amaurobiidae; genus Amaurobius; species Amaurobius ferox. The sequence continues at coordinate 93,791,982 of OX578136.1, forward strand.
GATTCGTGTAAAATTGTGCTAATAGACTCTATTGAATATGTGGGTGAATATGCGCGTAAAAAAGTGCTTTTAGTGAAGGATGTCCAAATACGATCTGCTCTGTGCCAAAGCGCAAACAAGTAACTTCTGTAGCATAATATGAGAAATTGTGTAATCCGACGAGAAGTCAATAGCAGGTTGTATCTGCATCACTATCGACTCAGTTATGTTAAAGAAACTATAATGTTGTGGAAATTAGTAAATGTTTAATTCAAGTATTGATTTGAAGTTAAACTATGCTAAAATTATATATAAATTATAATAATTAATAAAATTTTGTTTGTTCAAAATAATGCCTGTTTATTGGATAAATAAAATTAATTTTATATTTATTAGCCAAATTTCTTTTCTGAAACACCGGACGACACGATAAATTGATATGGCGGGTTTTTGCGGCCGCATGTACTAATCAATATATTACAAATTAGCCTAAGTAGTATTTATTCTTTTAATACGCCACAATAACAATTTGTAGTTAAACGACAAGCGTTTCAGTACTATTTTTAGCAATACGGCACTAGTAATAATTAATACAATTTAAAATGTCCTGTAGAGCGAAATTTGAATTCCTACGAATTGATTGAAATTAAACTGGTTGGATCATCTAACTGATTAATCCGATTAAAATTTATAACTGCCACCTTCACTTACATTTACATTTTTATAGTGAAACTATAACTGATTTTGGTGACAAAGCAGATCACGTCTTGTAAAACCTCCTAACCTGCAATAGCTTCCCTATGTGTTCAATTGGTCAGCTTATCTGCATATTAAAGGCAAACGAATTTTGTCCTTCCTCATCTGTTACATATTGCGCAATAGCAAAATTTAATCTCTATAAAAGGCAATAAATTATTGCACAATTATTGCATAATTGCTTAATGTAACAGAAGTATGAAATTGATGTTAAACCAAAAATACGAAATCAGCAGATTTTCTTATTTTAAAACAAATATGGGAAGGGTAATCAATAAAAAATAATAGATAAATATAAAACGAAGTTTTTATATATGAAACGATTGGATTTAAACTTCTGTTTAAAAAGTATTAAATAATTTTCCTCCAAAATAAATCTGAGTCATACACTATTAACAGTAATGGATATTGAATATATTCAATGTATTTTACTATGCACCACGATTTACAATCAAAGATATAATAAACGTATTTTTGACTATGTTTCTTTACATTATTTACATTATTCATTTATATTATCAGTATAAGATGTGATATCAATTTTTCATTGATATCACATGTTCTGTACAGAAAACACATATTTTGTATTATATGTAGTTGCATTTTCAAACATATTTATCAAACTCATGCATTTTTGATTTAAGAAATGTGTTGCAATTCAATTGTCTACTATGCCATATTTGAAGAGCTAACCATTAGAATTTTTATAGTCGTAATTCTTTGGCATCGAAAATAATTTATTGATACCTCATAACCAAATATTTAAATTTATAGAGTTTGGACAACATGTTGGGAAATAATTTTCCTTCAACTAACTGTGACTTAACCTTAAGGTGAAGCTTTAACTGTGGACCGTAACTGGAGAAAGGGTGAGTATAAATGAGTGTGCAATGGACGTTACGGGCGACTGAGATTGATTGAGACACAGACAGAGAGTAAAGCTTTATGGTAGGGGATATATGCTGTGTATTGTCGCAAGATGTGAATTATAATTTATTATGTAACCTAAGATAGGTATTTAAGTTCGTTAATAAATCGTTATGTTATTGAAGATGTCTCTGCATATCACTCAAGAAACGCTACAAAGGGTTATGGGCCCAGTCTCTACACTGAATTAAAAATACGTAGTAAGCGCTACTGTGCAAAAATGGCGGAGCAAGCAATTCCTCGATGTGACGGAAAAAACTTCAATAGTTGGAAGTATCGTATTGGAAGTATACTTGAGGGAAAAGTATTAGGCTTGTATCTAACTGATAATCCGCCAGAAAAGGAATCGGAACTAACTGAGTGGAAGAAATACAATTCTCAAGCAAGAGGAATTATTACATGCGCTTTAAGTGATATGCAAGTTTGCTTGATTCTTACTTGTAATACTGCCAAGGAAATTTGGACTTCCCTAAGCAACAGGTATGAAGGTGATCTGAAAAGAAGAAGAATAGAAGCGAGAACCAATGTGTCACGATTACAGATGGAAATGAACGAAAACTGGAACGACTATTTGTTGTGAGCCGAGAAATTGTTGGAAAATGCACGCATACTGGGTGCAAATATAGATGATGAAGAATTTATAAGCACTTTGATAAAGGGACTTCCACCAAAGTATAATTTAATCGCAATGCAATTTGACAACTTTCAGGAAGCTACCATTTCTGATGTTCGCCGAATTTTCAAGTTGCACGAGGAAAGATCTAACGAAGCTGAAAAGCAATCTCGTCTGTTTTTAAAGTACAGAATAGCAGAAGATATAGAAGTCCGAAATCATACGAAGAACCAAAGCGATTTGTACAAATTTATGGCAGAAAAATTTTATGCTATATTTGTAATAAAACAGGTCATAAAGCAGTGAATTGTTGGCATAATCCAGCTAATCAACGAAAATCAAGTTTCTTGAAGGATAGTTCGAAACAAGCAAACCGGCGAGAATATTCAGAACCACAAATTATGTGCGACAGAAATGGATCCAAAAGAACTTTAAAACTACAGAAGGTGTATTGCAAGCCAGATGGATCTTAGACAGTGGAGCGACTAGTCATATGACTGAAAATCTTGACTACTTAAATGAAGTACAAGAAGATAAAAGAAATATTTTGTTAGCTGACGATAGCAGGATATCTTCTCAAGCAAAAGGATCCGCGACATTGCGAGAAGTAAGTGGAAAATTTAATTCAGATATAGTGCTAAAGGATGTACTTTATGTACCTAAACTAAAAAGTAATCTGATATCTGTTCGAAAATTGACAGATGATAATATGAATGTTTTATGTGATGAATCTGGAGGGCATATTTTAGATAGGAAAGGCAATACAATATTAAGCACAAAACGATCGGAATTTTACGTTGCTGATTTGAAAGCGATCAAGGATAAGAATTTTATTTACAAAGCGGGTAAAAGCACTTCTTGGGAAATGTGGCATAAGAGATTAGGCCATATTAATGAAAGATATATGAAACTTATGTTAAAAAATTCAATGGTATATAACTTTGAGTCTAAACAAGAGTCAAATTCGAGTGATTGTATTACTTGCATTCAAGCGAAATACGCTAGAAAACCATTTAAGGAAGTAATCGGTGAGCAATCAAAAATGCCGTTGGAACTTCTTCATATGGACTTAATCGGTCCAATACAAGAAGCTTCTTTAGGAGGAGCTAAATATGTTTTAACAGTAGTGGATGATTTTTCAAGGAAAATATTTGCAAAATTTATAAAGTCAAAAGCGGATGTTTTCGAAACATTCAAGTATTTGATATTTAAACTTGAAAACAGTACTAGAAAAAATGTTCAGAGGATCAGGAGTGATAATGGAACGGAATTTTTAAATGCAGAAATGGACCGTCTTTGTAAAAGTAAAGGAATTGATCATCAGAAAACAACATACTTCTCACCAAGTCAAAATGGTCGACGTGAAAGAGCAAATAGAACTTTAATTGAAGGTACGCGAGATTTATTAATAGAAGCTAATTTACCTATCAAATTTTGGGCAGAGGCCATGAATACATTTTCTTATATAAAAAATAGAACTCCTTCAAAATCAAGAAATAAGAACACACCAGAGGAACTTTTTACTGGAAGGAAACCAAGTGTTTCATACTTTCGAGTATTTGGATGTCAGGCTCATTATTGGAAACCAAACCATAAAAGAAGCAAATTTGATAAAATTACAGATGTTGGAATATTCGTGGGATATTCTGAATCAAGAAAAGCATATAGAATCTGGAATCCTAAAAATCAAGACATAGTAGAATCTCGAGATGTTAGATTCCTTGAAGAAACTAAGGGAAATGAACTGTTAGAACAAAATCGAGTATATTCAGATTCCCCGACAAAAATCTTAGATTTTGGAAAAAATCTGTTTGAAGAAGACAGTTTTGATGCAGATGAAGAATCGACTAGTGTTGAAACCGATCAACCGAGAAATGATCAAGATCCTGATGATGGTTGTACAACTCGAAATTTAAGACCTCGAACTAAAATTATAAATTACAACGAATCATTTGAAAGTGATAATGAAACTGTAGATCCAGATTATTATCCAGATCAAACCATACTAAAGGCGAGAGATCGACGAAATATACCGTCAAGTTATGCTAGGAAGCTGTATGTTCTGATCAAAAGCAAAATTGGATAGAAGCAATGGATAAAGAAATGGAATCTCTAGAAATTTCATAATGTTTGGACTTATGAAAAGATTCCAGAAGGAATCAAACCAATAATCTGTAAATGGGTATGCAGCATTAAAAACACACCAGAAGCATCTAACATGATATACAAAGCGCGATTAGTAGCAATCGGCTGTTCTCAGAGGTTTGGAGTAGATTATACTGAAACTTTTTCACCAGTTATTAAAACTGATAGCTTAAGAACACTTTTAGCATTTGCATTAATGAAAAATTGGAAAATTAATTTTTATGATGTTGAAACTGCTTATTTGTATGGAAAGTTAACTGAGACTATTTACATGGAAGAACCCAAAGGATATGAACGTAGAAAGAATAAAAATATGGCGTGTAAATTAAACCAAGCTATTTACGGGTTAAAACAGTCTGGTAAAGTGTGGTATGAAACTTTATCTGATTACTTACTAAAATGCGGATTCAAAGCATTTAAATCTGACAAGTGTGTTTTCAACTACGAGAAGGGAAATTCTCGATTAATGATTGGAATTTACGTAGATGATCTGATAATTATAAATTCTGATGGTGAAATTTTAGATTGTGTAATTAGAAAATTGAAAGAAAATTTTAAACTAAAGGAAAACATTAATATGAAAACTTTCCTAGGATTAGAAATTTCAGTAGAAGAAAATCAAATGATCATCAAACAAGAAGCTTATGCAGATGAAATATTAAAGAGATTTAAAATGCAAGATTGTAACAGCATTGCAACACCAATGGACATAAATGTGGACTTTGACAATTACGAAACTTCAGAAAAATGTGATCCCCACAAATATCAAGAAATTATTGGTTCACTATTGTACCTCGGAATGAAATCGAGACCGGACATCGCGTATGCTTTAGCAACCTTGTCAAAGTACAATAAGGATCCAAGAGTTATACACATGACTGCTGTTAAGAGAATTCTTAGATATGTGAAAGGAACTAAAGACCAAGGATTGGTATACGTTAAAGGTGATTTTCATCTTTCAGGATATGCAGACGCTAATTGGAGATGTAAGAAACCAAATCAGAAGTCAACAACAGGTTTTCTTTACAAACTTGGCCCAAATCTAGTTAGTTGGACTTCTGAATCGCAGGACACTGTATCTCTATCGACTTGTGATGCCGAAGTATCTGCATTGGTAAACTGTATGAAAAAAGGGATTTCTTTACAATAGTTTTTTGACGAACTCTTACTTAAGACTTTAGTGAGTGTAAAACTTTATTGTGATAACAAATCATCGATTTTTATTTGTGAAAGCGGAGTAACTTCAAGCAGATCAGACCACATTATTCGTAAAGGAAGTTTTGTAAATGAGAACTCAAAATCTAAAAATTTTGAACTTATTTATGTATTGAGTAATGACAATCTAGCAGATATATTAACTAAAGCTGTAAGTAAAGATAAACTGTTAAGATTTAAACAAGCATTGAATGTTATGTAATGTAATCGTTCTACTTGTATATATATATTTGTAAAGTTAACAGAAGTAAAATTACGGGGGGCCTTGTTGGGAAATAATTTTCCTTCAACTAACTGTGACTTAACCTTAAGGTGAAGCTTTAACTGTGGACCGTAACTGGAGAAAGGGTGAGTATAAATGAGTGTGCAATGGACGTTACGGGCGACTGAGATTGATTGAGACACAGACAGAGAGTAAAGCTTTATGGTAGGGGATATATGCTGTGTATTGTCGCAATATGTGAATTATAATTTATTATGTAACCTAAGATAGGTATTTAAGTTCGTTAATAAATCGTTATGTTATTGAAGATGTCTCTGCATATCACTCAAGAAACGCTACACAACAGAAATATATGAAATTATATTTATTTATCTCTATCTTATTTTTTTAATTTGATTATTAACATTTATTTAACTATTAGAACAACACCATATAAACAAATATTTATTTCTGAGTCAAAGCTAATAGTAATTATGTATTAAATATAGTTTTCAGTTCAATTTTCTTACAACTACAGTTAGAGTTTTTCTGTGATTATGTTAAAGTAAAACTAATGTAAATTGATACTGCGCTGATACTCCTGCTGATAGTGAAATATGGAAATCCAATATACATTTATTGTAAACTATAAATATGAGAGCAGTCAAATATACTATATTTTTCCAAAAAATATACACTTCTTGAGATACTTCTGAAAAGTATACACTTTTCTAAAACTTCTATTGAGAAATACAATCAATACCCATTAGCTAAGGTTCTGAGATCCACATGAAGTGAAACCACAATAATTGCAAACTTACAGAAATTAAATCTATCAAAAATAATCGAATATCAAAACGGAAATAAAAATTAAAAAATTAGATATTTGTTTTCAATTTTACTGTATAGATATAAGCATACTTATTCTGTCTAAAATATAAATAAATAAATGACTTTAGGCCTGTAGCTCTCAGTTGCAGGCATGCCTAAAATATGCGTGTAGATGTGTATCACAGACATGTGATGTATATCACAAACATAAGATGTATATTACTGACATAGATGTACAACACAAAAGTTAGATACATATCATTGACATATGTATAAAATTTCAAAAATAAACTGCATAAAATTGCAAAATTATAGAAAATAATTTACTATTATTTTTAGAAACATATTAAAGTCTTCTATACAGATATAAATTCATCACTTCACATAAAAAATAAATAGTTTTGTATGCATGTCTGCAAGATACAAAAGTCCATCAAAACATGTACTATATAGATGTATGTCACAGTCATTAGATGTACGTCATAGACATACATATAAATTAGCAAAAATAAAATATGTAGAATTGTAAAGTTATAGACAATAAATTTATATTGTTTCTCTAAAAGCAAATGTAAGTCTTCTTAATATTACCCTATGCAGATATAAATTTATTGTTTAACTTAAAAATAAATAGCTTTGTATGCGTATCTGATAGAAGTAAAAATATCTCAAAATTTGTATATAGATGTATATCACAGACATAACCACATGTGTATTATGGAGAGATAACTATATCGATTATTATGTTAATCTGGGAATACTCTAATGACTTTCAAAGATAACTGCACAACAAATTAAATGTACTCGAATAAGTTATTTTCCGGATTATTATCTAGGTTGTTTTAAAACTAGTGCACTTGACAGTAATTAGTGTTATGGTGACGATCATTTCACAAATGATTTACGATTCAATTAAAATTGATGTTATCCATTCAGACTAAACTTTGAAAGTTAACCCCCGACTAAATTTAAAATATGCAGGTTTAAGCAGCTATGTTTGATCATTAAAACATTTAATGACTCATCAATCAATCTAAGTGGTTAGAAAATGGCGATATTAATAGCTCGAACGATAATGTGATGATTGTAAACAAAATTTATGAAAAGAGATGAATGATATTCAATAAATGAAATACACAGTGCTGACATTTAAAATGTGAAACACCTTTTTACAATCATCCTTATATTGGGTACACAGAAAAAAAAATAACTGACATGTGTCCACCCTCAACTTGGTTTTACACTTATATTCCAGTAATGCTATATCCAATTGGACCGCATTTGGTAACTGATGTTCGTTACTAATTCCCCCGTGGGGAAAGAGCGTCTACGCACCACGTCCACAAGACCTCCCCCCCACACACACACAGCGTATCCCATGACGAAGGGGAGGAGATTTGCAGCTTCACTTTTATAGAGGCTCCCCGAAGGGTGGAAGTCTGACTTGGCCTAGACATGACAACATCCATCCCCGCTGGCAGGATTCGAACCCGCAACCCGGCAATCCAGCGATCAGACGAAAACGCATGGCCCTGATCACTTGACCACCGAATCGGCGGTAACTGATGTAAGTCCATATATTTACAGAAATTTTATAAGCAAGTTTTTCTTTAAAATATGATGGAAACAAATCTGCCAATGTAAACCATTTGAAATAATATAAGATTAATGCATTTTAATGTTCATTACTAATGTTATTATCGCAATATATTTAAAATGCATATCGAAGCTATACCCATCGATTTATTCTACTGAGAGTATTTCTTACTATTGTTACGAAAACCTTATACTAATAGGTAATAATGATTTTCAATTTTGGAATTTCGAATATTTCGTTTACTAATCACTATAAATGCAAAAATTCCTATCGAGTTTAAGTTTTACTTTCCCATCACCATTCACTATTAGGAATAACTATGTAAACTGATATTGTGATATATTCAATCAAATATCCGCCTTTCGAATTTTATTAGATCATGATGTTTCCATTATCCTCGAATGTTTTTCAATCATTCAAGTACTTATATGATGTTACGGTCTCAATATCTTTCGAATACAGTGAAGGAATCAAAATAAATATGGTACATTTACTTCAATTAAAATACTTCAGAGACTTATTTATTTTAGGTGAGTTTGAACTAGTGTAAACATATATTTTTCAATGTGTTTTTAAACTGGAAACTGTTGTTTTGTCAAAATTTTTATCATATTTCCGAGAATTAAATTTATGAGTCAAAAGACGAAATAGTTACAAAGACTTATTTCTGAAATGTTTCACAAATATTATCGTTTTATATTTAATTAACATTTAAATGTAAATGACACCATTTACAAAATGCTAAGGCAATCCATTCCAGCGATAGCCGTTCAACACTGAGGCATAAATGTACGGATTGCATCAGTTGCGATTGAAAGGTCCACTATCTAGTATAAACTTTCCTTCAATTTTTCTTTTTTCAGATCAAGTGTTCTGATTATTACTCGTGCTATAATTATCATTCTAATAATTGCTGGAAGTGCAACATTTGACACTTTGGGAACTGGCTCTCTCATATCTCTGCAAATGAAGTGTTTAAAAAACTGAAATTTCAGAAATATTTATAACCTGAGTTATCATGTTGGGTGTTATGGAAACATGGTGCCCGTTTGTTATTCAGTCCTGGGTTGCAATACTTAACTCAGAATTCCTTATCGTTCCAACTCATATTAGATCTTAATTATAACTGTAGTATTATTACAAAACTTGGTTAAAACTGAGATTTATGTAGTGCATTTTTGTAGTTAAACGGCAAATCTCTAGTCTTAAAACACATTAAATATTTTATAATGTATCTTAAAACACATTGTCTGCATAGGGTGATATATCTTGTTCATGGATGTGATGAATATAAGCATTTGCTAAATACAAGAAAATGCATTAACGATCATCTTTATGCCGCAATTACATCTATTAGATAATTGCCAACTTCTATATGGAATTGTATGAACTACATACATAAAACATCTGGCCGACTCTCTTCGAAATCCCCTTTTCTAGAAACTTAAAATATAGAAGCAAAGTAGGTATGCACAATTTACTCTGTCTAACACTTGTAATTTTCCATAAATGTGCTAAATATTTATATATTTAATGTTTCAAATATATCATACTCGTATTATTTACGTCATTACTAGCTACAGGGAGAAATTAAAAAAATGTTCATTTGAGGGGTGTGCTGCACCAAAACATTCGAAATGTGAACTGTGTCATGGCGCGGTTTGCCAACTCACAAAAGCAAACGCGCACCAGACAAACCAAGGGACGGTGAAGCCGTATAGTGGAATTTTAACAAAGTAATCAAACATTCTAAATTTACCCAAGCAAGAAACTTTCTCAGTCTAACAGAATTGTTTGTTAGATGACATGCAGTGAATAGCAGAGGAATTAAAAGAGGAATTAAAGGCATTTCAAATAAATCAGATGCAAAGTAAAAATCAAAATATTATTTATTTAAAATCACACTTAAGTATTTTTACTTTAAAAATCAATTTATCAAATTCAGAGCTTCATTTCAATATAAGAACAATCTGCCTTTCTGCTCTGTTCAAAATTTATATAGCATACAATAATTCACTTCAATAATCATATGGTCTTAGTTATGAATTTAAATTAACCATAAATACATTTTTGACATGAGCCGATTAATTATAGAAATCATTCTTCACTATGCCGGTGCTGTACGGCATTAAATTTCCCGTAAAGAAAATGTTACCTGGCTATTATACATTTCAAGCTTTTCAGAAAATACCTCTCATCAGATGCGCACGGTTTTAGGTAGAAACAAAAAGTTCTCCAAAAGGAAAAGATGAGGGAAAAGTCCAAAATCTTTAGGTATCGGACATCAGACTATTTTGCACCAATCCGAATCATTGCGGAATAACTACTTCAAATCCGGGGTCGATGTCGGATAGATTTCCTGGAATAAAAAAAAATATAATTTAGAAAAATTGCATCAGAATATTTAGTAATGGTTTCCAGGCTCCTCTTCTTCAGCTCCAGAAAACAGGGGCGGACTCCTTTTTAACCAAAAGCCCATCTCTGGCAGCTTAGCCATTTCGGCCAAATTTTCCCTTTGTCTAAAAAATTTAGACAAATTCTTCAAGCGACTTCCATCGTCGGGATCTCCAGCTCGAAGAGACAAAATTGTGGGTCGCTCGAGCCCACGCAAAAAAGTTCTCCTCTCCGCTGCGCCTCTTCCTGATTGGACAGGCGCGCTTCTCCTGGCAACAGGCGATCACACGTCACGCATCCCGGCCAGACACAAAGTCCAGACATTCCAACGAATTCACGACCAAATGCGCTTTTTAATGCGATTTCAATACGGACAAGGGTTAACGAAAAACACAGCACAGGCACGAACGGAGAGAAGGATGTTTCTCACGCATAAAAATAAGAAAGGCTCATGGCGCAGAATTGCGACATGACAACTGGAAGAAAAATGCACTTTTCAATGCAATAGACGCTTAAAATTTGGTCAAAGTGTTAGATCTTCCGATAGTAAGAATTGGGAAAGTTGCAATTGACCAATATTAATTAAGTTAGGCTTCTACACAGAAAAAATACACAATTCGTCAAATAAATGAGAAACGCCCTTTTTTAATGGCCATACAGGCTTGAAATTCTCTACACAACGCAATATTTCGAAATGCCATTTGATTAAAATTTAGGTTGTTGTTAATGAACGATTAATTTAATTAATGCACTAAAACGTTTTAAATGTGGACTGTTCCAATAACGCGCGGTTTCAATGATATATATATATATATATTTGAAATTTCTGTCTTAAGTTAGATAGTTCAATGGTAAAAAACGATGGTATGTGCAATTCTCCAATGCTTGTATTTTAGGTGAGAGGCTTCACACTTAAGTGTTTTATTTATCGAGTAATTATGAAACGATTTCTTTTAAATGGACAGAGTCACGAAATTTGGTGCACCGTCAATCATGATTTGGGGTAAGAAATAATCGGGATACTGTTAAAGGGGGGGGGGGTCTGCTAATAGAGACACTATTGGCATTAAACGTGTATTTGTTTGTTTCATTTGAAAGTTTTATTGTTAAAATGGAAAATGGATTATTGTATCATTGCATGTTCAAATAAAAGTTTTCTTTCACCATGTGGAGATTTTAGTGTACGGTGAATAAGCAAAATCATAATTCTGAATTTGTGAAATTAAATGATCATCTTAAATTAAAATAAAAGAAAACCATGTATATCGGAATGATACTGCACCAAATAAAAATATTTCTAAACATATTACCTGTTACGTCTGACCAAAAACGCAAAGTCGAGGTCATTGGAAGATGTTGTATAACTCGAAGGCAACCTGAGCTTGGTGTTCTGCACATTGTTCCGTTGTTTGAGATTGGATTCATAAAGGTGAAATCACAGAATGATGGACTCTGAAGACTCCAGCAACTTCTTCAATAGATTGGCCGGATTACAACCTCCTCAAGGGCTAACTGCCGCTGACCATCTTCCCAACGACTTCATTGGGACATTTCAAAAGAAATGGGTATTTCGAATTTTCACCCTAACTTCCGTTGCAGAAGTACGGACACACAGAAAGAAACAGCTGTTTTTACCAAGACGCTGACTTACGTATTTGGCACGGTATCAATTTCTATTATGCACGTGTTTCTGTATTTGCATATTGTATTCGAAGTATATAGCAAGTTTCTTTCAATAGAATTCATTCTTTTGCGTTCGCCAATGATCTGGGAATTTGCATTTCGTGTTTATTTTGTGAAGAACAGTGTGTATCCGTAGTTTTTAAAGTATTTAACACAGATTTCATTTTTTAAATTTTGTACTCTGTTTCAGCTGAGATGATAACTCATTTGGTTGCTAATGATATATAATTCGATTATTTGAACTTTCTTCACTCTGCCGAAACTTTGGTGCCGAGATTACAAAGATCACTCGAAAATAAATTACTTATCCAGGTCATCAATTATGAAAATTGTGATTTACTTAAATCTTACAAGTTGTTTGTTCAGATCATGTATATATCTTCGTACTTTTCTATGCACTCTATCCATTAACTTAATAATATGACAGTTGACTAATGACACAAATGGCAAATCTCAGAGGAAGTTTGAAATCCATTCTTTGAGAACTGATGAACAAAATGTTGATTACACAAACATGTACACTGTTGCAATTGCCTGAAATATATTTAATTTAAGCTGGTTAATATGTACTAGCCTTGTCAGAAAGAAAAAAAATAATAATTATTATTCTAATTACCACTACACAGTAAAACATTTGCAAGCATGTTACTCAATGCTGCAGGGGCCTAAGTGGTCCGTAATTGGGAGTAAAATTCCAGACAGTCATGACAATATATATATATATATATATATATATATATATATATATATATACATTATATATATATATATATATATATATATATATATATATGTGTGTGTGTGTGTGTGTGTAATATTTGCAGGAATCTATCCAGGGAAGAGACACTTTCACGTACCAAAATTTACTTTATTGCAGCAAGATACTTCAAACAGAGGTAGTTAGACGGCCTGGCCGAGCTCCTGATCATCGACCAGCTTTCACGAAATGCCAGTGCCGTCTGTGCTTCGTTTTTCACAATGTACAGTTACAGCAGAGGGGGGAGGGATATGTGGTAAGGGAAATAATTTGCCTTCGGGTTCTTGGCTTTAAAAACGTGATTGGGAATGCAGCTTAATATGAGAAAGTTTACGCAGAGGTTAAGATTAGTGACCATATATAGTATGGTAAAAAAAAAGAGGAAGTGATCACAGACTTTTGTTAATGTTAGTGGTATGTAACTTTTGTTAATGTTAGAATTTAATGTAGTTGCAATATGTCCTGGACATGAAATAGGAATTATATATAATAAGAATATATATATATATATATATATATATATATATATATATATATATATATATAATTTAAAATTTATTAAGCTAATGTGTGGAATAATAATACCATAAAAGGCAATGTGTATGAGAAAAACAATAATAAAAGTGTAGGCGCAAAGCACCACAGACAATTTTATGTAATATAATATCCGAATGAAATGAATAAACGAACAGTACCACAAATTGATTGTGGGGGTTGTGATCCCCACTCCCCGGTTAAAAGCATTCTTTGACAGCCGCGGCAAACACTCCTGGAAGACCGGTACCGTTCATCGAAAGTACTCCGACAAATGTAATTACAGAAAATATAAGACACAGGATACATAAAAATGAAACCAAAATAAAGATACAAAAATATTATTCCAAAAACCAGTTACCAGATTTTTAATTCGAAAAAAATACCTCTATGCGGAACAAATTGTCTCCATAAGTACCAACACAACGATACACTCAACACTAAACACATATCGACAACCCCGCCCCTTGAATCGCGAGAATAAACGTAAGTTGAGGAAGCACTGGTTATATACGCCAAATGCTGTTGCCACAAATACAATCCATTATGATAATCTCAAATAGCATCCCTGCGTATCGATTTTATAAAAGTTTGATGGGATTCCATGAAGGAATCGCCTCGGATATCCATCTTTACGTGCTTCTTTGTACATAGTATTGTTTTACACATCAGTTTACGCATGACTACCTTTTCATGAGTTATTACCACAATATATTCCTTTTTATACGATTATTAATGTTTTAAATAAAACTCAAACAATCTTTATTTTCATAATCTTATATTTCTGAAATGAAGATATTAAATTCATAAGGTGTAAGCTTTACAATTATTTAATGTTATTTACATATTCACTTCATATTTTATTATTTTTCTACTTCAGTATATTGTTGCACTGAGCGCAAATTTTAAATATGGATTCTAATATTTAAATTTTTTAAATTTGAGGGAACCTAAAAATACATCGATTGAAATTAAATCCATATTAACAACTCACATTCCATGTTTTTATTGTGTTTTATGGTAATTGTTGATATTCAAGTTCATTAGTAATGTGATATATGCAAGTATAAATGCGTATTTCTTCCTACTAATTTTCTTTAACTCTGTTATACAATCCTTGCTATATTTAATATCCACCTAATATTACGTATGAAAGTTAGAAAAGAAGAACACAAGAACATGAGTTACTATGAATGTTAAATGCAAAGTCACCCTTTTTACTTCTTAAGTTAAAAGTTTTTAAACTTGATACGTTTTGGCGAAATTACTTTCAGAATCCTTGCTTCAGTTTATTCATTTTTAAATTTTGATATCCCGGAAAATTTTTGATGAGGAACAGATGTTCTTAAAATGAACAAAATATTAACTTCTGAGGGTAGTAGGTTAGTAAAATAATTGTTTTAGTGAAACTGCACTTCTGCAAAAATTTACGTTTATTCACAAAAACTGAAATTTGAAATTATATTTAGAATAATTTATTGCATGCATAGTAATACTCATATGCTTTTACCAAGTTCTGCTATGTGATTTATTACGATTTTGTAATTGCTGATAAAAATACTTCTGTGTAATTCATGAATTTAAAATGCATTAAATTCTTATTTTAAATTAAAAAATTGAAGCACTTCTTAAATTTTTTTTGCATTTTATTTTACTTAATTTATTTTAAATCAGGCAAAGAATAGTAACCGCAATTTAGTAACCAGAAAAATGAATTTACTGCATTCTCCGAGACTCATCAAATTTCTCATGTTCTTTTCAACTATCCTGAAAGTACAAATACGTATTTTTATAATTGCTCTGGGTTTACTGAACAGTACATAGTATATATGCTAGCTTTAAAGAATATTAATAATGGCGAAATCAAACGGAATAAGTCTCTTAAAAAGAAATATCATCTTACACAATGAACGAAATTATTCATCGAATCTATTTTTATTTAATTTTTATTTTAGATAATTTATAGTCACCTATTAATGTGTTACGCTGTAATACTCACGTTCAGAGACGTCAATTGCGTTAATGAACCATCAATTTTGATGATATTTTATATTAATATATTCCATTTATTTTTATTATCCATCTTTTTCTATTATTCCCTACACTACAAAAATATAATTCCCTCATTCTTTTAACACATGAAATTTGACGCTTATCTAATAAATGTCTCCAAATGGTTATTTCCGGCATTCATTAGATCAAACTTGCGAATTACTTTTTTTAGAAAATATTTAATTTGTTTTATTTAATATTAAATCAAGAATTTGATGAATCGTTAATATTTTTGTTTACAAAATTTTAGTTTATACGACTAAATTACGCAATGTAATGATTAATAGGGAAATTTTAATTTTGTTTAATAAATGTGTACTAAAAGTCTTATGTTCTAATTGATAAATTTGATTGCAAATCTCCTGCTGTTATATTTCTAAAATCAGTAAAACTATTTAATTTAATTTTTATATTAGGTCAATAACAGTCAATTATGAATGTGTTATACGTCAGTATTATGTCATATATTAAATGTGTGAAGTCAATCGCGTTACTGTAACTTCAAAACAGACGCGATTCTCTATTAATTTCTCATCAGTTTAACACATCAAGTTTGAAACCATTTAATATCATCTAAATGTCACTCAGATGATTATTTCCTTCACGTGCAGTTATTAGATCAAACTTGCGAATTATTTTCTTTAAATCTTTAATCTGTTTTATCTTATTCTTAAATCAAGAATTTGGCGAATCATTAATATTTCCCTTTTGAAACTTTTTGTTAACAAAACTATAGTGTAAGTAATAAATATATATATTTTAATTACAAAAATCTTAATAAATATTAATCAATTTTAAATGGATCTCAATCAATTTCTTATAGGCCTAAAAGAAAAATAGCGTTGCAATTGATGAGCATTAATAAGCTGAGACAAAAATTAAATAAATTTATTTTGTAACTTCTGAAATACAACACAAGGGGCTCATAAATTACATTTTGTCGATAGTCACATAAGCATTTTAGTAAAGCTTCGTGTAACATTTAAGTCTTCAGCATTATTACTTACAGAGTTATTTGCCCAGTCCGGAGCTATCGAGAAATCACATACAATTCTACAGTGCGTTTTAAATTCTGCAATTTCTCTTCTTGAACGACGAATTCTTCTCATAGGAGTATTAACTAAAATTTTATAATTTAACTCTTCGTTATCATCTCTTTGTTAAACTCGTTAATCTTCTATGTTTTTAACTCTTAAATAAAAAATTACAAAACGAAGAATAACTGAAACTTTACGCTTTAAAATTGCGTTATCATATATTTGTTAAACTCATTACACTTATATGTTTATAACTCTCAGTGAAATAGAAAATTACAAATCTGCTTAAATGAACTTATTTTTTCTTTATCCTGACAGAAAAAAAACGGTTTTAATAACCGGACTTGAAACAGCTTAAACACGATTCGTATACGTTTCGGTCTTTGCATACATAACATATTGTGTATGTAAGACTCTTTATCAGACACATGTATTATAATACTGTTTTCAGGTGTAAGTTCCTATGATCTTGGAAACTTACGGAAATTGGCTGGTATCCTTTGAAAAGTAATATAATGTTATACTCTGTAGATCTGTCAGTAAAGCAATGGTATCTCTATAGATAGGGATTTTGAGTCATTATTTTATAAACAGTTACTCGTGAGCCATGATTTAAACGTTGGCTAATAATATAATATAGTATCATTGTGAAGTGAGAAAATGTTGAGAAAAGTCTTTGGCCACAATTGAAGGGGGAACAAAGGAAATATCCCCTCTAATACCCGTAAATATCCTGCAGTAGATTGCTAGTCTTCATAAATTAAGAGGACTTGGGGTATAAGACCTTTCCTAAGTCTGACATAATAACATTCTCCAAAATATTTTACTATTTATATAAATTAATATTCCTACTTGAGGAACTAGTAATATTCCTAGCTGAGGAATACATCCGCTAGCCACAGTCCATTATTTCCGTGTATTTTGCATTACTGACCATTTAGACACAGAGTAATCTGCACAAAGTTAACTCTCTATTACATTATACATATATTGTAGACATATGATTGTGTAAGAGATATGCTGATGCAAACAATTTAGACTGCTAATTATCATATTTCGCGATGAATTACAGAAGGCAGATTTCGTTAAACAATTACGAAGACAATTAATGTCCAGTTAAATTATTTGTAATGATTCCTATCTTAGTTTCTAATTACATAGCTTAACAAATGCTACTGACAGAGTGACAACTATATCCTGTGGTAAATCATACTGTGATTAATTTTAATGGTGAAAATTAAATATAAAATTCCTGACATTGCGCACTGAACATTATTTAAGAATTCAGTTATAATTGATGGCCATTATATGGTTGATCGATTTATTATTTTCATATTCGTCACAAAATTAAAAACTCATTCTATACCAATTTTTTATATTTCTTCAATAACTAAAACTCCCTGTCTCTTATGGTGGTGGTGGTGGTGTCGTGTCCACACGAGTCAGTCGCTTAAATAGATCCATGTGTGAAGACCACGGCCCTTGGCAATGGCAATAATGCTAAGGGAGTAGAGCATCTCCTGTGGAAGTCCCATGATGTTTAGAAGTGCTGCCAAAATGGCAGGACATGTAAAGACATGTTCAGGAGAGAGTTCAGTTTCGGGACAGTTTCTACAGTCCCTGTAGACCCTAGCTCCATTTTCATCGATTTTTATACTCCTGTAGTGACGTGTACGAAACCTTACAATTGTTTTTGTGATGATTCTTTCTTCATTTATCTGACTCATCATGGAAAATGGTTGCCAAAGCCTCGAGAGGTTGGACT
The DNA here is from genome assembly GCA_951213105.1 of Amaurobius ferox. Taxonomy (NCBI): domain Eukaryota; kingdom Metazoa; phylum Arthropoda; class Arachnida; order Araneae; family Amaurobiidae; genus Amaurobius; species Amaurobius ferox. The sequence continues at coordinate 93,810,469 of OX578136.1, forward strand.
TCTGCCTGTTGGTCCGCGGAAGGTATTTCATTTCCCTTCTACAACCCGAAGGAGGCATTCCTAAATCCGCCACCTGGGGACGCGCCCTCTAGTGGTTATAGGCTCCCCCGAGGGCCCTGCCTCTTATTCTCGCTATATTAAGTATCCATATGTAGTAAAAATAAAATTAACTATAAGTCTGCTTATGACCTCAAGTTTATACATACACTCTATAACGAAAAAGTCGACGCACCAAGAAGGAGTTGTCGATTGTGATAAAAATTGGTCGATGTGAAGATCATACATAGAAAAAGAAACGATTAAAATTTCAGAAAATTTTAATGATTTAGAGTTTGACCGTATACAAAGGGAGGAAGTCAATAATTAAGCGTTGGTCCACTTTTAGCCTGGATGCAAGATGTAATCCGACGTAGCATGGACTGATAAAGTTCACGAATAGTATCCTGCGGAATGTCTTGCCAAATTGTCTCCAACTGTCGGGCTAAATCGTCAACATTCCGGGATGGTTGTAGTCGCCTTCCCATAACGTACCAAATGTGCTCTATGGGAGAGAGATCAGGATACCTAGCTGCCCAAAGAAGTGTTAGGCAAGCTTGAAGACAATTTGTAGCAACAAATTGTTGTGTGCAGTCGGGCAGTATCTTGTTGAAAAGTAAGTCCGGGGTGTCGCAAAAAGAACAGTAACATAACCGGTCGTAGAATGTTGTCTTCGTACCGCTGTGTCGTGCCAGAAATGACTAATAAAAGGATCCGGCTATCAAAGGAGATGACACCCAGACCATAACGCCCTGTTGTGGGCATGTGTGGCGCGCGATAATAAGGGTAGGATCCCCACGCTGCCCTGGATGTCTCTAGACACGTCTGCGGTTGTCGTCAGGACGCAGTTGGAAATGGAATTCGGCACTAGAGACTAAATGTCTTTGCATACGAAATTGCATTACAATCGGACAATTCCTTCTTGGTGCATCGATTTTTTTGCTATAGAGTTTATTTTAGAGAATACAATTTTAACAAGTCAGCGTAAAATCTACTGTAGTTTTCGTAATAAGAATGTTGTTTCATTCTGTTTTACTTCAATAATGCACTAAAATTAAGGTATATATCACGGTATTACATAATTGTAAGTCGCTAATAAGATCATCGATAGCTCCAAAGTGCTTAATGTAAAATTTAACAAGAAAGATCAATCATGCATAAGCATTGATTATGAAACACTTTCCAACTTAAATGTAATTTCATTTAAAAATTTCTAAAATGTGATACATTCAGTGGTGATATCTTTTACATTATCACAGTACTACAGTAATTTATTATACTTAAATATTTAAAACTGTATCGAAATATAAATCATCTGATTCTTTATGCAAAATCAATAAATATTTCATTCATATAACTTGTATTCCAGACTCCAGAGCTAAATAATTTTGTGTGAAAAAAATTCAGCAATTCTTATGTAAGTCATCTTGCAATCGCTTGAGATATTTGCATTCTGCATATGTTAAAATTAGGTTTCGTTGAAGAAATAATAAAAGTTTAGGGATTATTTAAAATCACAATTATTGTAATTGCATAGGCACGGAATTTAGATATACAGATAATACACAGATAATATATGTGTGTATGTGTATGTACTCAAAGTATTGGAATCGTGCCGAAGATCGGAACTCGAAGTTTCAAAGGATCTACACGTTTTGAGACTTCTAGAACACGAAAAAACTATTTTTAGGAAGACGTCTGTGTGTGTAAGGGTGTATCTGTGTATGTTTCTGTGTGTCTGTGTAGATATTACATCCACTTTAATTGAAAAACTAATGGACCGCATTTCATACAATTTGGTAGGTACGTTTTTTGTGGGAAATCCTGATGTTCATTAGATTATAGTACGATTCGTAATAAAAGAATCTGCCTTCTTTGCGAAATGGCCGCAGAAATTGCCTTTATCCACTCTAGCTAAAAACTAATGGAACAAATTTAACAAAATTTGGTGTATAATGTTTCAATAACCTACAAGTGATTTATATACCAAATTTAACAAAATTTTGTATATAAATCATTTGTAGGTTATTATTGTACGATTCGGGAAAAAGGAGCGGGCTATTTTTACGAAATGGCCCGCAGAAATCGTTATATATAAAAATAAAAGACCATGTGTGCTCAATTATATTCATTTAAATTCCTATTTTATACGTGATTTTTGACAACAAAAAGAATAAGACTAACCCCATTACTCTAGGACTAGCCGTTCTTGAGATATTCTAGTTTTTTCGCGTTTTCGCTACGCCACCTTTGACAATAAGTGAGAACCAAATGAGAACCAAATTTAAGTTTAACGTGTAAATTCAATGTCATTTAAAATACTTATGATTGTTATTTTGTGCAGATAAACTCAAATTATTATTGAAGAAATAAAGAGAGCGAATATGAGTCTGCAGGGAAAGACATGTGCTGTCGACATCAGAATTTTTAACAATATTACAACTATGATTTATAGAAGTGAACGGGGATTATTTTCAGGCCATTTCGAAAAAAATGTATGATCTATATTTAAAGATCCATCAAATTTTTGTCGAATAAAATGTTCAACAAATTTAAGCTGTGTACCAAATTTTAACTCTCTAGGACGTAGGAAAGTGCATTAAAAATGCCATCAAATAAGTATATCAAGAAAAGTTATATAAAATTAAAAAAAAATGAAAATTTTTTTATCTACCAAATTTATTTTAAAATGTGAAGCCTCTCTCATATGCTAAATGATAAAACACTTGGAAAGATAATTATTATATAATATATCTCTCTTTTCTTTCTGGAGGATATCCCAAAGTCAGAATTTAATTGAATTTGTTTTTTTCCCTATATTAAATAATTTTTCATTAAAAAACTACTTAACATATTTTACTGAATTTTTTTATATATATTCTATGGGATAATGTGAATATTTCCTAAAAATTTCGAAGCAATTCGTGAATTTTAAATTTACTTAAAAAATGTTTGAAAAATTAGGTCCCATAGGGTTCAATGTATTTCATTTTTTCAACCCGGGTTCAATAAAAAACTAATTGGGTGATATTATTTATTTATATTCCCATAGGTCCCACAGACCGTCTGAAAAACATACTAAAATTTCATTTTGATATAGTCATTTTTACGGCAGTTATCGTGCTAACGGACAGACAGACAGACAGAATGAACAAAGTCATAAACACTTTTCAACTTTGTTGTAAAGTGTTAAAAATGAGGCACATTTCAACAAACTTGCTTAAGCGTTCTCAGGAGCCTTAAAAGTGCCATAAATAGAGTGAATTCCCATGGAAAACATTTAGTTTTATCTCTTTTCCTATACATCGATAATACGAAAAATGTTATGTCATATAAGTGAATACCTACAGCATATATAATTAACATTTAATTGAATTTTAAATTTAATTTTTGAAAACTTTAATTTCGCAAATGTTTTTATTTTGAAGTATTAATTTTCGATTGGATAATTTTGCATCATAATCAGTGATATTTTTGTTTCTGGAAGTTTGTCTGGAAGGTTTTGTTGCAATCATGAGCGCCCGCAACTTATAACAAAATACATTTTAATAATTTCATGAATATTATATACTTTTTAATATTATTATTATTATCAGATACAAATCATTGAAAAAGTTATAGTAAATGATAAAAATTTTTATATTAGACATGAAATGTTTAGCTATTATCGATGTATAGTAGAAGAGATACAAAATAAAATGCGCAGCACGGGAATTCACTCTGTTTTTGGCACTTTTAAGACGCCTGAAAACCATTAAAACAAAATATGAAATTCAAAATTCAATTTAAAATTGTTACTAAACCTGCATTTTACTGTTTTATCTGAAAAAAAAATTTTGTATTACTTATCCTGAAAAATAAATATTTTTTATATCCAAAATCAGCATATTACTTACAGTTTAGCAACATTTTAACAAATCTTGAATGTTTATATATATTAAACACTGAAAAATATTAAATTATGAGAAATATAAAAAATTATGAATATTAAAACTTCATCCATGACAGTGACTGATGGCAATGTCAGTGATTGTTTTAGACTTATAGAAGCATACAGTATATAAAACTTAGTTATATATTCAAAAACTATGACATTGAGTGAATTCCAAGGATAATCTGACAAAATTATCTTTGGAAGTCAAATCTCTAATTATACTCGTATTTCAGTAGATTAACATGTCTAACGTAAAACTCTAATTTATTGCATTTTCTCATTTTAATATAGTATTGAAGAATTTCTGTTGTATGTGCGTCAATTACATGAACTAGAACGTTGTTGAATTTACCACTCGAATTTATTAAATTATCTGATTAACAACTTAAATGTTTTACAAGGTGAATCACTGCTTTTTCAAATAGATGGGACGGAATAGGTAAAATGTAATTCATTTTGTTTAGTTGTAGAGACAGTTACTGATTTTGGGAAAAAATTGTAAAATTATAGTGTTCTTGAAATCATTTTCAGAAGTTTGCTTACAGGAAAATTTAGACAATTTTTGAATTGCACGATCAACAATGGTGGGAGAGAAACCACAACCTTCTCATTTCGGATCGACTGGAGAGTTTTTCATGCTGCTTTCTGGTTGGCTCTTTCTTAATCCAAGTATTCTGTATATAATACCCACTGGTTCTTCCTTTTGCGCCCATTCCTCTTAGGACATCGGGTTTATTGGTTGTCTTGCACTAACAAATGGGATCCAACGTAACCTTAAAAAAGCCGTATGTTGCATTATTGCGTTATTTGTGTTTATATACGTTGCTCTAGTTTTCCTTATGCCTATACTTCTTCACAAAACTTGAATTTAAGTAGTAGAAATATCAAACAAATTAATTTTTTGACAACTGATCTCACATATAATATATTCCCTGTGTATTACTACATGTATGATGTATAGAAACGCAATACTATGTAAACTAATAATTATAAATGTCGCGTAAATTTCAACAAATTATAGTACTATTTAAAATTTATTAAAATAAACTAATAAAATATTATTACAATTATAGTACTATTTATAGTACTAGAAACAAATTATAGTACTATTTAAAATTTATTAAAATTATTAAAATAAAATAATAAATTATTAAAATAAACTAATAAAATATTAAATATTATTGTACTTTTCAGTAATTATATATGACAAAAAATACATCATTTTTCAAAAACCATCTTATAAATTAAATACGTTCTATAAAATGCATGTTATTCAAATTTAAATTCTACCAAACTCATGTCACTAGAAGGTGAATTATACCTCCCATTCTCTTAATTAGACATCATCCTAAAATGAACCTATTTATCTTAATCATTACATAAATCATTTTTCGACACATAGGCTTAATTCTTCTGCGTCCACAGCACCAGTACGTCCTGAAACTCTATTTACTTCTGTCACATAAATCATAATTAAGTCATTTTCTACACAAAGATTTCATGTTCTTAAATTCACATTTGTTATGATAAAATAAACGAGGAATTTATAGACGAAGATAGACGGCGCTTTTTGGAAAATCTTAATTATGACAAGATTTCCATCAGGATTGTCTCAGTTACATTGATTAACTACAGTAATGAGTAATGCATTTTGGACGATTTATATTATGCATATACATAATATATGCTTAAAACTGGATGGCATGAGTTGTTGAAGATGAAGCATTCTGACACATTCAATTACTTTGCAACCATGTACGTATAATTTATTTTAAAAAAAAACGAAATAGAAAACAGTTAAGGAAAGATGTCAGTAGAACATACACATTTTCGAATTACCCCAGCTTCCATTGCATTTCTCTTTCTATTCATAATGATTCCGGAACTGAATTCGATGTGGAGATAGAAGAATATGGAAATCGATTGGTCCGGTGAGGTGGCCGTACACACACACACACACACACACACACACACACATATATATATATATAACCCAAAATGGAAGTATATAAAGAGAAAGGAATGTAGCACAAGATTAGTCATGGGTGGGGGTGACCCCTACTATCCGGTTAAGCCACTTTTGTGTCGCGACAACACTCCCGGACACCGGTACCATTCTACATAATACAGTGAGCACGTCAGTATGGCGTTGGTTCACGTCTGGCCTTGATATAAGCTGTTATCCGACGTGGCATTGATGCTTAAATTTTCCGGATGGTGTTCTGAGGAATGCCGTTCTAAATAACCTCCAAATGACGGGCTAATTCGTCTACATTCTGTGATGGTCGTAGGCGACGGTCCATCTCAGCACAAATGTGCTCAATAGGAGGGAGATCTGGGGATCTGGATGGCCAAGGAAATGTGTAGTAAGCACGCAGACAATCAACAGAGAGGCGTGCCGTGTGTGACCTGGTATTATCTTGCAGAAAAGTTAGCCTGGGGGTTGCAAAAGGAATGGAAATACAACGGGTCGTAGAATGTCTACAACGTACCGCTGTGCTGGGACAGTGCAATGGAGGACTGTATCAAAGGGGTCCATCTATCAAGCAAAATGGTACCCCAGGCCACAACTCCCTGTTGTCGGGTCGTGTGGCGTGTGATAGTAAAAACAGGATCCTGATGATGGTTGGGCTGTCTCCAGACACGTCTACGCTGGTTGGTCCGGAGTCAGTTCGAAACAGGACTTGTCACTGATGACAATTAGTTCCCAATCCGAAAAATTCCACGTTGATCGGACCCGGCACCATTGCAATCGCTGTTGGCGATGCATACTGGTCAATGGTAGGCGATGTAATGAGCGCCGTGAGTATAAATTCCGCTTCCGTAGTCTTCTATTCATGGTCCGGGTGGTCACTTTAGTGTTTGTCACACGTTGGGTGGTTGATAACGACGAATCTTGTGCTGTCACAGCAGTTCTGACAATCGCTCTATATTCCAGTTCTGCCGCTCTGGGTCGTCCGATGCCCGCTTGCCACTGAAATCTGCCATTCTGGACCCATTCCTGCCAACATAGTCTAATTGCTGCATCGCTCCTACCCAAATGCCGGGCGATTCGTCGGTGTGCTCATCCAGTCACATGCAGTCCGACCGCACGCCCTCTTTCAAACTCCTTCATATGCTTGCAGTGACTGCGAATTCGCCGGCGAGGCATTGTTGCAATCAAGGTACGTAAACGCAGGTGTTTGCATTTAAAGTTTCATTACTATCGGATTATTTTGCATGGTGCGTCGAATGTTCTGTCAGTGGATATATATATATATATATATATATATATATTATATATATATATATATTTATATGTATATATATATATATATTTATATATATATATATATATATATATTTATATATATATATATATATATATTTATATATATATATATATATATATATATATATATATATATATATATATATATATATATATATATATATATATATATATATTTATATTTATATATATGTATATAATTAAAGATTTTTATGATTACTTGTAATATATATATACCCGAGAAATACCAAAGAAAACTGCTTGTAAACTGAAGGTAAAGGAAAAAAAATTTTTAAACACAGAAGCCAAGTGTAACTAGGCCTTTTATAGCTCCCAAGAAGTTTGGAAATTGAATAAATGGAATCTAGTGAATATTATATATATATATATATATATATATATATATATATATATATATATATATTAAATAATTAAACTCATTTAAGCTTTTGATATTAGATACTTAAATGCTTCTCAAATATTTACAGAAAGAAATGCTTTCGATGCTATGGTGGAATTAAGAATTATTTATATATTTTGAAAGCTTCTTCCTCAGATAGATCGCTCTAGGGTATCTTTATCAGAATATAGAATCGATTTACAACTTTCAAATTTCATATATTGCGTAGTTTTGCACAAACTCTTATATAAAAATATCAGTTGGAACAAATGCGATTCTTATGACGTGACATACACGGTAAAATGGTAATCGTGATTCTTTGTTGTTTTAAAAATATTTTTTTCTACTGTGCGGTTAAGTCGCAAGACGTGTCTAAGATTTTAATGCACGGATAGAATAAAATCGGAATAGAATATTTCCCTTGGGATGAAGGAAACTGCTCAATTTACATTCTTTTTTTGTTCTCAGAAAATATGTTTGAACATCAGTCAGTTTTATATTACTTTCAAAATATCCTATTTTATTCATATCGTTAATATTTATAGATGGCATGCTGTAACATTTCTTAGATAAATTGTTTTCCCTTAAATGAGATTTTAAGAAATACCTATATGGGGAATTATATAAAATCTAGCCATTTCAGCTTTCGACCATTTAAACTCCAAACACCATTGAAATAGAAAAATCAACTAACGGGCGCAAAGACAGTTCCCGGGGGGTACGCCTGGAAATAAACGTTTTCAAAAACATAGATTTTTGTACTAAACTTAAGAATATTGAATCTTAAGATTACAAGCGGTACGGCCATCTAAATAAGAAAAAAACAAATTTATTAACACAAATCAGGCCACAATGATAAATCAAGACAGAAGGAAGAGGCATCTACCTCAAGTTGTCAACAAGAGCCACAACTCCAATTGAAACAATAGTAAAATAATATTTTACACATATCTCTAATTTTTTAACCAGATAAATTATCGCATTCTCACAACTGGAAAGGCCCCTAATACCAAATTGCATCGAATCAAGAATATCCTTTTTATCCAAAAATTAAGCCTATTGATGAAATTACGTTTCCAAATTTTACGAAATATTGTCAGTAAACAAATAAGACAATACGAGTTACACAATGCCAATTCTCACCCTTATGCAGGAAGGAGAGCCTCTTAGAAAATTAATTATACCTAAAACACAGATTAACTTTTTTCTCAAAATAAATCGAGAATCAAAACCTAATTGACTGAATTTCATAAAATTTGGTAGGTAATATATTTGTGGGTGATTCTGGTACTGATTACACTTTAGTATGGTTCGGAATAAAAGAACGCGTCGTTTTTGCGAAATGGCCCGAAAAAATCGCAGGTATATATTTTAGTTAATAAGCTAATTTATCAAATTTTACAAAGTTTTTTAGATAAGTCACTTGTAGTCCCTGGTGCTGGTTACATTTTGGTACGATTCGGGAAACCAGAACTGCCTTTTTTATGCAAAATGGTGAACAAAAAAATCATTCAAATATAAAATAAAAGATTGCCTATGCTCAAAGGTATGAATTACATGTTTGTCTTAATTTTTAACGCTGCAAACAATAAGATCAACCCCATTATTCCAGATCTAGTCGTTCTCGAGATATTTCAGTTTTTCGCATTTCTGTTACGCAGTTTTTGAAAATACGTTTAGCTACCAAAGGAAGGCAAAAATTGAATTAAAAGTGCAAATTCAGTGAAATTTCAAATACTTACGCTTGCTGTTTTGTGCCATTAAACTCATTTAATGGTTTATTAAGGAAATAAAGAGAAAATTAATTTGAACCTTCAGGGACAGTCATGTGCTGCCGCCCACAGCAGATTTTTAGATGTGACATTTGTGCATTTCCATTTTCACGCCACTGTTTATGTGCGTTTATCGCATTCGCCTGATGGAAAGACTGCAAATGTTTCATCGTCAATAATTTCGTAGTTTATTGTCCGATTCGTATGAAAAAAATTCATTCTATTAATCAATGAAAAATATATAAAAAATTGTATAAATTTCCAGAAAAAAATATTGAAACATTTCTTTAGGTACCTTGTACACATCAACTTTTCCCATTCCAAATATGCGAAAGGAGCGATATTTCACGTCTAGTGTAACTGAGTCACTAGTGTCTAGTGTAACTAGTACCGCTAGTAAAACTGAGTTACTCAATATTTTATTTTCTATTTTATACGTCATTTTGGAGCTTTGAAAATTCTAAAATGATCGATATCAATTAATTTATCATATTTCCATTGTATTGTTGGTTGTTTAAACTATGTATGACTAAATCCATTGTTTTGAGGTTTACTTTGGAGATTTAATCCATTTTATCTTAAATACGGTTTTCTAGTGTTTTACATATGATATATAATGAACAAATCAATAAGTTATCCTTAAACTTTCTAAAGAGAAGACAGGTATAATAATGAATCAATCTACTCTTATACTTATGTTACTACTAAAATAAGCATTCCATTGCTCCATTTTTAAATAATTTAAAGACCCTTATTTTTATTCAAGGACCTCCTTCATTATCTCATTATTAAAGAAAGTAGCTGGCGCCACCGCCGCCACTATTTGACAAATTTCGTGTTTCTCTAATTTCTCTGTCACGCAGCGCAAAATCTATGACATATAAAAGTATGAAACTTGGTACATTTATAAAGAAATTTTAAGGAAACACACTGATATAAACCGTTTTTCGATTTAAAATATAGTTTAGAAAATATATGATGCCAAAATCAAAGGAAGAGTTTTTGAGCTGCGAGTTCGCGTCCTGGACAGGCTAACAATAGCAAGAACTCGAATTTTCGGTGTCATATACCTACATAGTTGAATTTTTGAAGGATGGCGTCCTTTTCTTAAATTTCGATTTATTCATTGAGTTATTACATTTTTGTCTTCACATGTGTATGCAAAATGTTCTTCTTTAAGAGAGAATATTTGAAACTATTGTTGTCATGAACATTAGACTTTAATTGTTATATTTCGCAACAATTATATGTTTCATTGTTGTAAATCTCACTATACCAAAAGAGTAACACGATATTTTGTCATTATATTATGAACAAACGGCAAAACATACAGTTATGAAATTTTGCATTTTGTTCGTAATACACTAAGCAATTGTTCTTAAAAGCAGGCGACACAACATAGATAGCGATACAAGCAGGTTCAGCGAGCGCAAGGAAGTAAGAGACGAAACCTCCCAACTCTTGAAAGGAACGTAGCGTACTGGGAGCTCAATCTTGATGATTATTTTCGCAAAACGAGTTAAGGTGATCGTCAGCTAATAAACGGGCGAAGTACCAACGGGTGCATCAAGTCTGCGGTGGGCTCCATTAAATGAGTGGCAGGAATGGAGGGTGGTATCTTGAAGTCTTACAAGCTTCAGCGAACACGGGACACGTAATTGCTCGTTTGCACCAGCCGGCGTGAAACAGCTCGCAAATCGAACTCCAAAATTGGAGAATGTCCGTTAATGAGGAACGGTCCCTCACAGGCGTATTATGCCAGAAAAGCAGGAGGCAGTAAAGGGATCGCGAAGAAAGCTCAGCGTGCTATAGCGAGAAGGGGGGCCTACAGACTCGTCAAGTGATTCTCGGATGTTGGAGAGCTTAGCGAACAAGGGGTGACAGTGTTAGCAAGCACAGGACACGTAGGAGTTCGTGTGAGCCGCAGGGTTGAAACAGCTTATTAAGCGAGTTTCAGAACTAGTGAAGGTCAGTTAATAAAGGTCGTCCCCCAACGTGAATATTACTCTAAAATGGTTGTTAAGCATGTGATAGCGAGTTACGGAGTTGGCTAGCGTAACGAGACACGGAGAAGCCCAGCGAGCATATTGTGGTGCCACCGTTGCTGCGGGACTACTCAATTTTTGCTTGACCAGTATACGATGTAATGCGCAAGTACGTGGCAAGATATTTAAGATATTGCAATCGCCACGACTTCAATATTGTTGGTTTCACGAGTCTCGTTAGCTCAACTCTAGCATGCATGCATTAAATGAGTTACGCTGTGCTAGTTTTGAGCCAAGCATGTAATGTAAATCCATTTCTTAGTTGTGTTAAAGTTTCTTGCTATTAAATTGTTAAGTTTTAAACCGTAGTATTTTCTTGTACGAGCGAGCCACGCCATGCAACACACGTAACCAATCTAACTTACCTGGTGGTAGACTGACACTTTGCTTGCCACGTATTAAAGATGGCACTTCACCCTCATAAAGTGGTGACCCCACATAGTGGCGTCGCGGACTTGATTTGAAGTGACTCGTGCAAAGGATAGAAAACTTCATCCATTACAGGAAAAAGTACGCCGACGTTGCGAACTTGAAATGCGGATGGACAATTTCTTCATGGATCCGGATATTTTGTGATGACTAGAACCTGCGAAAGAAATTCAGGTAGATGAAAGTTTGGAATGTTTCTTTTGATCTGATATGGGTGCGATATTTTTTGATATAGGATTTTATACATATTGCATTGTTTTTTTGATGTGCAGAGTTAGATCTCTAGGTATGGGATACAAAGGTTCAAGATCCATTTCATGAAGTTTAATTTGGATACGGATATATTGAAGGTTTCCCCAGTTAAAAACTGTATATACTGAAACTTAACTTAGGTTTTAACTTATTCAGACTTGACGTATTTTATGTATCTCACTGCTTATGATATTTTTCGGAAATCTTGTTTTATCCCAGATTGTGGTTGAATAGAAACAATGCTTTACATGTTATACATGTGTATGGTCTTCGGAGAGTGTTTCTTACAATTTTTTGTCATGTATAATGTTCGCGAGTTATGTTGCTCTCCGATTTTGTTGATAATTTGTATGGTGATATACAGGTTGTAAAATTCAAATTTTAGCTGTATAGTAATAGATTTGGAATCGAGTTGAATTTCTTAAATAAATACTTCAGAAAGGCGGATTCTTGACAAATCGCTAAACATGCCGGGGAATAGCTTAACCGAGAAAAAAAATCCAGGTTCAGCTTGAAACACATTAGGAACAATTAGATCTGTGTAGGGTAGTTTTTAAGGCACCTAGTTTTGGGGAAACAGGTCCTTTGTGGTTTGTTCAAATAGTATTGCAGTTTATAGTAGTGAGAATCTCTGTGGATTTGACGAAATTTCATTCGATTGTTACGGCACTTGATATTGAAATGTGTTCGCAATATCATTCTAAACCCTCAGCTGAGGAAGCTTATCATGTTTTGAAACCACGGATTTTGGCATATTTTGAGCAAACAGAGGACTCGAAGTTTAGGTTACCTCTAAATGACTTCCATTTTAGAGATCAACGCCCATCGCAGCTATGCGAGATGGCGAGATTTAATGGAGGCACGCTTAGTGAAAACCTTTTACGTACCTCGTGGATGCAAAGATTACCTGCTCGGGTTCAATAAATTCTTAGTGTTTGTTCTGAGGAGACCTTGGAATTATCTAGGCTGGCAAAAACTGCTGATAAAATTTACGAGAGTCCCAGAAAAGGGCAGTGATTTCGAGCATTTTCGGGTAATAATTCTGATTCGAAAGTAATTAGAGCAGAATTAACTGAATTGAGAAATGCAATTCAGAATCTCAGTTCCGCAGCTAGGCCAAAAACTAAGATAGATGGGAGTATGAGTTTCAGACGTAGAGGAGATAGATCTTCATCAGGCTCGCGTACTAATGATTTCTGCCGGTATCTTGACGTTATTTAAAGATAGAGCTCATATGTATCCCTCCATGTAAGTGGTCGGGAAACTAGTAAGCTCTTCTGTTCTGTCGGCAGCAGATCATTCGAGTGCTGGTTGCGGACTGTTTATATATGAGTGGGCTACGAAAGCTAAATGTCTGTTTGACAGCGGTTCTGCAGTTAGTTGTTACCCTAAAAGACTTACTTTACAAAAGCACCCGGGTGATTTGATTTTGTTTGCGATTAAGGATCGTCTATTAAAACATTTGGTAGTATTAGGTGGGATTTGGATTTCGGACTTCGGAGGAAATTTAATTGGAATTTGACGATTGCTGATAAGTGGTTACATCCAATTTAGGCACGGATGTTCTGCAAATTCGATTACTTCCGGATCATATGTAAGCTTATCGCTAACTAGGAGAAAAATCAGTACGATTCCATAATTTCTTAATTTTCTCAGGTATTGGTTTCCAACCCTCAAATGAAGTTAAAGAGCGAGAGTGGTTTGATTACGCATTGCATAGAGACTACCAGCCCTGAGGTTTTTTTAAGCCTAGGAGGTTAAATCCAGAAAAATTAGTAGCAATAAAAGATGAATTTAACGGTCTCATCGAACAAGGTGTTATAAGAACTTCAAGAAGTCCGTAGGCTAGTCCAATTCATATGGTGAAGAAAGAGCACAATTATTGGAGAGTTTGCGGGGATTTTCGAGCAGTCAACAAAGTTACGATTGGTACCCTGATTGGTACCCACTTCCACACATCCATGATTTTGTGATGGGATTAAGGGGAAAAAAGGCTTTTCAAAGGTTGACTTGGTTCGTGCGTATCAGTAAATTCCAGTTGAATCTCCCGATGTTTGTAAAACTGCTGTAACTACCCCTATTGGTGTATTCGAATTTCTGAAATTGCTGTATGGACTCAGTAATGCAGGTAGTACATTCCAACGTGTTTTAGACAATATCCTTCGTGAGTTTGAATTTTGTCTATCGTATTTGGATGATGTCTTTGTTTTTTCTGATAATGAGGAAATGCATGAAAAACACTTATGCAGGTTGTTCAGGAAATTTAGCGGTTACGGTCTGGTAGTAAATTTACAAACATGTGAATTCGGAGTACCTGAGATTTCGTTTATAAGATTTTTAATATCCGATAAGGGAATTTCTTCGTTTCCGGATGAAGTTGGTAAATTGGTTGAATACACCTGCATTACTACGGTAAAGCAGTTAAGAACGTTTTTGATAATGTTGAATTTTTATCAGCGATTTTTAAAAGACACAGCAGAGAAACAGTCTCAGTTACATGAACTTGTCAGGAATAAGCGTAAGAGAGAATGATAAAACACTTATCGTTTGGACTGATGAGACTAGGGAGGCGTTTGGATTTTGTAAAATGTCTATTGTTGATGCAACTTCCCTTCCATTTCCCGCTCCAGATGTATATTTGGTGTTGATAGTCGATGCTCCTGAGATAGCGACAGGTACAGTATTGCAACAGCAGGTTGAAAAATGTCATGAATCTTTTTTCTTCTAAAAAACATCCCCCTGCGGAGTATTACGCCTGAGTAGTAGGTGGCACTACAATGCTCGCAAAGCTTGAGCAGCGAGCATTAACGAGTTGGAAGCAAAGTCCCCCAACTGGCGAAGCGAGCTACACGGTTTGTTGAACGCTGCGAGCAGAGATATGATTCCAACTGAAATATTACGTCTGCTTCAACGGGCGTATTACGCCTGCGCAACAGCTGGCACCAAAATGATCATTAAGCGAGCTCAGCTAGCGTTAGCGAATTGCGGGGCTTGACGGATGTAACGAGTAGGGGAGGAGCCCAAAGGACATATTGTGATTGCTCCAACGGGCGTATTACGCGAGCGTAACTAGTGGCACTACCATGCTCGACGAGCGTTAGCGAGTTTAAGGCGAACCCCCCTACTCGCGAAGCGAGTTACGGGGTTGGCGAGCGAAGCGAACATGTGGAGGAGACCCTTAGTGGAACATACAATTGAATTAGTAAGTATTTCATTGTTCAAGATTTGAAAAACACTGTCATATTGTTTACAAGTAGTAACTGTTTAAATTGAACCATGTTAGATTAGATTATCTTAAGGCCCTGAATTTAAGAAATTTAAAATAATTACCACGTTATTTTATACTTTTTAACACTTTACAACAAAGTTGAAAAGTGTTTATGACTTTGTTCATTATGTCTGTCTGTCTGTCTGTCCGTCAGCACGATAACTGCCGTAAAAATGACTTAATCAAAATGAAAATTAAGTATGTTGTTCAGACGGTCTGTAGGACTTATGGGAATATAAATGAATAATACCACCCAATTAGTTTTGGATTGAACCCGGGTTGAAAAAATGAAATACATTGATCCTTATGGGACCTAATTTTTCAAATATTTTTTAAGCGGATTTAAAATTCACAAATTGCTTCGAAAATATTAGATAATATTAAAATTGTCCATAAAATATATAAACAAAAATCAGCGAAATATATTCAGTAGTTTTTTGAATAAAAATTAAAATAATAATTACACCTCTTATATGAAACGATCACGTGACCATGATATGACAAGATCACATGACCCACTTCAAAATGATATATGGCATCCATCTTGTCTCAAAATCGTGATTTTTTTAAGTTCTTTTTATTTCTTATTGAGTGCTGTATCCGTCCTAAAACTACTTTATTTTTGCTTAAATTATGTGCATCTACATACTGAAACAACGCAAATACGATATATTTGAGTTTAAATGATCATTCAAATTTGATTATTTTTTCAACGATGCCTTTTTTTCACATATGTAAAATGTTAACAGCAAAATATGTAGAATGAATTATATTAGAATTGCTGTATTTCTTTAACATAAAATCATTTACTTCATGGAGTCGGCATAGCTGATACGAATGAAATATTCATTGATTTTACAAAGAGAAGGACGATTTTTTTCGATGAAGTTTTACGCATAGAGTTTAATTACTTGTAGCTCCATGGTCTTAATTTTTAAATAAAATAAATTATTATAGTATTGTAATGAATGAAATGAATGGGAGAAAGTTATGAATGAAATGCTGTTTTTATAGAGAGATCCAGGCGTGTTATTTTTTCTATGACGTCATTTGAATGAATTTCAGTTGTTTTCGATGAAGTTTTCAAATATAATAAATTATCGTATTATTATGATAGTTTTAAAAATATTACCGTGGAATGTATCGCATTTTAGAGATATTTAAACCAGGCAATTTATATTTCAATGCCGTCATTTGAATGAAGTTCATGTTTATCAATGAAGATTTAAGTTTTCAAATATAATAAATTAATGTAGTATTGTGATAACTTTTAAAAAATTACCGAGGAATGTATTGCATTTTAGACTATTTAAAATAAACTTGCATTGAAGTCGGAAAGTGTTTCATAATCAATGCTTTAAGCATGATTGATCTTTCTTGTTTAATTATACATTTAGTAACATGAAACACCTTTCTGAACAATTTTCCTACCATCAAATTTTAAATTTTTAGTAGACTTGAAAGATTTATGTATTTATTTAAAGTAGCTGATTAAAATGAATATTAAAATTCATGATTGAACATTTCTTACAAATTAAAAGTGCACTATCCCTTTCAGATTGACAGCACCCTTCGTGCACTACGCCCGTCCAAATACACCACAGCCATGCATGGTAAAATATAATATTGCAGATCTTTCCATCCGGTCCTATTACCTAGAGACACATTCAAGCTATACAAGGTAGGACATGCAAGCCATACATATCATGGAGGTAGTCTCATTCTAACTCCAATGACTGAATACAGTTTTCCTACAATTTCTTTCGGCATTAAAATCTCATTACATTCAATTGCATGTTGCTGTGGTAACACTTTCGGCTAAGATTATAAACACAAAAATTGCAACAGAGGCCACATTTTGAGAAGATATATCTGTAAAACCAAGGAATAAGTTGAAAACTGGATTTCAGATTTGGATTCAGCATGGTCGAATTCCAATATATTAATTTTTTAGACCTCAAAGTTGCATTTGGTGTTCTGACATATTGACACTTGGCTATTAGAGTATATATATACATATATATATATATATATATATATATATATATATATATATATATATATATATATATATATATATATATATATATATATATATATTCATATATATATATATATATATATATATATATATATATATATATATATATATATATATATGAGATGAATGATATACATGAGATAAATGCTACCCCCTAAAGCAATTCACAAACAACTGAAGTAAAAGAATATATACTTACATTCATTAAAAATATTGGTTTTATACATAATTTTTGGAGAAATAAGAAAACAACCCAACTTCATTACTCCAAAATAAATCAAAATATTTCAGTTCTCAATGTGGCCTTGAAAAGTATAAAATACGCTTTTTTGCAGGGAAATCCCCTGTCACTACTCAATCTGAGAGTTGCACAGTCCACTTGGACAATAAGATATTGCAATTTCGTCAAAGGAAGCGTTTCCAAGCGATCGTTCGGCCGCCGCGTTATGGGTTCGAGTCCCAGTTAAGGCATGGATGTTGTGGGCAGGGTGTCCCCCCCCCTCTGGTGCGCCTAGGGCAACGTCCAAGGACGGCTAAATGGTTCACGTTTCTGGCAGATGTATAGGCGAATGATGAAAATCAAGTGCCTGGCCATTTGATAAAAAAAATTGCAATTTTGTCCCAGAAGCTCAACGGTAAGGCATCAGCTGACAGTTAGAATATCCATCTTTGATTCATGGTTGCGGAACCAAGTGTGCTTTACAATGGCGCTCAAACAAATCAAGTATGCATGTTAGTGCAAAGATGCCAGAAGTCTGAAAGCGGTCGTAATAGCACAGATTCATTGGGCTCTGGGACATGAAGAACCTATTTCAAAGGGGAGATTGTGAGTTGCTTTAGAGAGTTAATTTGACATTAGAAAGTGGAGAATGCAGATTCTACTTCGACAACAAGAGCTTGCAATTTCGTCTCAGTGTCTCAAAGGTACCGTTGGTTGGCCAGTTCGAAATTTCAGGGTTCGATTCCCAGTTGCTTCAGCAAGGTTCTTTACAGAGTTATGTGAAAATTCTGAAAAAAAAATTAAAGTTATATGACTCACCATAGCATATAGACCATATTATGTATTTTTAAAACGCTGTTAATAGTTATTAGTTACCAATGTGAACAATTCTTTGCTGCTAAAACAGTTCACTTTAATGTAAATATTTTTGCGCAAACAACTGTCCTTAATGCAATCATGCTTAGCACAAACCTTAATTGTTACTGATTTTGTTACTAATCCTACATGTTTGAAACTAGGCTAGAGCAAGTTCATAAGACCAAAGACCATACAGAGAGAGAGAGGTTGCAGCTTTTCTTGTTCAAAAACACCCCGCACTCCATGATGGATGTTTTTTTTAACCTCCTACTACTCAATTTGAACTGAACCCAGTGGGTGTGCCAGCTAAATTGATAGTCCTCCTGAAAGACTTTCGAATAAACAGATGCATCGTTCGCATATTCTAGATAGACACGGGGATAGTTTTTTTTTTGGGGGGGGGGGGGGGCGGATGTCGAGGATCGAACTCGAAACCACCGCGAGCGATCCTTTTGCCTTAACGACTGGGCTATCCCGGCCTTACGGACCCTGATTACATACATACACTTTGCTTTTATCGATTTTTGAAATATAGACGGCTTTTTAGATTATCTTATAAGTGTAATAAATTTATGACATTTATTACCTAGTAATTCATACATTATACGTTTATAATTACAACTTAATGTCCACAACTCCAGTTCCAAATAAAAAATTCCATTATTGCATTATCATCATACTATCGTTTAAAACTATGCATATATTAATATGTGACCCTATATTAGCACATTCATATACTGTATTTTCAGGGATTGTGCGTCGTTAACAGATAATTCTAGAAACATTAGTCATTTCAATATTAGCTTTGCTGTCAAAAGGACCATTAAAAGCTCATCATATTCATCTTAACTGTGAGCTCTGTTACCCATAATATTTAAATTAAAAGAGCATGCACATATAATCACAGATATTTGCTCAGTGACATACTTAATTTTGAGGATATATTTTACTTTATGAGTGTTCTATGCTAAAAAATATGAAATTAATAGATTATGAAGTTTTGTTGTTCACAGAAGTTATCCATAAATAAAAAAAATAAAAAAATATTATATAAAATTTTATTAAATTATTACATTTTGAATTTAAATTAAATATAAATTTAATTTTTACTTTTTATTGATAAATACGTTAGTGCTTCCCAAAATTTAAATTCACCTTTACACATTAAGAAAACATTCATGTTTTTTTTTCAAGTGAAATATGTATTATTGTAGTACAATGTTCAAACCATGTATATCTCAATTTGCAATATTTTGTTAAATGTTAGACTTTGAAATCAAGTTACATCGCCTATAACATATGTTTATAACAATAACTTATGCTCAAAAGCGTCAGTAAATAAAAAAAAACCAGGACATTGAATTGGGTTATATTAATTTGAATTTACAAATATTTCATGCATAGGAGGACTACATTGACTAAAACCTATAGTTTAAACTGGATTCTAAAGCATTCCGGTCATGAACACACACTAAATTAGTTTTTCAAATCAAATTGTATCGTGACACCATATATGTAATACTTATTTTTATGTTATGACAAGAAAGATAAATCATGCATAAAACATTTTTTATGAAACACTTTCCAACTTCAATGCAATTTTATATAAACATCTCTAAAATGCGATACATTCCTCGGTAATAGTTTTAAAACTATCACAATACCACATCAATTTATTATATTTGAAAACTTCATCGAAAACAAATGAACTTTATTCAAATGACGTCATCGAAATATAAATCAATTGGCTCTCTCTATAAAAGCAGCATTTCATTCATAAACGTTTTTCCATTCCTTTCATTCATCACAATATTGTAATAATTTATTTTATTTAAAAACTTAAAACCATAGAGGTACAAGTAATTTCACTCTATGCTTAAAACTTCATTGAGAAAATTGTCTGGTTCTCTGTGTAATATCAATGAATGTTTCATTCATATCAGCTATATTACAGACTCCATGAGCTAAATAATTTTGCGTTAAAGAAATGCAGCAATTCTTATACAACTCGTTCTACATATTTTGCTGTTTACGTTCTCCATACGTGAAAATTAGGCTTCGTTGCAGAAATAATCAAAGTTTGATGATCATTTAAACTCAAATATACTGTAATTGCGTTGTTTCAGTATATAGATGCACATAATTTAAGCAAAAATATAGCGGTTTTAGGACATATACAACGCTAAATATGAATTAAAAAGAACTTAAGAAATCATGATTTTGACACAAGAGGGATGCCATATTTTATTTTGAAGTTGGTCACGTAATGTCTTCATATAAGGGCCACGTGATCTCTTCATATAAAGGGTGTAATTATTATTTTAAATTTTATTTAAAAACTACTGAATATATTTTGCTGAAATTTATTTCATATATTTTATGGGATAATTTGAATATTTCCTAAAACTGTCGAAGCAATTTGTGAATTTTAATTTTGCTTACAAAATATTTGAAGAATTATGTCCCATAGACTCAATATATTTCATTTCTTCAACCCGGGTTCAATCGGAAACTAATTGGGTTCTATTATTAATGTATAGTCCCATGGGTTCCACAGACCGTCGGAACAACATACTAAAATTTCATTTTGATAAAGTCATTTTTACGGCAGTTATCGTGCTAACTGGCAGACAGACAGACAGACAAACAGACAGAATGAACAAAGTCATAAACTCTTTTCAACGATGTTGTAAAGTGTTAATAAAACTAGAGTTTAATTGCACAATCATGTTTCGTAGCGTTACTTCAAAGCTGTTTTGTTTAAAGATATGGTATTTGCGTAGTTTACCAACGTCTATTAATGCGCATTGGAAATTGTCGTTATTTTGTCATTTCGCCGTAATTTCGGATTATTTCTTTCAATTGGAAATTACGTGTTTGACCAAAATCGTGTTGTTGTTGTTGAGACCCAGACCGTCCGACCTACCAGAAAGGTGTAAGGTAACTGTATCGACGGCCGGGAAGTGCCACCCAATTTAGACCGGAACCCAGTGGGGGAGGCATCCACAGAGACCGTACCCTCCTTCCCATACCACCAACCTCTCGGAAGGACTTACGTACCCACATGTTTAACGTGATCGTACTCCGCATGAACACGGCGGCATTTGTGGTAGCGTGCAAATCTAGCGCGCAAAACACGGGGATACCGCACCCGAGATGGCCAACAGCACGCGGTGTTCCGAGGTGGTCACCCACCAAGTACTAACCGCGCCCGATGCTGCTTGACTTCGGTGATCTAACGAGAACCGGTGTTTTCAGCACGGTACGGCCGTTGGCCCGACCAAAATCGTGTGAAAGACTACATAAGTAACAGCAAAACACAGAATAATAAAGTTGAAAATGCATTTGAATAGTAATTTTGCTAAGTTTTACTCTGAATCACAAAATTAAAAATATTATAAATATGCTATTTACTATTTGTTATTTTAATTTTTAAAATCGCTTTTAAATTTAAAATATATGTTTATTTATCGATAATTTAAATCTTTAAAAATGTTAAGCACATTTGAATAGTATAATTTAATATTAAATATGATTTTATTAACTTTTAAATACGATACATTTAAAACTATGTTGTTTACATTTCTTAATTTGCTACGACGAGTAAGTTTCTTTATATAGCAAACATTTTAAATCTACACCGTTTTAAAAAATAACAGCGAAATTAAGAGTTCCGTGGTTAAACATATTGATTTTCCACACTATACAACTAATATATAATCTGATATACAGCAGCCTCATAACATTTATTTGAATAGGAGCTAAATTTACCTGCTTAGTTCCAAGCTAATTTTATGAATACAATCATGTAATACAAATGAAGAAGCATATAGTATTCTTGTTGTTTCTATTATATTCCAATTTTCAATCATTCTAGTATTTCTACATATATCTTCTACATATTCTACTTCAAGTACTACATGAGAATTATTTAAATAAACTCTGCCAGGTAGTTGATGAAATATTTGATATGTTTCTCATAATTATAATTTATACGGTTCAATAGTATATGTCTGAAACTTGCCGAAGATTCACAGTAAAAACAGATACATGAAATATTTCCTACTTGATTAAGAGAACTACTGGAACTTGATTCGTTTGTTTTGTACAATGAAAATGTTTTCAAATATCGTCTGTGATGTACTTCTATCTCCTATTTCTGTGACATTTAATCTATATAAATAAAAATGAAAATCTGTCTGTCTGTCTGTCTGTCTGTTTGTCCCATCATCACGGGAGAACGGCTGAACCAAATTTGATGAAATTTTGTGGGTAGCCTAGAAATAGCCCCACTTAAAATTTAGTCCGTGTTTTGAGTTTTTACGACCAGTGGTTCTCGAGATATTAGTAAAAAACAAAATTTTCGTTTGTCTCATCATCACGGGAAAACGGATGAACCGAATTTAATGAAATTTTGTGGATAGCCTTGAAATAGCCCCCCATAAATTTTGTCCAAGTGTCGAGTTTCTAAGACCAGGAGTTGTCGAGATATTAATGAAAAATGGAACTTTTTCTTAGGAGATCTACTCTCCAACTCCGTGGTTTATCCAAACGGAAAGGATGAAAATCGTTTGTTTAAAACGCCAAAATGAAATAAAACTTTATTTCCGAGTTTGGTGCAGGATTTTTGCATTAATTAGTCACTTTAGGAAAGCATGAATTGTTTGAAACATGAATTTAAATGGAAAAATCTACCTCCATGGTTCATCTTTCACAAATTTTTACTCAAGGATGAAAAGTATAAAGAAATCAAAATGGCTATTTAATTTCACATTTTATGAGGAAGATTCTATCTTATATCATGTTGTTCGGCAATGGAATGAAATTAAATGTGTTGGTAATATTTATTATTATTTTTTCTATTTGTATAATAAATAAATGGATGTAAAAATATATTTTATAAATGAACGGTTTGATTGTTATTTTAATAATATATATTGCGGACTGCGTACATCACTTTCATTTATTTAAGCAAAGAGGTTTCAAGCTCATATATTGTGTTTAGCTAATAAACTCATATATTGTGTTTACCCAATAAATTCATTTAGCCGACTTTTGAAGCAGAGAAAGAGTAGAATGGATGTATGTATCTTCTAATACAATTTTAGTGTTTTCATTTAGTATATACAAACGGGATCAGGATATTTTATTTTTCAGATCTGCAAATTTAGAGCTACGAATTTAGCGGAATACCTCTAAATAACTTGGTAACTTTTCTTAAACTTTATCAAATTAGTGGAAATGTCTCCAAATTGATAAAAATGGCCCAAATCAATGAAATTAAATTTGTTTTTTTAGAATAGAGTACTGAAATGATGTTTCTGTAGCATTTGTCGGTCAGTCCATCTATCCTACTTAGTAACACATTTAAGGAATTTTTTTAATATCACCAAATTGGTAAAAATATTTTTAAATCCATAAAAATATCATGAAATTGATAAAATCGCGCTTAATAAATGAAATTAATTGTGTTTTGTTAGGGGATAGTATTGTGATGATGTTTCGTCAATTTGTCGCAAAATGGGACTATCAGTTCTACAGTCCCACTTGGCGATAAATTTGGCGATTTTTTAAGTTATCGCTAAATTGATGAAAATGTCGTCAAACCTTCCATGGAGATTGCATTATTCAGATGATATGATTTCCATCAATTTATTTGAAGCAAATGATATCATGTCGCTTAGCAACGGACCCAATATGTTATGCGGCATACGATTTTTATTAAATCTTTTCCGATTTGAATAATAAAAATATGTATATAAAATAAATTTCATTGACATTGCATTTTTGACTGGATAATATCAATTACAGTCTTCAGATTTAAACATCATTATTATTGGTATTTTCGGGGACTGTTGATTCAGGGATTATTGATATTTTCAAATTATTATGGAATTGTTTTATTATGACAAAAATTGCTGAAACTCATATATAGTACGTTGTACGAGTAATCTTCTACAAATGCATGGGTATATCTTCTAATCTACGAGAATATAAGTAGTGCAGATATATTGGCATACATTTTGATATATATTGGCATGTATTGGAATCAATTACGACCTTCTGGTATTAAGATTACGTGAATTTTTGATACTTTCAATTTATTACGTCATCTTTTTTAATTTGGCAAATATTTTTGAGACTCATATTGCAATACGGGTAAGCTTCTACTAATACACTGACATATTTTCTAATCTGCGACAATATAAGTAGGGGACTGTTGATTCAGGGATTATTGATATTTTCAAAATATTATGGAATTGTTTCATTATGACAAAAATTGCTGAAACTCATATATAGTACGTTGTACGAGTAATCTTCTACAAATGCATGGGTGTATCTTCTAATCTACGAGAATATAAGTAGTACTGATATATTGGCATATATTTTGATATATATTGGCATGTATTGGAATCAATTACGACCTTCTGGTATTAAGATTACGGGGATTTTTGATACTTTCAATTTATTACGTCATCTTTTTTAATTTGGCAAATATTTTTGAGACTCATATTGCAATACGGGTAAGCTTCTACTAATACACTGACATATTTTCTAATCTGCGACAATATAAGTAGTACGGTGTTGCATATATTGATTCAATTCCTTTTTTTTTGCAAATTTACTTACAAAAGGGGCCAGGATGTTTTATTCTTCAGATCTGCCCGTGAATAGTGATAGTTTGAATAGTTTTGCATAGTGAGAACAGATATTCTTAAACTTTTCTTTATGAGCAATAAATTTAATATTTTAACAGAATTTGCACATGATTGCGAATTATAAATTTCTTTATATTATATACTCCGTACGAAGAACGGGTATACTGCTAGTATGAAATAAATTTTTACCTTTTATCTTCAATCAATGTGTATTTTTTCTATCTTTCTCAAAATATATATGTAGAACTAAATATATTATGGATTTCGGTAAAAATTATATAATAAATAAGTACATTACATTAATAATTAATTATTAAATTAATTAATTACAGGGGTTTAATCATCATTAAGGTCATTTAAGTGACACTGTCGTATTCTGAATAGCCATCTAATTTGCACATTTACCTTAGCATGAGCACATTTACCTTAGACGTAACATAATGTTAGTTATTAAATACTCAGATTTCTTCACTAATAGTTTAATATTTAACACGAACTACATTTACATGATTTGCATCCTTAATACGTTAATAGATAATTGTGCTCTGTACAATTTGATTGTGTTGTGATACACAAGTCTTAGGCGGTATATCACAACATAATTTAAAGACTGGTTAATTTATGATAAAACTTATCACAACATAATTTAATCCAAGTTAATTTAAAGTAAATCTTAAATCTATATCTCAAAAATGTTTTCAATAAGACGTTGTACCTCTTGTCTTGCATGTATATATCTGTCGAGAGTCGCTCTGTGGACAGATTACCAGCCCCCCTTATATTTAAAATGTGGTTGTTCGTCTTTTGATCTTCAGCTGATTTTGACGTTTTTATCTTCAGCTGATTTTGACGTTTTTATCTGAAGCTGAGTTTGACGTCGGAAATGGACGAAAACGTTACCAATTTGTTATATTATGTGCTTTAACAACATTTTACTTTACAGTGTGAATAATTATTTAGTGTCCGTCCCCTGAAATTTGCAGTACATCCCGAAAAAGCCGGTAAGTCTATTTTAAACGTCCTAAGAATATGTTTAATGCATTTTTGTAAGTTTTTCAATTCAAACATATGCGTCTCAGTAAAGCGATATCAATGATAATAAGATAGCCATGATTCTTTCTTTCTTTAGAATACACCGTGCAAACTAAAGTTTTCGAAGATTTGTGCTACAAAAGTAAAACTAAATATTTTTTTCCAAACTAAACAGAACTGATGGAATTTCCTGTTTGGTTTTTGATTTTGTTTTTAATATGGAAATTTATTTAAATATTGGTCAGTGATGTATTTCTTTTCGAAATCCGAGTTGTATGTCCTATTTTTAAAAATATATATATATATATAGCCCATGATTCTGAATAAATTTTTATTTTATTAATATGAGCAAGTCACCAAATTCAATAATGCATTAGTCCCGATTGTTAATTTGACCTATACATGCACTGGCTAATTAATATGTTTTTCTACAATTTTCTTAATGAAACTATGGACGCTTATTTTTTTGTTCAACTGACATTAATTTGTCTGTTGAAATGATCTGATTGTCTCATATTGAATTTTTTTCGGCAAATATGTAACGTTGATTTTATTAAACGTTATAAAAAAGCGTCCGACAACGTGTATTAGACATGATTTGTGTAGGAGTCAGAATGCTAGATTTTCGGTTCGACCATTTATATATAGAATACTAAAGTAAGGGTTGGAATTAAGTGATTTAAATGGAGCATTAAAAGGAGATAATAGAAGATAAAATTAAAAAAAATGCTAATATCTATTTTTGTAAAAGCCACCCACAAACAAAAAAATGTTGATCTGTCTTCATAATACCGATTTACAACACGAACTATTTGAGTAAAATATATAGTGTTTCTTCTTTGTCTTCGACAGAAGTCCGACCTACCCAGAAGCTAAAGTTTTTATCTTATATGAGAAGTGAGGATCTTAGGATAATAATTGAGAAAATTTAATAGATATTCAACTTTTTGCGAATAACTGAAATAAAGCCCATCTTAACATCATATTTACAGCTGAACAGGCATGTAAAACAAATATTCTGGGTATGTTACATACAGTTTTGTTTTAAAGGTGAAGTAAATATTTTGCGGTTAAAGTTGTTGCTTTCAAAATATAAAATGATTATCTCATTTTTAATTATTTAATATCCAAGTAACCCGAAGGGCGTACTTTGAAAGAATACTACCTGAAATTATTCCATCACAAAATTTAGTAATTCTCTATACCATGGTTAATACTGTGATTTGTGAGGTCGTTTAGGAGCGTACTTTACATTTCAAGCTGTAACTTGTATGAAAAAATCCCGACGCTGATCAAACTTTCCACAATCCGATCATGATAATGGAACATCAAATAATCTTATTTAACCCTCTTTTAAAATAAAAATTAATTATATGTAGTCATTCAACATTACATTACAATTCTGAAAGGTAATCAGATATAATTTTCAGGGTCACATTTACAATTTAACACTGCGTCGAAGAAATTTCTGCGCATGCACGTGACATTTGTGTGCATGCGTGTGATATTGAGGGTGATCGCAAAAAATTGTGATTGAAATTTTCGAATTCGAAACTTAAAAGAATTATATTATTTTTAATTATTTAATGTCTCAGTAACACGAAGGGCGTACTTTAAATCACATAATACTACCTGAAATTATTCTATTACAAATTTTTGTAGTTCGTTATGCCATGGTTACTTCTGTGATTCGTAAACTCTTTTCGAGTGTATTTCCATTTCAAGCTGTAAATTTTATGTCAAAATTCAGGCGTTGATCAGAGTTTAAACAATCCGATCAGGATATACTAGGAACAACATATCCTCTTATTTAACCCTCTTTTAAAATGAAAATCAATTATCTGTAGTCAATCAACAGTACATTGCAGTTATGATAGGCAATCAGATATAGTCTCAGAGTCACATTTTATCCTTTAAAACTTCGTCGAAGGAATATTCTTGCGCATGCGCGTGACGTTTTTACGCATGCGTCTTATATTGCAGGCAATTGCAAAAATTTACTTCGGGCTAGAGCTTATTCCTGGTGTTATAGAATAAAGAAAACGTGATGTCATTCTTCTTGTTGAGTAGTCAATTGATACGTTTAAATAAATAATTTTTACAAACGTGGGCAATCACAGAGGGTACTATGGGTTTAGGTACTACCGACGACTATACTTAGTAATGTCTACTAGTAAAAAGTGTCAAAATAGTCATCGCTAGCTGTAAGAAGCTCTTAGCTAGTTAGTATGAACTTCTGTGTAAGGTATCTCCTTTTATATATTCTTCAGTTGATGCTGTTGTATTGTCAGACATTCAGTATTTATGTTTTAATAAATTTTATGGGTTTATATTTAAAAAATTGCAATTATATAAGTGAATTCAAATTTAAGTATGGAAAATGTGTGCATTGTGTTTAAAAACATCCCTTTATAGTTTCAGAAAGCGCAATATAACATCATTAAAAATATTTTATAATTTTATCTAAAAGAAATCATATTCAAATCCAGTGCATAACAAGAAAGATCAGCCATGCATAAAGCATTGATTATGAAACAAATGTCCAACTGAAATGCGATTTTATTTAAAAAACTATAAAATGCTATACATGCAGCACAGATACATTTTAAATTATCACAGTACAACAATAATTTATTATATAACTTGAAAATTCATCGAGAAAAATGAACTTTATTCAATTAACGTCATCGAAATAAAAATCGTCTGGCTCTGTGTAAAAGCAGTGAATATTTCATTCATATACTTTTATTCAAGACTCTAGAGTTAAAATATTTTGAGTGAAAATAATTCAGCAATTCATATATAACTCATTTTACAACCAGTTGTATACATTCTGCATCCATTAAAATTAGGCTTCTTTGTAAAAGTAATCAAATTTTGATGATCATTTAAACTAAAAAATATTGTATATGCGTTGGCGCAGAATTTAGATGCATAGAAAATACGCAAAACTAAAGCGGTTTTCGGACGTCTGCAACACTAAATATAAATTTAAAAGAACTTTCAAAATCACGTTTTTTCACTGGGAAAAAAAAATATTGCCATATTTTATTTTGAAGTGGGTCACGTGATGTCCTTTTAATATGTTTGTAACTATTATTTTAATTTTTATTTTAAAAAAACTGCAGAACATATTTTACTGAAAATATTTTATATATTTTATGGGATACTTTGAATATTTTCTAAAATTTTCGAAGCAATTTGAGATTTTTAGCTTCCCTTAAAAATGTTTGTAAAATTAGGTCCATAGAATTCAATGTATTTCATTTTTCTCAACCCGGGTTGAATCCAAAACCAATTGGGTAATATTATTCATTTATATTCCAATATATCCCAGTGATCGTTCAAACGGATAGACAGACAGAATGAATAAAATCGTAAAGACTTTTCAATTATGTTGTAAAGTGTTAAAAAAGCTAATAATTTCCAGTTATTGTGAAAGCAGAAAGTCGGCTCAATCATGTACTGATGCATTTCAGCCAAATGAAATACTAATGTTTTGAGGAGGCAATTTGGAAATTTGCCAAGTTGTCAGCCTAAATATAGAAGTAACTTTCTCGGTGCGTGTGGTTCGGAATACGCAGGCGAAAGGAAATTCTTTTTTGGAGATGTGTGTGTTTATGGACCAATTCGTTAAAAAAATGTATGGAATTTTAAATTCGAATTTTTGCAATACGGGGTCTAAAAATGTAAATAAAAGAACCATGTTATTTCGAAAGCCCAGTGTGAAGTGGTTTTTTTTCTAGAAGCTTCGTAGTGGTCGCCATGCACGTATGGCTCTAAATAAATGTCTCATCTCCGACTTGTGTATCAGATCAGTAGTTTAGACAGGGCAGATTTGTAGCATGTATAGGCAGCTGTTGGCTATATTGTGTTATATCACGCTTAAAATTTCGGAATAAATAGTAAATTTGTCGTGTGAAATTTTTTTCTCAAAATTAAAATTGAGCCGATGCCTATATGAAGAGGCTGGGCAGCTATTGTATGCACCGTGTGTCAAACTCAAAACCTTATACGAAATAAGAAATTTAAGGTGAAGAAATTGTTCCCAAGCAACATTGAACCAATGTATGTATGAGCATGTCAGGTCGCTGTAGGCGAAACCACGTTCTATCATGCTTAAAACATCATACGAAATAGAGAATTTGAAGTGAAGTAATTGTTCCTGTGAAGCAACATGGAATCGATGTCTGTAGGTGTATGCCGCATAGCTATTGGCTGCAACTTGTTCTACCATACTTAATAACTCACGGGCAATAAGGAATTTGACGTGGAAAAATGGAAAAATTTTACTTCAAAACCAAAATTGGAACGTGGATACCCAGCACAATTTCGTAATTCTATATATGAGTGAATGGTTCGCACTCATAACCACTTCGGCCAATACTCCCAGGTTTTCTGCCCTCTTGATGTTGATGTGCTCCAGCGTGATAGGTTGTGTTTGCTCTATGAAATAAAAAACAAGTATGTCCTTATTGGTGTCACTACAGCCGGTACTGTTTCCGGGTTCTTCACATTGAGTTTTAGATCTGATGTAATCATTTCAATTACAGTTTATTCAAAACAATTGCGATAAGCACGGTTTCGTGCCACGAATTTGTGCTGTGATGTATTCACTATTGCCCTTTTTGGTGCCTCTACTTGTTCATTCTGCTTAATTCAGGAAATTTAAGTGATTCAAACATGTGTCTGTTCCAGGGCTTTAAACATGGTTTGGTTTTACAAGCCATCATAATTAAATGCACCTGTAATAAATATGCAAATAAATGTAGGTACATGTTCTGATTAAGAAATATGGTGAAAACTGAGAAGGGAAAAAAGGTTTTTCATAAGAATTCGGCTCTGAATAGCATTAGGGTGAAAGGGTTATTTTGAACTGTTAAGCATTTATGGTTAATTAGTGTGGATCGTATTGAATACATGTACATTGAAGCTGAAACCCGTCATTTCTGAATCAATAAAATGGAACTCTAATTTCTAATTTTCATTTGTTAATTATTAAAGACTTTAAATTCGTTTTAATAATTTTATAGATTCCATTTATTTAAGAAGATTTCTATATTTTTGATAATTCATGTTTTATTAGAGGGTATGAAAATAAACCCAGTGACCAATTTAATTTGCCTCAGTGAGTGATAAAATTTTGACGCTATTTCATACAATGCTTAGACATTATAAATAAATTCCACCAAAATGTAATTCAGAATTTAATTTTGAATTAAAAGAAACTAAGATTTAAAGCTTTAAATGATTATAATTTTTAAATTCGAGTTCTTAATTATCCGAATTTAAGTTATTTCATACATATCGTTATAACTTCAATTTATTTATTAACATCACCTAGAAATAACATTGTATCAATTTTCTATCACGAGTAAAACAGCATGAATTTCAAAAATTTAGCTTTATATCTCATTAAATATTTTTAAGCAAAAAATATGGTGTATATGTATTCTCAAATTTCTCAACAATTTCACAATGCTTTTCTGTTGCTATTTCTCATTGGTATCTATAACTCCCATTAATAAAAGGTGAAAATCATAAGTAATTGCTGACTAAGGTCTATCCAAATATGAGACACTACCATTTACTATATTTTGATAATTATCTTTTGCTCTGATTCCTATTTGAAAAGGAAAGTTTTATTCAAACGTTCTAAATATAGGCAAGCAATCAATTCTTCCAGCAAACAATGAAGAGAAATGTTTTGAGTAAATGTTTAGTTTCGAATTCCTCACGGATTTTAAGACAAGACATTTATCATATGCTATGAAGTTATGCATCCATAAACTAATTTACATCGCAATAAGTTTCTCGCTTATTCTATATAAATCAGAGATTCATATTCTTCTGCATATTTTATATTTGTTATGTGGAGTGAGACCTTTTGATTCATTTTTTGCACTTGGGATTTATGTGGGAACTATTTGAAATGTTCGTAGTATTTATGAAACATTCTGATATTTTACCCCTTACTGTCGAAGTCACAATTAGCGGGAAAAGATTAAATGGATGTTGTTATATGCAATGGAAGTGGCGATCACGCTTTATTATAATAACTTTACCCCAAGGTTATAATATTTAACCAAAGTTTGCATTGATTTTAGTTAAAAAGTAAACTACTTACCTTTAAAATCGCATGTTAAAATATAAATACATATAATCCAAATGAACCAAATTAACTGGAATGCAACTATGCTAAACTTTCTCATATCAGGATCTATTTTTATGTAGCAAATTTTACAAGAAACATTTAAAAATGTGTATTGTTGGTACAAATGATCACAATTATAGTATTTTACCATTCATTTTAAAGACCTTGAAAAAACATTCCGATTGATATCAATGCTGACAATCTACTATTCTTGGGGGGAGGTTACTTACATCCCCTCTACCCTGAGGGAGGCTAATGGTGTCCTGAAAACAAAAATTGTATAGTGGTTTGTTTTCACTACAGTGATTGAAACTATTATGGTTCGTGAATATTATCCCATAAATAATCCCATTTGAGAACGCTTATGTCACATTCTGTCGTATGCTACTAAGTTACGAAAATATAAAATTTCGACGAAATGTCAAAGTTTTCATTTGAATTTAAAATAAGCTATCTAGATCTAGATCTTTCGATAATAAAGCCGGACATAAAGTTTCGTGAAAATCCATTAATATTCCTGGCTGATATTGTATACACAAGAAATTGACCACAGCCAGATAGACGGGCATCACTCCAAAAATAGCCAAAACGTGCTCAGGAGATAGTAAAACATATATTGAAATCTCGAAATCGGAAATGCTAGTGCAAATAATGTATTCTCTATATTCTATAGTATGAGCAAGTAAAAATGGCAATATATTGTGCCCATGTAGTTGCCAAGAAAAAGTAATATAAACAGTAAAAAAACATATTCTGAGGAAATAGCTTGATTAATATGTAAATACCCAGTCTCCAAGTTTGGCATACCGAAACAAAAAAAATTCAACCTCTAGTTTCCAAATAACCTAACGCGATACATTATTTTAAGGAAACTTTTTGAGCTATTTAAATCGACAATAAAAAAATCGAAATTATCTACGAATTCCCCGTTTCAGGTCTCTTTAAATAAATGTTATATAAATTAAATACTTTTAACTAGAATTGAGTGGATACGATTGTTTAGGATTTATCATAAAAAGCTCTCAAAAAATGTATTCTCCATACTATACTTTACAGTATGGGGAAGCAAAAGTATTAACGTGTTGTGCCCATGCAGCTGCCGAGAAAAAGCAATACAAACAGTAAAAAAAACACATCCTTAGAAAACAGCGTGAAACACATTTAAATGTGCAAAATCTAAGATTGGCATATCGAAACAAAAGACATTTTTCAACTTCTGGTTTGCAAACAACCAAACCTAATACATTATAGGAAGAGGAACATTTTGAACCATTTAAACTGACAGTAAAAAAATCTATTTCATCGACTAATTCCAAAACTCAGGTCTCCTTAAGTCAATGTTATTTTAATACTTTTAACGGAATGAGAATGTATACAATTGTTTAGGTTTTATCGCAAACTGTTTTATCACAAGATATTATAAATTTAAATTATTATCTGAAAAATTACTTTGAATTAGACATACAAAAATAGTTTATTCATATTTGATAAATGATATACAGGCATTTTTTTAGAATTATTCAGAACTATAATAATCACCATCTTTGGAGCCTTTCGTTCATAGTATGATATATCCCATCTGCAATGTCAGACTAAAAACTTGCTGAGTCGCAATCTTGCTAACATGTAGGAAGACGGACAAATTATGTTCTACCAGCAGCCAGATTCAAATTTTTAAACTCTGAACTCAAGCTGCACGGGTCAGCTACAGCCAAATTTACACTCGTATATCCCAGCGATAGGAATAAATTTGAAAAAAAATCTGATGTGCACAACACATGACTTTCCTTATATAATGCAATGAATTTACTACTTTTACCGTAAAAAACAATCGATTTTTCTTATAGCAAATACCTATATTCTTTCCAAGATATTGAATTTTCGACAATTAATCGTCATTTTTAACCATTTGGCGAGATTTTCGTTAATTTGGCAACATTTCAAAAAGTCACCAATTTGGCGACATTCCGCCAAATTCGACGCCAAAATCCCGTCAAGCTTTATGGACGGAGAAATCAGTTATTATTATAGCAGACAAATGACTATTGGAGTTCAAATACAAAAGTATTACTCAAAATATCTTCTCTCATGAATGTAACGAGCTACATCCACGAGAATGATGTCACCAAATTTATCGTTTGGTATTACATGTGAAAAGTGAACATGTTTCTCAACAGTTAATATTTTCTTTTAATTTATGGGATTTTTGATGATAAATTTATTTGAAAAATGTGCAATATCTCGAGAAAGGTTCATGTTAGCGATCTAAAATTTATGTCAACCGTTTTCTAATGAAAAATTACATAAGAAATGTCTATTTGCGTAACTTTATTAGAGGTTTTATATTTTTGACGATTTTTTCAAAATTTTACTCGAAAATGTAGGGGGATTCTGAACATTCGATTGCGTATAAAAACAATAGGCTTCCAGTGTTTACGGATTGTGTTTTTTGTACCAAATTCCGTTCGAATCGGTCCATTCGTTCGTCAGTTATCGTCTCCACAGACTCACTGACACACACACACACACACACACACACACATACTTTCACGCACACACACACACACACACACACACACACACACACACACACACATACGCACACAGACATCACTTCAAAAATGTTTGATTCGTGATCAGGGATGATTGAAACGTGTTCTCCCGTCGAAAACTCGCATTCGAATTTTCGTCCCCATCACAATACTTTCCTTATATATTATTGTATATAAGGAAAGTAAAAATATTTTCAATAGTTTGATCAGAACAGTTGGCAGACGATTTCGATATGTAAAGAGTAACTTAAATGGGGGAAAAAGTAAGGAGTTAAAACTCTATACTGAAAAAATGCCAATATTATTTGAGGCAATTTCTCAGATGGCGTTGGAATAAGGTAAGCCCCCCTACATTGTATGTATTTTTATAGTGAAGGCTTAAAAATTTAAGCTGTCCATTTTGCAGAAATAAATTATTGGCGCAATATAAATTAGAACTGAAACAATAAGGAATATTCCTATGTATTCAAAATTATTTTACCTTTCAATGTATTTTTATCACCCTATATTCCGAAATCCGTCCTACAACTGTGAAAAATATTGATCAATTTTACTGATAATCAGGGAATCTCAATTTAAAAAAATCTGATGTGGGTAACACATGACTTTCCTTATATAATGCAATGAATTTACTACTTTTACAGTTAAAAAAATGTTATTCTTATAGTAGATATTTATATTCGTTCCAAGATATTGAACTTTCTTCAATTAGTCGTAATTTTCATTTATTTAGAGTAATTTTTATCAATTTGGCGAGATGTTTGTTAATTTGGCAACAATTTTAAATGACGCCAAGTTGGCGACATTCCGCCAAATTCGTCGCCAAAATCTCGCCAAGCATTATGGACGGAGAAATAAGTTATTCTTATAGCAGATAAATGACTATTGGCGTTCAAATACAAAAGTATTACTCAACGTATCTTTTTTCATGAATGGAACGAGCTCGATCCACGAGAATGATGTCACCCAATTTATGAAAAGTGACCTACATATGAAAAGTGAACATGTTTCTCAATAGGAAATATTTTTTTTTATTTTATATGACTTTTAGATAATTTTTTGATAAATGTACAATATCTCGAGAACGGTTCATGTTAGCGTTCTAAAATGTGTGCCAATCGTTTTCTAATGAAAAATTACATATCAAATGTCTATTTGCGTAACTTTGTTAGTGGTTTTTATTTTTTGACGATTTTTTCAAAATTTCATTTGAAAATTCATTGGGGTTTTGAACATTCGATTGCATATAAAAACAATAGGCTTCTAGTGTTTACGGATTGTGATTTTTGTACCAAATTTGGTTCGAATCGGTCCATTCGTTCGCCAGTTATCGTCTTCACAGGCTCACTGACACACACACACACATACACACACACATACACACACACACACACACACACACACACACACACACACACACACACACACACACACACACACACACACACACACACACACACATACAGACATCACTTCAAAAATGTTTGATTCGTCATCAGGGATGCTTGAAACGTGCTCTCCCGTCGAAAACTCGAATTCGAATTTTCGACCCCGTCACAATATTTTTCTTATACATTATGTATATAAGGAAAGTAAAAAAATAAATAGGATTTAATCCTAAGTTAAGAGCTGACCCGATCCTAACTTTAAAAACGCCACTTATAGATGGTTTAGCGATATTTCATTTCCCTTTCGCTACGGATTAAGAAAGGCTTGCCATATTTTAGGAAAATAGCTTAATTTTTCAAACGATGTATTTCGTCTGAATTTTCCAATGAATATCAAAATACAAATGGGAATTCTTATTATTTGTCTCAAACGAAACAGGAGTGAGGTAATGGATTGACCATCCTTTACAAACTTCACCTTTGTTATCACTGAATCAACAGCTTATTAAATTCACAACAGTGTTGCCATTTATTAAATTCAATTCTCAACAGACATCTTTCTCAAACTGTGTTAGAAACAGAAATCTCGAGTGAACGAGGGTAAATAAATTCATTTTAATAGGATTTCCTTTTTAAAAAGAGAACCGCCCGGTACAGGATTTGTGAGAAATCAAACAATCCTAAGGGATTTGAGTTTTTCATAAAGTGTATTCGCTTCGAATACAAATTAAGACTGATCTAATGTAAATTACTATCTTTTTACGAAGACTTAAGTTTACTATTTTTCTATTTTATAAAATTATCATATCAATTATGATGTCGATCACGTTTAAATTCCCAGCTTCAGAAAAATGATATTGCACATTGAAACATTTTTGTTATCAAATGATTTATTTGATATTGCCTATTTTATAATTTAATAATAAAATAATTGTAATGAAATTACATTGGAATATAGTAGATTTTCAAAAACAAATTTCAGTTTTAAAAACAGTTTGGAATGTCTACTAAATTTGTTAGACCAAGTTTCAATTGATCCAAAAAAGCTGTAATTCACCTATTATTACGCTATAATTCATCTATTATTCAATGCACGATTATTACAATTACCAGCAAGAGTATTAAGTTAATTTTTACATATAGCGACATGTTTGAATAAAATTTACAGCAATATAGTTAAGGTTTAACAATATTTATTCCTTAAATATCCTACCTGTTATCCCTGTCTCTGGATTTACAAAATTAGGGAGGTGTTCTTAAAAGTTATAAGTGGTATTTTATTCCATTCCTTTTTCTTAGTTTTCCGTAGTCTATCAATTATTTCAGGACTGCTTAAAAAAAATTAGGTTTTAGCAATACAAGTTCTCGATCAATTGGAGACAAATACTTAGTGATGCATCGTCAGTGTTGAGATCAGAAATTCAAAATTTGTTTTCAGTCGTGGTTCACAACTTTGTCTCAACGGTAATTATTTATTAACAGCAACTACGATATAAGTTTCTATAACATTACACATTATGTTGATGATAAAATTGTATAAAGTCACCAAAAGGTTACTAGCTATTGCTAATTCTTACCAAATTTAGACATATATTAAAATCTGATTAATTCTAATTCGAGGAGAAAGGATAGATGGATCGTATTTAGCGTCCTTCTGAGAATATATAATGGCACAAATACCATCATTTTTTCGCTACAAAAATACTAATATTGTATTAAAAGTACTTACCAAATATTTTCCCTCCTATAGTGTAGCAATAGTATAGAAATAGTATAGCAATAGTATAGAAATAGTATAGCAATTACTTCAACACAGTGACTTGATGCAAATAATTTACGTTTTATCTCCTTACACTAATATATATATACTGCATATCCTAAGGAATTATTGATGTAGTTGCAAAACTCAAGGCTGAGCCCAAATTTCTAAATGACAAACACTTTTATATAACGCACAAATATGCCTAAACCGAAACAATACACTGCTAAAATTCTCTAGTTATTTTACAGAACTACAAAACCACTGTGTGGTATACAAAACGGCAAATAAATTCTCAACTGATTCACAAAACATAAGATACATTATCAATTCACTCACATAATCACAATTCACTTTTACTCACATCACGTCAACAACCAACCACTTCTATGATCTATTACCATATTTAATACTTTATGTAAAAGTTCTGAATATGAAATTACGTAAGTCGTGAACTTTTATCCAATCTAGAAAATTCGTAAAATTTTCCATAACTAGCCACGCCACACGGTGTTGCCAATATAACAAGTCAATGTGCCGCAAAGGTTATGCAAAACGGTGATGAGGTTCAGAACCACTTCTATGATCTATTACTATATTTAATACCCTATGTAAAAGTTGTGAATGAAGCTACGTAACTCGTGTAATCTTAACCAATCTAGAAAAATTGAAAAAAATTCCATAACTAGCCAAGCGTCACGACGTTACCGATATAATAAGCCAATGTGCCGCAAAGGTTAAGCAAAACGGTGATGAGATTAAGAACACGTCTATGATCTATTACCATATTTAATACTCTCTGCAAAAGTTCTGAATGAAACTACGTAAGTCATGAAATCTTAACAAATCTAGAAAATTCGAAAAAGTTTACATAACTGGCCAAGCATCACGACGTTGCCGATATAACAAGCCAATGTGCCGCAAAGGTTAAGCAAAACGGTAATGAGATTAAGACCACGTCTATGATCTATTACCATATTTAATACTCTCTGCAAAAGTTCTGAATGAAACTACGTAAGTCATGAAATCTTAACAAATCTAGAAAATTCGAAAAAGTTTACATAACTGGACAAGCATCACGACGTTGCCGATATAACAAGCCAATGTGCCGCAAAGATTAAGCAAAACGGTGATGAGATTAAGACCACGTCTATGATCTATTACCATATTTAATACTCTCTGCAAAAGTTCTGAATGAAACTACGTAAGTCATGAAATCTTAACAAATCTAGAAAATTCGAAAAAGTTTACATAACTGGACAAGCATCACGACGTTGCCGATATAACAAGCCAATGTGCCGCAAAGATTAAGCAAAACGGTGATGAGATTAAGACCACGTCTATGATCTATTACCATATTTAATACTCTCTGCAAAAGTTCTGAATGAAACTACGTAAGTCATGAAATCTTAACAAATCTAGAAAATTCGAAAAAGTTTACATAACTGGCCAAGCATCACGACGTTGCCGATATAACAAGCCAATGTGCCGCAAAGGTTAAGCAAAACGGTGATGAGATTAAGACCACGTCTATGATCTATTACCATATTTAATACTCTCTGCAAAAGTTCTGAATGAAACTACGTAAGTCATGAAATCTTAACGAATCTAGAAAATTCGAAAAAGTTTACATAACTGGACAAGCATCACGACGTTGCCGATATAACAAGCCAATGTGCCGCAAAGGTTAAGCAAAACGGTGATGAGATTAAGACCACGTCTATG
Organism: Amaurobius ferox; assembly: GCA_951213105.1. Taxonomy (NCBI): domain Eukaryota; kingdom Metazoa; phylum Arthropoda; class Arachnida; order Araneae; family Amaurobiidae; genus Amaurobius; species Amaurobius ferox. The sequence continues at coordinate 93,850,264 of OX578136.1, forward strand.
ATCTATTACCATATTTAATACTCTCTGCAAAAGTTCTGAATGAAACTACGTAAGTCATGAAATCTTAACAAATCTAGAAAATTCGAAAAAGTTTACATAACTGGACAAGCATCACGACGTTGCCGATATAACAAGCCAATGTGCCGCAAAGGTTAAGCAAAACGGTGATGAGATTAAGACCACGTCTATGATCTATTACCATATTTAATACTCTCTGCAAAAGTTCTGAATGAAACTACGTAAGTCATGAAATTTTAACAAATCTAGAAAATTCGAAAAAGTTTACATAACTGGCCAAGCATCACGACGTTGCCGATATAACAAGCCAATGTGCCGCAAAGGTTAAGCAAAACAGTGATGAGATTAAGAACCACGTCTATGATCTATTACCATATATATTACTCTCTGCAAAAGTTCTGAATGAAACTACGTAAGTCATGAAATCTTAACAAATCTAGAAAATTCGAAAAAGTTTACATAACTGGACAAGCATCACGACGTTGCCGATATAACAAGCCAATGTGCCGCAAAGGTTAAGCAAAACGGTGATGAGATTAAGACCACGTCTATGATCTATTACCATATTTAATACTCTCTGCAAAAGTTCTGAATGAAACTACGTAAGTCATGAAATCTTAACAAATCTAGAAAATTCGAAAAAGTTTACATAACTGGCCAAGCATCACGACGTTGCCGATATAACAAGCCAATGTGCCGCAAAGGTTAAGCAAAACGGTGATGAGATTAAGACCACGTCTATGATCTATTACCATATTTAATACTCTCTGCAAAAGTTCTGAATGAAACTACGTAAGTCATGAAATCTTAACAAATCTAGAAAATTCGAAAAAGTTTACATAACTGGACAAGCATCACGACGTTGCCGATATAACAAGCCAATGTGCCGCAAAGGTTAAGCAAAACGGTGATGAGATTAAGACCACGTCTATGATCTATTACCATATTTAATACTCTCTGCAAAAGTTCTGAATGTAACTACGTAAGTCATGAAATCTTAACAAATCTAGAAAATTCGAAAAAGTTTACATAACTGGCCAAGCATCACGACGTTGCCGATATAACAAGCCAATGTGCCGCAAAGGTTAAGCAAAACGGTGATGAGATTAAGAACCACGTCTATGATCTATTACCATATATATTACTCTCTGCAAAAGTTCTGAATGAAACTACGTAAGTCATGAAATCTTAACAAATCTAGAAAATTCGAAAAAGTTTACATAACTAGCCAAGCATCACGACGTTGCCGATATAACAAGCCAATGTGCCGCAAAGGTTAAGCAAAACAGACCTCGAAGTAAGAATTGCCTGTAAATTTTGTTTTTCCTCAGGGACAGGGAATATATTTTTGATATTTGTAAAAATATTTAATTTAGTAATTAAAAAAAATAATGTGCATAGTTCAAATATTTGGTTTAAATTGTGGGGAAATTCGAATTGCATTCGCTTCTAGTAATCAACGTACATAAATGTGAACAAGTAATCTCTATTTGATATTCAATACGGAATATGGATTTGCAATATACAAAACACAATTACCCATGTACGCTATTTTTTTATACGTCTGGGGTTATACAGTTTTGCTGGATCCCAAATCATAAACATCATTATCTTCTTAGTTAGCATTTCACTATGTGAGTCCATCCTACCGAAATTAATTTATATCTTAGATATTGCATAATAACACTGGATTCTAGAATTATGAATTAATAAGAAATTTTTTCCGGCATCTTTGTTCTCTCTAAAGATTTTATAGCTTATTAAATTCGCTACTCAACTTCATTTGTTTTCAGAGTACGTTAAAAATACAAATCCCAAAGGTAAAAGAGTGAATAAATTCAGCTTGAATAAATTTTATTTGGAAAAAGAGTGGGCCATACAGGATTTCTAAGAACAACATACAATCGCAAGGGATTTTGATTTTCGAATAAATGTATTTGCTCTGAATACAAATTAGGATACATTTAAAGTAATCTATATTTTTTATGCATTTTCTGTTTATATATATTTAGCTTTTCAGCTTTTCAGTTTATATGTTTACATATTTTAGTTATATTTTTAAAAGTTTGTATTTAAACTATTTAATATATTTAAATATATTTAAATTATATATTTAACAAGAAAGATCAATCATGCTTAAAGCATTATGAAACACTTTCCAACTTCAATGCAATTTTATTTAAGCATCTCTAAAATGCAATGCATTCCTCGTTAATATTTTAAAACTTATCACAATACTACATTCATTTATTACATTTGAAAACTTGAAACGTAATCGAAAAAAATGAACTTTACTCAAATGACGGCATTGAAATATAAATTGCCTGGTTTAAGCATCTCTAAAATGCAATACATTCCTCGGTAATATTTTTGAAATTATCATAATACTACAGTAATTTATTATATTTGAAAACTTCATCGAAAACAACTGGCATTCATTCAAATGACGTTATTGAAAAAATAACACTCCTGGCTCTCTCTATAAAAGCAGCATTTCATTCATACCATTTTCCCATTCATTTCATTCATCACAGTACTAACATAATTTCTTTTATTTAAAAATTTAAGACCATGGAGCTACAAGTAATTAAACTCTATGCGTAAAACTTCATCGAAAAAAATCGTCCTTCTCTTTGTAAAATCAATGAATATTTCATTCATATCAGCTGTGCAGACTCCATGAACTAAATGATTTTGTGTTAAAGAAATACAGCAATTCTAGTACAACTCATTCTACATATTTTGCTGTTTACATTTTACTTAGGTGAAAAATAGGCTTCGTTGTAGAAATAATCAAATTTGGATGAGCATTTAAACTCAAATATATTGTAATTGCGTTGTTTCAGTATGTAGATGCACAGAATGTAAGCAAAAATGAAGCGATTTTAGGACGGATACAACACTCAATATGAATTAAAAACAACTTTAAAAATCAAGATTTTGAGATAAGATTGATGCCATATTTCATTTTGATGTGGGTCACGTGATCGCTTAATGTAAAAGGTGTAATTATTATTTTAATTTTAATTTAAAACACTACTGAATATATTTTGCTGAAATTTTTTGATATATTTTATGGAATAATTTGAATATTACCTAAAATTTTCGAAGCAATTTCTGAATTTAAAATCTGCTTCAAAAATGTTTGAAAAATAAAGTCCCATAGGGTTCAATGTATTTCATTTCTTCAACCCGGTTTCAATTCAAAACTAATTGGATGGTACTATTTATTTATATTTCCATAGGTCCTACAGACCGTCTGAACAACATACTAAAATTCCATTTTGATTTAGTCATTTTTAAGGCAGTTATCGTGCTATCGGACAGACAGAATGAATGAAAAAGTCATAAACACTTTTCAACTTTGTTGTAAGTGTTAAAAAATGGATCGTATACATTATATAAGTTTTCGGGTTTAACTTTGTTCTGTAAACGAAGTTTGCAATTTCTACACTTTCCTAACGTAAGAGTGATGTTTGCAAGATAGGACGGCAGACCTTTGAGACAAAAACGCGTTTAAGCAATTGATGTGTGTTCCATTTTTTCTATGAGGGTTAGCCGTATTCGAACAGGAGAATGAGTGGATTTCAGTCAAAAGAAGACGTTGATTTTATATACCAAATGAATGAACATAAGCTCATAATAAGTGAAAATCACAAAATGAGAGTATATTATAATTTATATATATTTCGATAACACTGGTCAATATGGAAAAGGTTATGAACAAAAACTATCTAATATTAGTTACTGGAAGGGTTCTGAAAACAAAAAATTGCATTAAAAATGGCAGATTGACACTGATTTGTATATAAACCTATGACATCTATTTCACATCATTAGTTATGAACGCTTACAAAAATAAAGAATCCTTGACATCTACATGTTGGACACCTCACCCGCTTCCCCTCTGTACCACGCGTTCAATCGGTGTGACCCCCCCTCGTGCTGTTCACGTGATTGTCGTTTATTCATGCCTATTCATTGCTTCTCTCGAAGGATCAGGTCAGTGGTAGGTGTGACAAGACACATGCTAGTAGTCAGAATTTCTGTTATTAATTATTTTGTGTCTTGAACAGTTGTAGGTAATTTCTTTGCGTTACGTATATTTCGTTAAATATTAAATACATCACTTCCATGTGTGGGTCAATCGTAAAGGACGTTCAATGCTATTTGGATGATTCTGATAATGATTTGGAGAGAGCCTATAAACCAGCACATAGCTTTTTATTTCCATATGATTCCTTCTATCACAAAAAAGCATGACTACGAAAAATAAAAAGACTGATGTATGTCTAAGCACATCTTCAACGACTCATTCTAATGCTCATGGCGATTCATACCAATTCCTGATCATGCTTATTCCTGAACCGCCTTATGTCTTTTGCGTAGCTTATAACGAAGAAGACGACTGTGACGAACATGATGCACGCAGCGAATCACAGCATCCATCAACTTCAGGAGATCCAGACCTTTTCTCCAAACCTAAATTCAATGAAACCACAATTAATCACACAATTTCTACTTAACGGCCTCATCAGAGATCAGGAACTGCCAAAGAATATGGCTCAGATTTTGGGATCAAGGTTACGACAATGGCATCTCCTGGATAATTCTCTGAAAGTAACAACATTTCGTACCAGAAATAAATAATTGGAAACTGTCTATGATACGAAAGGTGACTCCACGAATTGTAATAAATTTGGCGGACTCCTGGCAGCAACAAACATGATCCAAGTTCCAGAACATTCACGCCTAGTTACAGATGCCTTTAAAGTGAACCTTAAAACAGTCTTATTGCAAAATGGAAATAAATCTCATTTAATCCTTATATCATATGCAGTCTACACAAAAGAAATATATACTTATTAAATATACAATATAGGAATTATCAGTGGGAAATAATGATGATTTAAAGAGTTGTGATTTAAAGATGATAGCTATCCTTTTAGGATTACAACTTGGTTACATCAAGTACTGTTGTTTTTCTATGAGTGGATTGGCTGCGGGAAATATGTTCAATAATAATAATACTGGCCTAAGCAAAACGTATCTACGCCAAGAATTAAGAATGTAGCATATTCACCCTTGATCAAACCATGTTAGGTTTGCTACACATACTACACATAAAATTGGGTCTAATGAAGGACTTTGTCAAGGCTTCAATGTCGATAGTTCTTCAATCACATATTTGTGCGATACATTTTCATGACTTAGTCAGAGAATATAAAAACAGACTTATTTATTGGACCACGAAAAAGGGGAGTTTTCAAAGATGATCAGTTTGAACGTGTTTTGTTAAAAACAAAATACATCATGGAAATCATTTATATCTGTTTCAGCTGGATTTCTGGGAAACATTAAAGTAGCGAACTCTACTGAACTCGTGAGAGATATCCTAAAGACCATAAAGACACAGGATGCAAAATGTCTGTGAAAATGCCCTTCCTGGATTCACAGTAACCGTTGTTTTACGATAAAATACAGGTAGAGTAAATTTGGTGACATTGGTGATAATTTGGGTAAAATATTACGAAGCGGAGACGTTTACCAACGAACTCAGCCTGTAAAATATTAATTTATATCACATATAAAAATTGTAAAAAATGTCGGTTAAGTTTTTAGAGAAGACAGACTGATAGATAATAGGAAGTCGCGTACAACTCAAAATTAAGAATTTTAGCAACTTCCCTCTCTTCAGTTGCAAACTATGTGTTGTTTTACGTAAATGCAAATACACAGAAAACAAAACATTTCAACTAATGCCTGAAAAATATTTTTCTTTTCACTCAAAATATTTCAATTCAATTGTGAAAAATTATACAGACCATTTGAAAAACTCAACGTAAAACATAATATGAAGTACAATGTGTAGTGAGTATTTTTGCGATATGCATGTGCGAATTAAAAATGAATGTTATGCGAATATTATACGATATATACGATATTGCATAAGTTACCATTGTTATTACGAATTAAAAATGAATGTTATGCAAATATTATACGATATTATATACGATATCAGATTTATTACGAATAAAAATTAATATTTAAAGCATTCTATTCTGGATTTCATACAATTTATCTCGCATGTATTTAACTAATGTTTACTAAAAATAGATAAAACATATTTTCATACTTGATTTCCTATTTTACCTTATATCTTAACAAATTCTGAAGACTATATAAATTCAAATTTCATGAAATGTGGCTTTTGTTATTTTTTATCAAAAATGTCAAATACTAATATACCAAATTAACATATATTGGGCCCTGCAAAATATTAAAAACACATTTTAGCACTATGAATAAAGGCAGGAATTTTTTAACTTTAGTATTCTAAAATAATTTATTCAAGGTACTCATACATATTTATTTCCATCCTGATTTTCATTTATTTAAAAACGAATATTGTGTTAGGCCCTTTTGAAATAGTTTTACAAAATGTTTCAAAATGCCTTGAGATATTTTCGTTAAGATTCAAAGATCAAAGACCCTCTTAAACTTCGAAGAAGAAGCCAGTTTAGAAAATATTTCTTCGGTGAGAAAGAGTTTAATATATGCACTTCTTAAAACTAAGAATTTCCAGAATATATTTAAATATTTTGCAATCTATTGCGGTAATTCAGGAAGAAATAGTAGTTATATTGTTTTACTTTTACGACTTTTTAAATCATTCCGTAGTTTCAAAATACAAAACTCTTTAATGAAAATATTCATTTCTGAATATAAAAAAATTGTATCAACGGTGATTCTACCTATGAATGAAGATTTGTCTGTATTTCAACTTTACCTAGAGTACCAAATTTAAATGAAAATTCTTGTGATGGGGTCAAAAATTCAAGCATAGGGTTTTTAGGTGTCTGCATGTGTTTAGTTTATTATTTAAATTTCTGCATGTAGAAAACGTGTGACTTTTGAACTGGCAAAACTAAAGGTTAGTGTGTATTTCCCCCGCTGCTATATTTATTGAGGATGTTTGTTTTATAGGACTCTGTCTCTCTGATATTAATCCACCAATTTGTGTGTGGTACAGCCCAGGGATAGCGCGCGGAGATTGATGATTTATTGAGGATGTTTGATTTATAGGACTCTCTCTCTCTGATATTAATCCACCAATTTGGGTGTGGTACAGCCCAGGGATAGCGCGCGGAGATTGATGATTTATTGAGGATGTTTGTTTTATAGGACTCTGTCTCTCTGATATTAATCCACCAATTTGGGTGTGGTACAGCCCAGGGATAGCGCGCGGAGATTGATGATTTATTGAGGATGTTTGATTTATAGGACTCTGTCTCTCTGATATTAATCCACCAATTTGGGTGTGGTACAGCCCAGGGATAGCGCGCGGAGATTGATGATTTATTGAGGATGTTTGTTTTATAGGACTCTGTCTCTCTGATATTAATCCACCAATTTGGGTGTGGTACAGCCCAGGGATAGCGCGCAGAGATTGATGATTTATTGAGGATGTTTGTTTTATAGGACTCTGTCTCTCTGATATTAATCCACCAATTTGGGTGTGGTACAGCCCAGGGATAGCGCGTGGAGATTGATGATTTATTGAGGATGTTTGTTTTATAGGACTCTGTCTCTCTGATATTAATCCACCATTTTGGGTTTGGTACAGCCCAGGGATAGCGCGCGGAGATTGATGATTTATTGAGGATGTTTGTTTTATAGGACTCTGCCTCTCTGATATTAATCCACCAATTTGGGTGTGGTACATCCCAGGGATAGCGCGCTGAGATTGATGATTTATTGAGGATGTTTGTTTTATAGGACTCTGTCTCTCTGATATTAATCCACCAATTTGGGTGTGGTACAGCCCAGGGATAGCGCGCGGAGATTGATGATTTATTGAGGATGTTTGTTTTATAGGACTCTGTCTCTCTGATATTAATCCACCAATTTGGGTGTGGTACAGCCCAGGGATAGCGCACGGAGATTAATGATTTATAGAGGATGTTTGTTTTAAAGGACTCTGTCTCTCTGATATTAATCCACCAATTTGGGTGTGGTACAGCCCAGGGATAGCGCGCGGAGATTGGTGATTTATTGAGGATATTTGTTTTATAGGACTCTGTCTCTCTGATATTAATCCACCAATTTGGGTGTGGTACAGCCCAGGGATAGCGCGTGGAGATTGATGATTTATTGAGAATGTTTGTTTTATAGGACTCTGTCTCTCTGATATTAATCCACCAATTTGGGTGTGGTACAGCCCAGGGTTAGCGCGCGGAGATTGTACTCGAATTACCCGAACTCCATTCCCGACTCTGCCCAAACCGTCCCTGGTTCACATGGAATGCGATCACGTTAAGCATATGATTCCGTATGCGATATCCCAGTGGCTAGCGCGCGGAGATTGGGATGACTCTGGGACGACCGAGTTCAATTCTCGGTGCTATAGAAACTTTCCCTGTATTTACGCGAGGGTTACGGGTACCTCACATATGTAGGTCCGTATTTCCTTCCGAGTTTTTGGTGGTGGAGAAAGGAGGCCACGGTCATTTTGAATGCCGCCCCTACAGGTTTCCGGTATAAATTCGGTGGCACTTCCCGGCCGTCCAAACAGATATCTTACACTTTCGGGTAGGTCGTATGGTCCAGATCGAAGACGATAAAGAAGCCACCAGTTTGTCTGTGTTATAAAAGCATACCCTTGCTTGGAAACAACATTCAACAGTCATCGACAAGACATATTCATCATCACTCAATAGAAATTAACAATTTTTACAATACCTGTGTGTTTGTCTGTGATTAAAATATTTCTAGAATGAATTTATAAAATCTAACAAAATTTGGTACGTTTATTTTAATCGGCATACAATAGTAGCCTAATCGTTCTCGGGATGAACTGCCCAGGAGAGAGCAAACATTTTTTTTTAACATTTTGTTCTCAAAACCGATAAATGCTGTATAAACAAATTACGTATGAAATTGTTGCAATACATATTTTATGCGTTATTTTCCATTCCAAAGCGTGTGACTTGATATACAATTTGCTAACCATCGCCATTTTTGAGAAATTTCATATTTTTGATCTATCAATAGAAGTCCTTAAAAGTAAAATAAACTAACTATTATCAAATGGGTCCTTTTAACGTGAATTAATGGCCACCATTATTTTGAAAGGGTCTGGGTCGTAATACCGACAAGCCAGAATTCCGACATGCCAAAATCCCGACAAGTCAAAATCCCGACAAAGTCGAAATTCCGACATACCAAAATCCCGACAGACGAAACCCACTCTTGCACAGACTAATATAACACTAAGGCGGTCATCGCAGTGACGTCACTAAGGCTAGAATTTACTAATCAGTGCCCCCCACGCACATGCCCTGGACTCACGCTCCCTCTTGTCTCCATTAGCTTGCTGCGACAATGGCCATATATTCTGGTATTGAAATGACAATGGCTGGTATTGAGTGATTGGCATGGGGTTGATCTCTCTTCCCCCCTCTCGCATTTGGGGTGTGGTTATGACCTACCCCCTTCATCCCCTCCACTAGTGACCAGAAATATGACTGTTGTGAACGATTGTAATAATCGACCTGTGATGGAATATCTTGGTGGTGTCGCTCACACTTTGTCACAGAAAATATGCTATTTGAACGTATGCAGAATGTGTAAGTGTTTTTTCTTTTTTAATAAAATGAATTTCCTAAATCTTATACCGACCTACTATATCATTTTAATCTTTGAGTGTCATTTCAATTTGTCAAAAATTCTTTCAGTAATGGCATAATTGCTATGATTTCGTGATTAAAACTATTAATTTGTAAAATGTAGAGATGTAAAAAAGCCGATAATTTTGATCAAGGTATACATATAGGCCTAGACAGCCATGAGCGTGTGCCAAGTGTGAGTCCAGCGCATGTGCGTGTGTGTGTGGGGGGGGTGCTGATTAGAAAATTCTAGCCCTAGTGACGTCACTGCGATGACCGTCTTAGAGTTGTATTAGTCTGTGCAAGAGTGGGTTTTGGCTGTCGGGATTTTGGCTTGTCGGGTTTTCGACCTTGTCGGGATTTCGATCCTGTCGGGATTTTGGCATGTCGGGATTTCGGCTATCATTATTATGTCCGGAACCGATTTTGAAATTACGAAGGGCCGTTTACAAGATATTATGATATTTATATTTTCATCATTGAGTGATATAATTTTCAAACAAACTGAAACATTAGAATATTGTTGATATAATTTTTCAAAACAATTAATGTTAGAGATCGTTCATCTCGAATAGTTGGAACCAAGCGAACACCTTCAATCACTGAGACATCCTTCAATCACTTTTTGACTTCACAATACGTTATTTTTCATCTACTACGCATTGTAAGGAACTTAAAATATAAATATTTTTAATTAAGAAAAGTCATCCCATATCAATCGTAGCAATAGTTTTATAATCCATAGAAATTTATTTCAAGAAAATGATTATCGGTGAGAAATTTTGCTTGTCCTGGGAAACACTAACAGAGTCCACTTCAAAGATAAGAGCTTGCAATGTCGTCCTAGTAGTTCAACGGTAGAGCGTCGCCAGGCCAGTTCGGAGATCAAGGATTCGATTCCCGGTTGGGACAGCAAGGTTCTTTGCAATGGCGCAAGAACAAACCAACTCTGTATGTTAGTACAGAGGTGTCGTAAATCTGAAAGTGACCCTAGTACGATTAGTACGGGTTCAGTGGGCTCTCAAGGAGTAAGCACCGATTTCAAATTAAGTTGATAACGACCATGCAGGATACTAACCTAGGTAAAAATAGCACTAGCAGGTGGCTAACCTGGGATAAAAATGGCAGGAGGTGTTTAGTCCCATTATCGGTTGCCCGCAATCTGACATTAGAGAGAGGAGAATACAGAGTCCACTTCCACGATAAGAGCTCCTAATTTTTCTTCCAGTAGCTCAACGTAGAGCACCGGCTGGCCAGTTCGTAGATCCAGGGTTCGATTCCCGGTAGGGAAGCAAGATTCTTTGCAACTCTTTAATGAGCATTTTTGAACACAGTATATGTTACATAATTATAATGGAAAAAAATTAATTGCGTGTAGGTGTAGTAAAAGATAATTTATTAAGTTGGTTATTGTGCCCGGATCATGTACATTGAGTCATCAGGGCACAACCGCAAAATTCTCTGAGAACTCAGGATAAATACATCTCCAATCCATTTGTAAGGTGATTCATTAATTGTAGTTCAATGATTATTCTAAGTAAATTATATACACTCATAAAAAGTTAAGCTACAGCCTTGAAATTTGGACTGGAAATGTCGTTTTAAAATTAATTTATGAAATTATGTTATGGGGCTCATACAACGCGCATGAGATTTACGTATCATGTTCTCACTCACGGACAATTGGAACTGGATTTTCTGATTTGATGCTGCAATTTTTGTACAGAGCAACCATTAGAAAATGCCGATTATAAAACAATCGCGTTTATGGAACACAGATGACATATGGGAAGATCATAACATCAACTAGAAAATAATGAATGCTCTTAAAACCCACATGGCACATATACTGATCAGAACACCAAATGGAAAATACGAGTGCTTGCTGAACCTCATTTGGCGCATGGAGTTATCTTACCTTAGCCCAAACAATTAAACACTCGGTTTCTATCCTGGTAGTCTTCCCAGCAATATGCTGTTTTGAGGATTTCATACCGAATTTCCAGTCTCGGTTTTCACCGAAATGAATTCCCCATGTATAGTATACAGTAGCGACTCTTCGTCTTTCTTCCTGACTAGATAGTGCGTCGAATCACCCAGCGACGTCGAAGTATTATGCTGGTACGAGACTAGTGCAGCTCTAGTTGGCACGACGAATCATTACTCAGCGACGCAAAAAGGTTACACATATGCTAGACTTTTACAGAAGCTCTGCCCAACTGAAAAGGGATCAGACAGATTGTGATGGGGTCGTCATAAGTTTCTTTAAATCATTATCACATTTCTCAGTTTTTCAATTTGTTAGCTTGTGATTGTTTTCAATTCATGGGATAAATGTTATATATCTAAAAATAAGGAGAAGGATAAAAATCAGTTATCAACTTCATTTCTGTAAATACAGTGGCTTTAATTATTATCACTGCTCGTAATATCCTCAAGGCACTACATTAAATAGTGTACCTGCATTTCTTGAAGCGTGATATGAGACTGTAACACGGTTATATTGTATGTTGTTATGATTGCAACTTCTCCGACTTTTCTCAGGATCCATCTTCTTCATCATTCCAAATCAGCTGAATTCTTACTGATCCTTACTCCAATTCCTAACTTCATAAACCAAGTCTGACTACTCAGTCGGTTTTCAGGACTCAATCTCCAGGTTCACACTTTTTAAATGTGATGTTCTGTGTTAACTACTGACTTCCCACTTGAACTTCACACAAAAATATTTTGGTGAATATTCAAGATCCACCCATTGAAACTGAGAGTCAGTAACGTCTATTTCGCAGCTTGACCCAATGGCCAGGTTGTAAAGATTGTAAAGTGACATCTAAAATCATGTGTATGAATTATCATTGTATTTTCATGCCTTACGTAACATATATTTATTGAAGTAAAGACATCTATAACATTTGCGCCAATCATAATTATTCCAATTAAATATATCATCAATCGTGGTAGTCATGCGATTCCTTTGTATGTCCAGTTTTCTACACATTTTTTGCTTTCTGTTGGTTTTGTGATGACTAATTTAAGCTACAATTTAGGTTCCTGTGAAAGAAACTGAAAGTAAACTAAAGGGGTTGAAAAAGAAATTAACACTTTCGAAACGAAATTTATTTTCCATTACAAAAAGAAAGGAAACCCATTATTGTCATAATTACATACTATATAAAGCATATTATATAGACGGACATTTTTATTTATATAGTTTTTAATAAATATATATAATATTTTAGAAAAAATGTTCATGACCTTATTATTTATTAGCAGTAAAACTTAATACCAAAAATGTACCACATCTATATTTTGCTTATTTAATATCTGTAGAAAGTTCTCTTTAAACATATCATGTTATATATCGGTTTTTAGTATAATTTTGGTGAGATAGTGTATTTTAAATTTATTTACCAACGCACCTTTAATCATTAAAAATAAGCTGCTTATTTTATATACATAGATAGATATGAGTCCATCTCGAATTTAGTAAGATTTGTAAACTTTTGTTATTCATATGTCATTTTGTTAAGGACTCGCATATATATATATATATATTGTACTAAACAGTGGCATAATGAGATATTAATGAGTGTGTAATCTTTTGTTAAGCATGTTGGTAGTGGAAACCTAACTAAATCTAACTAAGTTTCGTAATGATGAATCGTCTATGACAACTGAAATCCACCTTAATTATTCACATCACGATAATTATAATTTATCTGAAACACGTTAGAACCATTTTATAATATTCATACCATAAATAACAGATCAATAATTTTATCATACTGTGGGTGAAAATATTAAAATTAGGAATAGATTACAGCAAACAAGAGTATTCAATACATGATAATCTCTATATGTAGTTTAATTTCAATTAAATTGAGGTTGTAAATATATTTGATTTGTCCATAATACAAATGTAGGTTTTTTTAATTCTAATGAAAAAGAGACTCGCAAAGCATAATTTTAATACGCATTCTATAATAAATTTAGAATAAATTTATAATAATTAATAAATAATTTATTCAACATAAATTATATAACAAAATTGATTAAACACTGTTGAGAATTTTTAAGTGGGCTATGTTCCTTCAACAGTGAATCCTGCTGTCACTCAAACAGCTGCTACAAACCCATTAGGTCAGTCGTGTGGACTGGTTTTGCAACAGCAACAGTGAATCCTGGATTTCAAAACACAACTTCCATCCAGCGGGGACGTGAAGTAAGCTACGAGTATTTTAAGATTTCATAACTTTTTTAGAAAGCGTTTATGTTGGCTGAGATTTTAAAAATATTTTTCTACATGATTATGCAACAATAGATTAGTAGGAATTACAAATTTTAGTTTACCGTTAAAAGCCTCTGTTAACTCATGCTTATTAAATTTACAAAATTCTATATCAAATTTATTTTTAAATTAAAAACAATATTTACCTCCATCACAGCACATAAAAGGAGCAACCATTGAATAAAATTGATTCAGTAATTTATGCTCTAGGCCCGCCAACAGTGACGGAATTGGCAGAGAAACAAGTGTTTTATATTATTGAAATTTTATATCTAGTGTATTTTCAGAGTTAAAAGAACTATATAGCTCCTGCCAGAGCGCGCAAAATGAGCTAACATTGATTAAAATCGATTCAGTAGTTTAGGCTGTATGTCCATCAACACTGAAGAAAAAGTCAGAATCGACAATCCCTAAAAGTTAATTTTAATTCTTTTCACCGGGTGATACTAATCCAATTAAAAAAAATTGTTTTTTTTTCTCAGATTTGAGGCGTTTTTAGAGAGGAAATGTATCAAATCTTCAGTTTCAGTGGGGAATGAGTTACAGACTACAGGGAATCGGGTTTATTCCATTAAGTATAATATATACTTGGCAGTTTCAGACTTGACGACTCCGCTGTATGAAAAGCCAGAAATTATCATAAATTGTTTGTTGAAAATTTCTTTTGATTCTTGGAACAATGTTTTTAGGTCTCTTCTCCTCTTTTCCGATAGTAAAACGATCTTTTATTTTTGTCACAATCGTTTAAATAAATTCTTATTGATCAATTGTCACAATATAATTCCAACTATCACAAGCCAAATTATTTTCATAGAGAAAGCTACAGCTTATTCTGCGGCCAGCCATGTGTCTAGGAAAAGGCGTTGACCACTATGATTTTTAGCTTTTCGAGGATTTAAGCTATTAGTTATATATTATATTGTTTATAGTTGCTACAGAGGTATTTAAAGACACTGAAATTTGTTTTCTGAGTCGGTGGATTTTTTTGTGTGACAGGTGACTATTTTTGGAATTGTTTTAAATCTACGTAAATTCTTTGAGTATTCATTAGTTGATTTTTTTCGCTTAAAAGCAATGCATGACGCTTTTTTCCTCTATTATTAATAACATTGCTTATTTTAAATTTAGAAATGCGAATTTTATGATATACACAGCGTGTTGTAACAACAGATTATAAGTATTTATCTTAGGAGAGAGCAGGAACATGATATTCTAGCCAAAGTTTATTTACATTCGTCACTTTCAAAGCAGACAAAATTTAACATCAGCAAACGATAATTTAGATTTTAAAAAATCAGCTGTTGCCAGATATGGTTTTGAATTAATTTAAATTTTGTTATATTTTACTGTAAAATCGTTCTAAAATGTGTAAACAGCTGCTGTATTTTTTAATATAAAAATATTTCTAGTTAGCAACAGTAATCTTTTAATTTTCGAGTAAGTACCGTTAAAACAAATTATTTTGCACTTTCATATACAAAGCTATTTTTCATTATTTACAAAAAATGTATCCGGCATTGAGTGAAATTTAATATGCAAACCTCTGATTAAAATTGTACTGGAACGTATAGATATAATTTTCGATATAACGATAAATACGTACCTGCTTCTCATAGCAACAAATACATGACGACATTATGACGTTAGTTCCAATCTTCAGTGCATAGTAACCGACAAACTGGAGAATGATTTCAAAATAAATCACAATTTTTAAGTTTTTGTGTGAAAATTCCCAGAAAATGAAAAAAAAAAAATTATTAATACATTTGTCTTTATTCGAATGCAAAGATATACACCCATACTATTACCAGAATAATATAACCAGAACAAATGACATTAAAAACATTTTTTAAATTAACATTTATTTGTAATGAGACTTGAATATTTTTATATTTCTAAAGATCATAGAACAAATAAACGAATTAAAAATATGAATAACTTCAATGTAATCTTATTTTTAATTTTTAATACTCGCTAAAATTACGTAGTTTTATAATTAAAATTTGTTCAAATAAAGTGAAAAATCTCCATTTAAATCATTTTCTTTAATTATTATGAACAAAGTTCTGATTTACAAATGAATGTAACTTCATTCCAAGTAAATATCAGTTTCAGTTCCATTTTTAAATATATTTCCATGCATTAATCTTTATTTTTTCAGTCACTAATTACGGAAGTTGAATTGTATTAAAATTTCAAATGAGTGAAATTAAAAAACATATTATTTTAATTTTGTAACAAATCTTTAAAAGAAAGTTGAGTATTATTTAAAAAATATACCGTTCATATAATACAAACATTTCAGTTATTTCTCAAATTACTGTTAACTGGCAGAATTTCTAACGTGAAGGAAATTCGGCATTTCTTAAGGAACCATTTGAAAAACAAAAAGTATTGTTTAAACACTATGATACTTAATAAATGCAAACAGACTCATATATGTAACAAAAATGATATGTTTATTACACGGATGAGGGAAAAATGTATTATATTTAAATGCCGCGTTTAACAAAGAGGATTTAAAACTGTTTTTGAAATATGTTGTAACAGTTATCAATAAGGTAATAGATAAAAACAATATATCAATCTGTATTTGTATTGAATAATATTATACACGGAAATATAAAATCTAAATCATAAACATTAAAACATGGATCACAAAAGGGGAATCTATCAAAAATTGTTATCAAAGTGAATAGTGTGTGTTACTGGCATCGGTCTAGACTTCTAGCTCATCTTCTAGTGTTTACAAGTGCAAAGTACAACAAAACGTTATACTTTATGGTAAAAATTGCAAAAATTAAAACAAACAAGAAATTAAGAATAATTCTTGTAGTAATAAGCGGTGTGTATACTCCATTATTGAAGAGCTATCAAGCATTTTTGTACACATTTACGCTTTCATTTCCTACAGATATAAGAATTTCCGAAATAAAAGGACGTGAAATTTCCGGAGCTGGAAAGGGAAATCCTTAGTTTATCCCCACACACTCCAACATTGATAAAAAAATCCAAAGCAGTCATCATCTAAGCTCTATATGGAGCCGGTCTGGAGACATATATATTCAAAAGTAACATTTTTGAACCGGACCAATACTTTACCACCTCCAAAATTCGCTGATGAATTCATACCAATCTTGAATTTTGAAATAAGCTCTATCTATAACAGATTATGAGAAATTGATGTTTCAAAGAAAATGTTATGTTTGGAATGAGTAATGATATCAACAGAACCGGAAGTGGAGTTTCTTAATAACCCTTCAACCAATTCAATGATAAATTCATATCAGTCACCATAAAAGCTATATCTATAAGCACTCCTCCGAAACAGATGTTTTAATTTATTTTTAACTGGAAGGAGATAAATACCGGCAGTGAATATCAGTAGTAAACCAACTAACTGCTTTCAGAATTTAGTACACTGAGTACTCTAGAACCCCCAAAATTATTTTCAGTGTGACATCTGAGTTTGTGCATTTGTGATTCTGTCTGTCAGCACAATGCATGCATCCACTCTAACTCAAAAACTAATTTCCCATATTTCATAAAATTTTGCCCCCCTTCATTCCTGCTCAAACCCGGGGCATGAAATATCCCTACATTAAGTACCAAAATATGTAATACAATGTCATGCCTCATAACAAAAAATATATCCAGTCGACGCCAAATGAAAACGAAAGTAAATTTATTTTAGTGATCCCACTAACTTTCTCAAAATGCAATGCTAAATGCATATGGTTTAAATAAGTTCTATGTATAGAAATAGAAACACATGCTTCAAAAATTTTTGTTAAACCAAAACACAAACAGTAACAATATGGCAAGTTTTTATCACTAACTATAATCGGATAAATTATTATTTTCAAACTTAAAATAGCAATTCATTCCTATAATCTTTGTCATTTCGCAGTCTTTCATTTCGTACCTTTCATACCTCTCATTTAACTAATAGGAGTGCAGGTTTTCATTTCAAATATTCTCCATCTTTTTACTTTTTAACTCCTTTTGAATTTAAAAGCAAATCTAAAAACATGTCCTAGTTCACAATATATAGGTATATCATAATTTAGGGCTTTCATTTTACGTAAGTTTGAAATTTAACTCAACACTCATAAATCATTTTAAATATCTTATGATATAAAAGAACCTACTCATATTCGGGACATATGAAACACAAAATTACAAAACAGTGGCTTTGAAAAGAAATTTTATGTGAAGGATAAAAATAAAAAGAGTAGATTTCAATGTTTGATATCCCATATTAAATGGTTTCACAGGATTTACCAATTGCTTGTCTACATAAGTATAATAAATTTTTACTTTCTTATAACGTAGTGTTGAGAATGTATTGTTTTCCCGATAATTTTATATTTCGAGAATTTGGCGGTAATATAATGTTTTAAGATCTTATAACTACGTTTTGACTGTATTTGGAGTGATGTCTGTGATCGATTTCTTGTGCACGCACTAGCAGCCACAAACATTAATAAGGTTTTACGAATCTTTTTAACCAGATTTGTTATCAATATTTTTAACTAGATAGAATTTCTTAAAATTCGAACGAAAACTTTGAATTATATTTTGCATTTTATATTTCTTCAATATGGTAGCATAGGACAAAATTGAACATAATCATGTAGAAAAGGGTCCTTTCTGGTAGGTCGGAAGGTCTGGGTCTCAACAACAACAACGCAGAAAAGGATGTATTTGTGGCTCAATCACGATATTTAATTATGATCACGATATTTAATAGTTTCAATCATTGTTGTGAAAATTAGCTATGATACAAATTATTTTGTTCGTGGCGAAATTATCCCCTCTTGAGGGTCACAGTACCACTACGTGGGGTGTACATTATCAAGTATGGTAGAAATCGAAACACTTTTAGAGCCCTTTATACTGATTGGGAGCACTTTATATTTGTAATGGTAACACTTTATATATGGTAACACTTTATAATTTGACCCATAATATTTATTTTTCAAATTTTTTCTTGTAAAATTTGAAGAAAAATGAGTTCTTGTATTAGAAAATCTAATTCAGCCACTCTCCAGATAATTACATTTATTGCATCAATGTGTGTAACTTTAGCAGATGACGTTTTCAATATTTATTAATATCGTCGATTGGGGTAAGTTGCGGTGGATGACGCTCGCTTTGGGTTGATAATTCTCATACTAAAATAATTTTTTCATAAACTGTTATCTTCCATCTAAAAATAATCTATCAATAACTCTTTATAGTCAAACATCGGGTGCTAGAGGGTTACTAGGCTTTTGGTGATCAACGTTGGTTAGCAAAGGTAAGCTGGATAGCATCATACTCGTCCTTTTCTTTTATAGATCTCATACATTTGCTAACTGCTTTTCTTCTTGAGAACTTAAAATCTTCTAATAGGTACATCGGTTTCTTCACTCTAATGGATTTTATCTAAAATACTCCCTCTCTAGTAGCCTAAAAATAAACTTCGTTATTTCGCACTATTGTATCCGATTAGGTGATTATCTGATTAGGTGAAATATTTGGAACATACTAGCCAGAGATGAAAATTAGTTATTAGGGACTAACCTAGAACCACGTGATATCTGTAGAGCAGAGCTCATTTAATGCGTAATTGCAAATTTACTTCAGATATACCCGTCGATTTATGGCGACGTCAATTCTGCCCAATTTTCCGAGGTAATTTAGTTATTTTGCCTCAAACTAATATTGCCATTCTGCAGTATATGGTTGGTGACTGGTCTTAACATATGTTTGTAGCGTTTATGGACACTTATACATTGTTCCATTCAATATACATAACTATATAACCTAAATGTGCACTCAGTTTACCATCACAAAGTGCTATGTGTCCAAAAAATGAAGTTCGACAGGTATTTAACAGGCTTTCCATATTCACGATTTCTACGTTTCTTCTATCAATTCCTAATAATTTGTGCTGTACAGCTTTGTAATATGTTTTTCTCGTCTATTTTGCATTGTTGACGAGTTTACACTTCCTAACTTCTTAAATTCTCCGCAAAGATCTCTACAATCACTTTTATTCGATTTCCCATAGTATTCGATTTCCTTTGATGTAGATACTATAGATATTACTTTACAATAGATAGCTCTAACGTGCACGTATACTCACGGATATTTCCTTACAAGTTATTGTGGTCATTAAGAATTTTTTGAAGAACCATGTCTACCTTATAAAATGTAGAATTTATTCGTTTAACGCCTCTAATACCTCTGGAGTTGCTGGTGATGACAGAACATTTGTAATTTATTTTAATGCTCAAAACGAAATACATTTAATATAATTGAGTTTATTTGTGAATTTATTTTATTTGTGAATTTATTTTATTTGTGAATTTATTAGCTACAGTGTACTTGTATTTTGTCTTAAAACTGTGACAGATGATCGTCATAACAGCGACAGGATTTCTGTCATTCTAATCATAGTTGAGGCTTCAAAATATTGTTATGAGGAGGGTTAAACTCCGATCCTTGCTTTTCAGTAGGGAATTTACAATATTATTTTTACGAATTCTGTTCAGTAAATAATATTATATTAATTACATTCTGATGACAGCACCAAATGTCAGACATTTCAAACGGATGACTATGTTTAATAAAAAAAAATTGTATTTATAATTCTAAATTCAGCCTAATGACGTAGATTATTGGGCTTGCAAATATCTCAGCACTATAAAGGTAAAAGTGTTAAAATACTCTGTAAAGTAAAATATGGAACGTATTTGAACAGTAATTAGTTGTATTCATATATTTTGAATCAAACAATTGTACATTATTTTTAAATATATCTGCCCGGTTGAAAATACATGAAATTCTAAAACATTCTAGAAGCTTCTGGAATATACCTAAAATCTAAAAAGTTCCTGAAAAGGCTGCAAAGTTCTAAATACCGAAAACACTTGAAAAGTACCTAAATGACAGACCCATCCTGAAATAAACCTAAAATTGTGACAATTAACCAGTTACCCTAAGTGCATAAAAATAGGCTAACTTGCAAAACATTAAAATCTCACTTTCCAAAAATAGAAACACAATAAAAGAAAAGAGAGAAAGAACATAGTTTAAGTTTTCCAAATTTAACTTTTATTAAGATGTTATTTCACTTTTAAAGAACTTTTAAGACAGTTTACAACATTTTAACATCTCATAACAATTACATTAAACATCATAAAAAAATAAATAAATAAAATTGAACGAACGTATAATGGTATACAAAACGTTAAAATGCTAAAATTTAAAGAAAACGGCATTTAATATTTAAAGTATGCTAACATTATAGAATTATTTGCTAAACCAAAATTTAGAATAAAAAGAACTTCAGTTAGCCAAAAGGAAATTTAGAACGTTATTAACATCTCAATTAAATGTAAAAAACTAATTACAAATACTTTTAAAAATCCCAAAGGAAAACCACATAAAAACTCAGGTTCTGAAGACTTAAAATTTATCCCTATCAAAACAATCTTATCCCTATCAAAACAATCTTATCCTTATCAAAACAATTAAACTTTAAATAATACAAATGTAATACAATTGGAATTTAAAGGAAAACGAATAATTTCACCAAAGGCTTCAAGATAAACAGAGATCTGCAGGCGAGGGCATCACAGGGAAAAGTCCCCAAAGTTCTTATAAAACACACTCATGAAAGTCAGAACATGGCATAGGAGGGCTATGTCCATCAGCAGTCAGAAAAATTTTCGGACAGATCCGCATTCCAAAGGGATATTCCAAATAAGACATTTAGTAACGATGAAATATTAATTTCTCCACACAGCTGCACTGGACATTTGACTTCAGAGCTGAATGCATAACATAAATCTGGTGCTTTTCATCAAAAATGACTATTCAGATATTCATATTAAGAGCAGCACAGCCAGGGAGAAACAAACACAGCTCAAATTATCAAATCGTATATGTGTGTCTGAATGCATGTCTTCTAATTGGTCTGTGAAAAAAAAATATGCTAATTTTCTAAAAGATACATTTTTCTAGTTCATTTCTCAAATTAAATATTAATGATAATGACAGATAATGCTTAACTCTCTGGAAAGATTGACAAGAAGGGATTTTCATGTTTGTATAAGAACCACGATATTTACCTCCTTACGACAGTTTCGTAAACTTATAAGTGGTTATTAATTTCAGCCATCAATTTAATGATAACTAAAAGAATTATACATACTTTTTTCAATATATGTATGTCTTCTAATTATATCTGTAAAAATATATTTGCATTTTCTAAAAGATACATTTCTATATCATTCAAGAATTTGCTTAAAAATACTCTTTAAATGCATTCTATATTTATGATTACCTAGCTATAGTGATTCAAAAATAGAAGGACGTTTCATTGACTAAGCTGATCTTATTTACACAGGATTTTATTTCAACAAATATTTCTTTCTATTGAAAGAATACTGTTTGCATCCCTATACCCAATCGATTTCTCTGAAATTTTTAGGCATCACTCAACGTCAAAAATAAAATATAAATGAGATTTTTTGATTTTTCATGTAAAGGACTTTTTATCAGTTTTTTCAGCAAAGGTGTATTATTCGTAGAAATGTCAAATATGACGACTTGTTAAACTGAATTTTCAAATTAAATATTAATGTTAGTAACAAATAATGCGTAACTTTCTGGAAAGCTTGACAAGAGGGGAAATTCCATTTCGATGTTTGTATAAGAACCACAGTATTTATTTCCTTACGACAGTTTGGTAAACGTATAAATAGTTATTAATTTCAACCATCAGCTTAATATTAATAACTATATTGAGTTTATTGATATTTTGCATATAATTGATATTTTACTTTTCCAAAGAGGTATTATGATTATGTTAAAAGAGGTAAAATTTTTATGAAAATTAATAAGTTTAAAATGCTGCAACATCCTGGGAATTTAAGGTACATTCGGTACGAAGCTTCAAGAAAGAACATGGGCTTTAATAATGTAGACATTGTTCAAAGAATACAACTGAATTTAATTAGATGATACTTGAACACCATGATTAAATTTGAAGTAACAATGGGACGTGTTAATTTACCACTCACCGACTGCAAAGTTGATAGCAGTGAATGATACAGAATGGTCGTTTCTCGTTATAGGAATCCAGTTAATTTTTATCATCTGGAGAGGAACAATGACGCCTAGACGTGACACCGTTGTATATTTGTTACAAAGACTAAAAACCGAAGACATGCGGTCGAGGATCATAGAAGTATATTTTAAAAAAATAAATACCATGGTTAAAGTGGTGTTTCCTACGATCCGATAGTTTGTTCAGTGTAAAGGATAAATATGCTTTGTCAAATGAAAGATGTATTATCAAATCATGTTTCGAAATATTTCATGTTTAAGATAAATATCTAGAGGATAAAAAATTGTACCACACATCATAAAACTCAACAACATAACAACCAAAATTTGGCCATTATAAAAGTCTTGATTTAAAATCTCCATCCACGAGGTACATAAAAATTCACAACCATGGCGTTTTGGGGCATTACTATGCCCTTCGTCAGCGGTAAAGTGAAAATAGAGGGAAAACATGAGCTTCAATACACAGGCCACAACCGCGAGATAAAATTTGCATATAAATCATTTTACATTTTAAATAGGATATATTTAAACAACATAACATATTCATTATAAAATACAAAGAAAACGGTCATATACAAGTTAACCAATAGATATGTCGTCAAAAGCAACAAAAATCAACTGCTAAATATCCAAAAAAGCATTCAGTGATGTAATGTGAGTCGAGAACGAGACGCCAAGCATAACTGAGGTCTTGAACGGGATCAAAATTCCAAATAGAATCCTGGTAAAAATAGCTGAATAGAGATTCATAAATAGTACTATGACTATTGCAGCTAATTAAAAGAACATATGATGAAAATTACCATAAATAACAACATGACGAAAAGCCGCGGACAGTTTTTTACTTTTAACAACTCGAGTTTCCTCAGTTACACGAATACCGACAGCACGTTTTGTACTACCAATGTAGAACTTAAATTCATTTTCAAGAGATAAAAGGGGGGAAATGTATACACCAGCCTGAGACATAACGTTCTTTTTATCTTTAAATTTAAATTTATCAGAATGACATACTGTTCATTCTTTGTATGTAGTACATATTGTTCTTTCTTTGCTTGTAGTACATACTGATCGTTCTGTGCATTCTAATGCTTATTTTTTTCATTTTTCTTTGTTTTACATACTGTTCATTATTTACATGTAGTACATGCTTTTCTTTCTTTGCTTGTAGTACATACTATTCATTCTTTGCTTTCTAATGCTTCTTATTTTTCATTTTTCTTTGTTTGACTTTTCCAATTTACACTCGCCACTTGATTCTAACATCTGGATCTAAAAGTTTTCAGTCTCAAACTATCAATTAGAGTGTCTAGTAAAACGACGATGGTAAGCTATGAGTGAACATCTTTTGACTTTCTGGGATTATTACTTATATGTCACTTGGAAAACTTCACAGTAGAAAGCTTTCAAACAACAGTCTTACCATTTGCTACTCTTTTGAATTTCAGAACTATTTTTGTATATGATTAATGGGTTGTTCTGTGTATTCATTTGTTTCTGCAGTTTCGTTTAAAATATTTGCGGAACTCTGTAAACGTATTCTGCGTGTTATAAAAATGAATTCAACTTTCGATAATAAATAGTATTTGGATCCGCCTAATATTGTGAAAACGATCCAGCCAAAACTGCATGATTCTAACAATATCATTGTATTCTATTGTTGTCCAACAATATTAATTGTATTGTATTCAAACTATCATTATTATTATATTATTTAAGTACTTAATTATTGTATTTAGTTATTGTACTTAATTATTGTATTTAGTTATTGTACTTAATTATCGTATTAATTTTATTCACAGATTTTGAATATTTCATTATATTAAAAGTATTTTTTGAATAAAGATCGCATTTTCTAAATAACCACATTTTAGTTTCACAACATAGCATATTTAAACTATTAACTAAAAATTAAGTTGTTAAAATTATTCTTAATGCGTGCTTTCATTTAATGATAGATGGTAGATAACGACAATTGATAATTATTTGATTAATTTTCCCCCTTCATTTTTCGTTTTTTCCTTCCATTTGTTATATCACTCACTTTTGTACCCCTGAGTCACGAGGTGTCGGCCTTTAGACTGTGAGCTACAACTCCGGATAATACGATGTTAGTAGACTACGCGTATCAACTTCTCATTTATTTTTTTCTAACATATGGTCGAAATATTGCTCAGTTTACTATGATAACGTTTCTTAGTATGCATCCAACTTTCAGCAGCTTCGCCACATCTAATCTTTGGCTGATTCTAAATTTCTATATTTTATTGATAGGTTACTTACTTCGTTTTACAAACATATCCTATTCGAGTTCGCAACGTGGTATTCCTATTAGTAAGTGAATCATCAATTATGTACCTTAGTATCTTTATTAAGGCCAATGACTTTATTGCAGCCCATAGTATTTGGCTATATCATTATGCAACCCCTGAAGAAAATTTAAAAAAAGCGCTGGAAATGCATTTCCACGTTTTTCCTTATTATTGGCGCACCGAATTAAAAAAGTGTTTTAATTAAATTAATTAATTTTAATTCCTTGAGTGAGTGTCCTCTAACCGCAAATTCCTGTACATTGTCGAAGAGATAACCCACCATGGTTATATTTTTGGTTTCTTATGTATTAGTGATTAATACATGTGGCTGCAAAACCCACCATATTAACTTATTGTGTTGCCCGGTATTTCTTCTGAAAGGTAATTTGATAATTATTAAAAATTAATTTCACTTTTTCAATAAACAGAAATTAAATTGCTCAAACAAAAAGTTATTAATTATTATTAATTGTATCATTAAATCTTATTTACCAAATTTATCAATTATTAACGTAATAGTTATTAGAGCTGTTTTCGTGTTCAGATACAGTACACATACTATTAATTTAGTACACTGGCTACTGAGTCTTCAAATCTTTCCTCAAAATGTTTATATAAATTGTTATCTGATTCATCCGTGATGCTTCTCGTTGGCCCTGGACCTTTGTCCAGTCATCTTCCATTCTTACACACTCTTCTGTTAGGAGCACACATTGACTTATTAAAGTCAATGTAATTGCAATGTACTTCATAAAACAAGTATAATGCCATGTTATTCGTAAGAAAGTCATTTCAAGACTCTAGAAAATAATTTCATGTCCACGGTAGAATCAGGTATCACTGCACGCCATTTCATGTCAATAGTAAGTCAGGAATCTATGTAAGTCATTGCATATCCCCGTAAAAAATCAGAAATCACAAACTTTCTAATCTTTTTCACAATATCCCAATCCCCACTTTTTCCAATATTTTTCACAAACTCTCGTATGGGGTACTCTGTGGTTTCCCCCTTCTGCCATTGGTTCCAGTTCTGTGGGTGGAACGTATGTTAAGCTCCATTGGACATCTTCTTTTGCCATGGAATTTTTTGTGTCATAAAGCGCACATGCTACGAGATCATAGTTTTATAGCTTGTGCAGTAAATTACTGTTCGCCCCATCATAAAAACTGGCGTCTCAAAACTGGTAATAAAACTGTTGTCTGGGGCTTGGTGCCAGCCTATTGTTCTTTACATCTGTATACAAAATTATGCTTTTTATAAGGAAAGGCAATATTTTAAATGACTATATTCCAGTACTGTATCACAATTAGCATTCGATTCGGACTCATAACACTTGACTATGGTTTGTAATTGTATTAAAGACATATTTCTCAACAGTATACACATTTTTTGAGTTTTAGTTGCTTAATGCAAATTTCAGGTAGGCTGCATGACTAGAATCTATTTCCGAATCAAGTTGAAACTGTACAAATGCGTTTGCTGCAATACACATTGTATAGCAAAATAAACCCCAAAGTACTATTTTATAAATAATGCAGAGGATTTGTTTTACTGATTTAATTTAATACCCAAGTCTTTACGTTCAAATAAATTGAAAATCAAGAAAGGAATTTTAAGTGTAAGAAAAATGAGATTCAATATATATTTCTCTCCGAATAATAATTTATATTTATAAAAGCATACCCGTCTGCAATTGTTTATATCTTTCAATTGCAATAAAATGTTATTTTTACTTTTTCACGAAATAGAGCAATTTCAAGGGGTGAGACGATTGATAATTGAAAAAAAGTAATGTTTTATACAATTTTGGACCACCCTAATATATATATATATATATATATATATATATATATATATATATATATATATATACACTGAAGAACCAAATCATTATGACCACCGCCACCTTGAGCGAATGAGCTTGCCTGGATGACACGGAGGGTACATGAGCAGGCGGGAATGGTAATTATCGACTGCCGGTGATTCTGAGGTATAATGCTGTCGCTTCCGTGTGTGTGTGATAGGTACAGCTGCTGATATAAGCGAGTTCAATCGACAGTAGATCATGATGACCCGACGGCTCGGAACGAGTTTTTCCGAAACTGCACGGCTCATCGGGTGTTCGCTAGCTGTCGTATTTAGGACCCATGCAAATTGGATGAATGACGACGAAACCAGTAGTAGACGGTAAGGCGTTGAACGGCCACGCGTCAGCAATGAAACCGGACGTCTTAGGCTGTCCCGCTTGGTGGAGCAAAATCGGCGACAGCCAGTGGCTCAACTGACAGCCGATTACAATAAAGGTCCCAGTAAAAGTGTTTCGGAGCACACGGTTCAGTGGACACTGCTGGATATGGGACTCCGCAGTAGACTCCCCTCTCATGTGACTCTGTTAACCAAGTGCCATCGTCATTTCGTGGGCCGGGAATAGCGTAACTGGACCATGGACAATGAAATATAATTGTCTGGTCGGAAGAATCACGATATCTGGTTCATCACGTCGATTGTCGCGTCAGAGTACACAGTCTTCCAGGTGAACAGTTCCTAGACACATGTACCTTGGGTCATAAATAGGCCGGAGGTGGCGGTATTATGGTTTGGGGGACGTTCTCATGGGCGTCTCTGGGACCGTTGGTTATGATCAAACACACCATGAAAGCTGATCATTATCGTAAAAAATAGCTGCGATACAAATTTTTTTGTTCATGACGCCAGTAGCCCCTTCCATAGGGGGCAAGTTACTCCGTGGGTACAATGTTAAGCATGGTATCAATCGAAATATTTTTAAAGCCCTTTAAAGCGAAAGGTAACGCGCTATAACTGTAATCCTTTGGGCTCACAATACCGATTTTTCAAACATTTGATTGTAAAATTTTGAAAGAAAAAGTTACTAAAATTAGATTCAGTTATGGAAAAGTCGAGTGATTCTACACTCCAGTTAATTTAATTCTTCTATTATAATTTATTCTTTTATCCTGATATATCAAAATGTATTGAGAAGTTAGAGACAGAACTGTTTCGAGTTTCTATATTTACACTTTTAGTTAAATGTAAAAATGACAACAAACATATCGTATGAATTGCACTTTTCTCTAACATTTATGCTCTTTGATTCTGACGCTAATTAATAAATTATTAGTATTCCGGTAGCAGATTTTCAGATTAATTTGGATATTGGACAAGTATTTTTTCTATACATTAACGCTTTTTCTAACATATAATATGGCGCACTTGATTTGAAATAGCCCCATTTTCAACCGTCTGTTCGGAGAACAAAACAATTACATTCTCTATAAATATAGGTAATAAAAGTAAAACTTGGTTTACTGATGATACTTTTTAAAGGTAGGACACTTGAAAAGGTAATTATGTCTATATGAATGTGTTCTTTTACACTTTTGCATGACTCCCCCACTGGGTTCCGGTCTAAATTGGGTGGCACTTCCCGACCGTCCAAACAGTTACCTTACACCTCTCTGGTAGGTCGGACGGTCTGGGTTTCAACAACAACACTTTTGCATGAGAATTACATGCAATGATGTTTTTTTACTTTGAAAATAACGTATTAAACAGGTAATTTTACGCACCTGTTTAGCTGCTATCCTCTTGCTTACCAGATAAAATACGTTCTAAGAGAAAACCATTAAAGCATCTAAACAAATGCGTAAATTGAACATTTCATGTTAACACTGAGCAAACCCAGTTTTTTTGTGTTTTTCCCCACATAATTTATTTAACGTTTTATGTAATTTTGTTTTTTTTCGTTAAATGCTGCAGCTTCAAATTATATATAGTATTTTCTTGAGATGAATTGTTTGGTATAAATTACTTGCTATAAAATCAAAGAAAAACGTCTGATGTAAGTTAACATCACATAACTTTCCATACATGATGCAAATAACTTACTTTTTTCACATTGAATGATCGACAGTACAATGTTTTTTAAAGGTGAATTGTACTTATGGCGCTTAAAATTATTACACAAAGTATCTTCTCTCATGAATGGAAAGAACTCGATCCACGAGATTGTCGTCAACAAGTTAATCGCATACTATTACATATAAAAAGTGAAAATATTCCCCAATATTTATTACTTTTTGTTTTAAAAATGCAATACCTCGAGAACGGTTCTTGCTAGCGTTCTAAAAGTCAATCGTTTTTTAATGAGAGATTATGTAAGAAATGATTATTTACATAACAATTTCGAAAGATTTGATTTTTAAACGAATTTTTCAAAATTTCATTTAAAAATTTGAGAATGTTCAGAACATTCGATTGCGTGTGAAATCATCCAGTATTCACTAAGTGCAATTTATGTACAAATTTCATTTGAAAGGAAAATTCGTTCATGAGATATCGTCTCCATAAACTAATCTACATTCACAAATTCGTACAGAGACACATGCATACACACATACACTCACACACACACACGACTGCGCTCCGCTCTTACACGCATATACATACATACGCACATACACACAGATCTCATATCACGATCTATTCGACTTCAGTGATGGTTGGAAACATGCTCTTCCGTCGAAAAATCGAATTCGAATTTCCGACCCCGTCACAGTGCTTTCCTTATACATTATACTATGTATATAAGAAAAGTAATTACAAGCATTTACAGCTGCGCTTTACCCTGTCGTCATGAAACTGCTTCAAACAAAATTGCATGTCATTTTCATTACCAAAAAAGCATATTTTTGACGCGTTGCAAAGTACTTTCAGAGGTTTAAAAGATTGTCATTATATTGCAAAAGTGCATAACGCTTAGTTTTCAGAATAATTCTCTTGTCTTTCCCTGACTTGACATATTTACTTGGACTTGCAATGTTTTAAGAAAGATAACATTTTTCTTGTGCTTTTAAGGGCACTTCTAAAACTACACAAAAACTTTGTGATTAAATGAATGTGTAAGAATAAATTCGGAGGTGGCTCCAGTTCGACGACGCCAGATTGCTTTTGCGTAAATAATATTTTGTAAAATAACATTTAACTTTTTCAATTTCGGAAAAAAGAAATTGAATCTAAAATTTGATTATATACACTTATAAGGCTTTCAAAAAGTTATAAATTTATGGGTATTGTATATAGATATCACTTTAAGTTTCGGAGATGTAAGCATTGTGAACTTGAAAATAACTTTTTGAAATTTATTATTAAATTAAACAAATAAGAATACAGGGAAGCAATGAATTCAAAGTAACATATTTAGGTAGCAAAAATGAATTCAATATACAGGTGTGCCTTTAAATCCCGATACATGAAAGTGCACAAGTTTTGATTAGTTGTTTAGAAGCTGCTGTTTATTTGTTACTTATTCCAAGCATAATGAGCATGCGCAATTGAAATGGGCGTTTCGCCTTTTACACTTAGTATCGATAATTGTTAATTGCGGTTCTGCATACGTATGCTGGTACTTACGAATATTAAATTTCATCTTCCTATCTATTGTAGTTTTCGAGTAAAGAAGTTGGGGAAAAATTCAGTCAAATGTGGAGTCTGTTTCATTGGGAAAGGAGAATGGACTTCGCTTCACTCGTTCATGATGAACTGAATAATAAGTAAGCAAACTGTCAGATTTGTAATAACCATATACTGCCAATTAATTTCTTAATGTCTATAATTTCTGTGAGGCCAGAGATAGATCTCACACCTGTTTAACGTGAGACAGCTTTATGTTCAATATTTATGGTTTGCTGCAATAGCAAACAATGCTTCAGACGAAATGATGCCAGTGTTCACAACGCTTTGATTCGAGAGGTCAAATTAGGCCATGAACCTACAGACTGAGATGTAGCCATGAGAGTGATTAAATAGAATAACCAATTATAGAAGATGTGTGGGAGCAGTGTCCAAGGTCGGCCAATCAGAGCCAAAGAAGTATGTCAGATCTCAGGCAAAATAAGGCGGCAACCACGAGATGATATTACGCAACTTCTACGAAAAAGAAGTAGTTATAAAACAAGTGATGACGTAGTTATGAAACAAGTGATGAAATAGTTAGAAAAGTCAGAAGTGAGAGTGAGGTTCTCTACGATAGTACGAAGGCAATACTGATAGGAAGTAATGATGACCTATACCAGACCAGAGGCAAATGTGAAGCGACAATGCCCTGATTACAGGTTGCAGAAGTGTTCGAGGGTACAATGACCAGATGCAGTACGAGCAAGGAACCCAACACTTCGAGTTAAGGCCAGGACTATATACGCAGATACAAGAATTGTGGTCAATGACCGAGTAGGAAATGAAGGTATGTGCCCATTAATGATTGAAGATCTTAAATACAATTTAGGCATTTTTAAGCCATGGTCTCACATTGTCTTCCTCCGCCGCAAGAATATGAATGATTATTGTAACTAATTTAATAATTAAAAGAATATTAATAATAAATGATTTTATGTTAAGTTAAAATGGTGCAGTTAATTATAGTCTTATATTAATTAATAGTATATTCCAGGACTCGCGTTAAAGATAAAATAGGTGGCTAATAGCAGCACAATGCAATTTTCTATGATGTACGATAATTTACGGCCATGTTAATTATATGCAAAATTTAAGAAGCTAAAATACCAGCTTAAAATCTTCTTTAATGTGCGCCACATTTGGTGCCGTGACCAGAAGCAAATGTGGTGCACATTAAGGAAGATTTTAAGCTGGGGTTTTAGCTTATTAAATCCTACATATAATTAACATGGCTGTAAATTATCGTACATCATAGAACATTGCATTGTGCCGCTATTACCCACCTATGTTACCTTTAGCGCGAGCCCTGGAACAGAATATTAATTAAAATATGACTATAATTAACTGCACCATTTTAACTTAACAGAAAATTATTTATTATTAATATTCTCTTAGTTACTAAATTAATTACAATAATTATTCATATTATTGCGGCGGAGTGAGACAATGTGAGACCATGGCTTAAAAGTACCTAAATTGTATTTAAGACCTTCAAAAATCATTAATGGGCACATACCTTCATTTTCTGCTCGACCATTGATCACAATTCTTGCATCTGCGTATATCGTAATGGCCTTAACTCGGAGTGTTGGGATCCTTGCTCGTACTGCATTTGCTCATTGTACTCTCGAACACTTCTGGAACCTGTAATCAGGACATTGTCGTTCCACATTTGCCTCTGGACTCCGTAGAGGTCATCATGACTTCTCATCTATATTGCCTCCGTACTATCGTAGAGAACCTCACTTTTTCTTCTGAGATTTCTAACTATTTCATCACTTGTTTTATAACTACTTCTTTCTCCCAGAAGTTGTGTAATATCATCTCGTGGTTGGCGCCTAATTTTTCCTGAGATCTGACACATATTTTTGCCTCTCATTGGTCGACCTTGAGTACTGCGCCCAGATATATTCCATAATTAGCTATTATTTTTAACCACTCCCATGGCTACACCTCTGTCAGTAGTTTTATGGCCTAATTTGACCTCTCGGGTCAAAGTGTTATAAACACAAGCGTCGTTTCGTCTCAAGCTTTGTTTGCTACTGCAGCAATCCATAAATATTGAACATAAAACTGTCTCACTTAAAACGGATGTGAGATCTATTTCTGGTCTCACACGTCTAACTTCTTTAATGTGTACAACAATTTATACTGTCGATTAAATTCTTAATGCACCATCCATGCCCCCCCCACCCATCTATAAACCACTGTTGAATCTAT
Source organism: Amaurobius ferox (assembly GCA_951213105.1). Classification (NCBI taxonomy): domain Eukaryota; kingdom Metazoa; phylum Arthropoda; class Arachnida; order Araneae; family Amaurobiidae; genus Amaurobius; species Amaurobius ferox. Next base: position 93,883,369 of record OX578136.1, read on the forward strand.
ATCAATCATCATCTAAGGTCTGTCAATAGCCAATCCTGAAAAATAGATTTTTCCAGAAAGTTTTTGAACTGGAAGGATAAATTCATTGCGAACCTACACCATTCTCATCCAGAATTTTATCCTGAATACGTACCAATCATTATCTTAAAATGTATCTATAGCAGATATCCAAACCTAGATGTTTGAAGATTTTTTTTATTTCTAGCAGCAGCATTTGATACAAATCATTCACTGGTGTACAAATACACAACACCCAAAATACAGGAGAAATACTATTACAAGAAACAAGAAACAAGAAACATGAACAAGCAACCATAACAACAATAAAACAAACATAGGAAATACATGGACGGTAACCAAAAACACAAATCCAAAACAGTCAGACAGCTTGAAGGGCCTACATCCTCTCCCTTGCTTGCCAATACCTTTTGTATATGTCACCAGAGAGTCCTGGGCAGTTCATTAGATGATCAGCTTCCATTGCTGCGTTAGCACCACACACTACACAGTTTGGACTTGGTATTAAATTAAATCTATGACCAAGCCCAAGCTATGACCAAGATAAATATAAATTTTTGAATTGCAAATGTGATTTCCAGGAACCAGAAGTCAAAATCCTGAGCAAGTCCTTTTACCTCTCCAGAATTTTATGCTGAATACATAACGGTCATTATCTAAGCTCTATTTATAGCCAATTCTGAGAAATAAATGTTTCAAGAAAATGTTTGAAACGGAAAAGAGAAAGAAACCGGAAACGGGAAAGAAACCGGAAGTGGAAGTTCTTAGTAAACCTTTCTTCCGTTATAATTTAATGATTAATTCACAGCAGTTATCATTTAATCTCTATCTATAGTCAAATTTGAAAAACCGATATTTCAAGTAAAAATAAAGTATTTCAACCATAAATGGGAAAAGAACCGGATGTTAAAATCGATTTTTAGTGAACACTCATTATCGTTCAGAATTGAACGCTGAATACAAATTATTCACCATCTGAACCGTATCTCTAGCAGAACCCGGGAAAATAGATCTTTCAAGGAAAAAATCTTCGTAAAGCAATAGTATGGGGATATGTTTACCACCAACAAATTTCAAATTCTATCAAGCATGCTGATTTATTTTGTCCGTTAAAGTATATTGCTGTTAGTAAAATTATACAGTATGTATTGAATTAAAATTGTTCTTATACTAATGCGAATTTCAAAACGAAACTAATAAGCCAGAAAACGCACACACTATGCACATTTTTTATATTTCTTAATTTTAATTTTTCTATAAATATAGTCTAGCATTTTGATCCTATAAGTATATGTAATAGTTGATAAAATTTTTAAATTCATTATTTCAGTAAATCAAGTACGAATATGTATTTTTAACTCGGATCAAGAACTTTCATGTTTGCTCTGCATGCAATTATCTATTCCTACGAGAATGTTATTAGATAGGACATGCTACCAATAAAAGTAATTAAGAATAGTATTACTGATTCATTTAAATGTATCCAAATTGCATTTGAAATTTACGGCACGCCAACATTTCTAAGCACAGTTAATTATCTAGAGATTCAAAAGGTTTTATGTTTAAAGTATCGCATTGCGAACATTCGTGAAAATATTCGTGATTATTTGCAATGAATGCTTCAAAGTATTTTATTTTCAATAAATCCCTATTCAACTTTATTAACTAAATGCATAGTTTATTTAACAAAAATAAAATGCAATGTTCGTAAATACTATACGGTAACCTTATTATAAAATTTAATATTTATCGGGCATCCGTTTGTTGCACGTACTACTACAGCTAGATATATTTCATTAAGTAGTGTTATGATATGTAAATATTTAGATCTCGTAAGTAACTATATAAGGCTATTAAATGAAATCTAAAAATTATTGCTTCAAATCTATGCTACAAATGGGATTTATTTCAATATTAAAATATATTTACTTCATAGAATTCATAAAATTCTGATATGGTTCAACTTGTATACATGTCAACACTATATTTAATAAGTAGCTTTTACAAAACGTTCGTGACTTAAGCATGGTATTTTACGGCATTTTATGAAGAATTAATTCTATATGACAATTTAGAGTTAAATAATAATCATTAATCATTACAGCTCCATCTACCAGGCAGTATGTTGTATAAAATTTCTAGCTGGGTATAATTATGAAAAATAATTGTCAATTTTATCAGCTATCTTCTGTATGGAATATCATAAATACGTCTTCAAAAATATTGAGGCACTATCATAGTAAATTTAGCCATATTGCCTCTTCCTGGAACACACAGTGTTTTATTGATTGTAATACTTCTGCTGGGTAAATTGCAGTATTACCGCTTAATGCATCTTTGTTACCGTATGCATAAAATCTCAAATTTGATGTACTAAAGAATTGTCAGCACCAAACGTATTCCCTTTTATTGATGCAAACGATCTAGAATTTATTATAATGACATAGTGGGACATTATGTGTTTCCAGTCACATTAAATACTGGCAGTGACATTATGTGCTTGAAGTAACATTATGTACTGGAAGTTATATTATGTGGTTGCAGTAACATTATTGAATTTGCAAAGGCGAATGTATGTAAATCAAATTATATAAATAATTTTACATAAATGAAATCTAAATGTGCATGACGCTCAGTTTGATGAAACAAATATTTTATCTAACGTTCGTGTACAGATGAGAAAACCGTGAACAGATTTTTTTTATTTTTTGCAGTTTGTAGTTTGACAGTGTTGATACACCGTACGTACCTAATGTTCCTGTGATTGTTTTTTGAAATCGCCAGTTTTGTAGAGATGGCAACTAGTAATGCAATAATCCTGTGTTTCTAAGGCTTTAATTTATGAAATGTGTTAACTTAATATCCGATTTTGTTGATTTGCAGAAGCTGTAAGTGATTCACACGGCTGTTGCATATTTACAAATGTTATTCGTTACTGAATGCAATAATATGAAAATGATGGATGCTATGCCCCCTTTATTGACATATATATCATCTACAGAAGATAACTCATCTAAAACTCAAACGATTTATTTTTACACTTTGAGGTAAAGATGCATATTTGAAATGCTGAGTATGTTAATTAAAGTGGTATGGGCAGAAAGTACACCTGCTTTCTTCTTTCTTGGTATATAATATTCAAAAATAACTTCTATAAATAAAACCAAATTTTCTGAAATGTGGACATATGGTACAAATGAATATTTTACATGCTGAGTTTTATCACATGCTGGATACTATAACGATAAGAATTGATAGAATTGATTAGATAAGAATTGATTTTTCAGTTTCCTATAATATAACGTGATGTATATATATATTACGCCTTACAGTGATCGATTGTTGCCAAACATTCATTCAATTTTAATGGATACATATTTATCTATATCTTCATTGCGTATTTCTACCTTGATATTTCTCTAGTTTTTCGATTTAATTAGGTACATTCTCACATTCTTCATTATTTTAAAATTTAATTATATTCATTTTCAGTATATAAATTATTTTTAAGAATGTTATTCTTGTAGGACAATAGTAAATTACATGCAAAAATGCCGTTGTTTGTGTTTCATGTAATTGGTATAACAAATTCATATAAAATAATATGTTGCTTTGTAAATATTATAAAATGTAAAATTAAAGTGATGACACACATTTTTATTGCAATTATTTGTTAATATATGCAGAAAGAGAATAAATCAAACTATACTAAAACCTTTTTCCAATTTCTTTCAAAGAAGTATGAATTACTTTCTAAATAAGACGAATATTTTACTATTTTAACTTAAATCTAAAATCTTAAGTTGTTATACCTCAATGTAGAACAATTTAACTGCATTTGCACTAAAGCTAATTTTCATACAACTTCCAACATGTTTCATTTGCTCCCCTATCACATGCTGGACGCTAAAATAAACAAGTGAATAAAAATCGATTTTTCAGTCTTCTGAGACATAAAGTGAAGGATATCTTTACGTTTTCCAGTGATGGATTATCGCCAGTGGTTTATCCATTTTTCATGGGTACACATTTATTTATTTCTTCAATGCGAATTTCTGTTTTGATATTTCACTACATTTTAGATTTACTTAGGTACTTTCGCTTCTATATTGAAATATAATTGATATTATTTGCCACGTATAAGCAATTCTTTAACGATAAGCATTTTACAACAAAGTGTTATTATTAAAGATGCGTTATTTGGGAAGGATCTCCAGAAACACAACTTAATTAGGCAGCTAACCTGTATTGCAGCATTCATTAGAGGTACGATTACAGGTGTAGGCTGATCCCTCCATCTTTGGAGTTTTTCTTAAAGGCTTCAATCTCAAAACATATATCTAGAAATGGCGTGAAAAGCATATAATCCCAAAACAAGGATGTTGAAATATCGAGGAAAGAAAATTTTGATGCCTTCAGAAGAACTTTTTTTTATTTATTTATTTTTTTGTTTTGTTTTTTGTTTTCAGAATACAGATTTAATTTTATGGCGTTTTTTATGCATTTATGAGCTAAATAAATAATAACGTTTCTTAATTTACATTTTTACAACACTGATACCCGTACAATATTTAATAAGTATTTAAAGTTTTTCTTTTTTTAACATCTTAGAAGACTAACTAACTTATGTGCAACAAAGATGATAAATTTCTTAAATCAAATATGTTACAAAAAATTTGGAATTCCTGACTTATGCCCTTTTTCGAGCCACTTCTAGATTAGTCTATGTATATTGTTTAAGAATATCTATGTATAGTGTTAATGCATATCTATGTGTATTGTTTATTATGTTTTACCCGGCCATCCCTTGCAGCCCATTCTTCCGTTTTAACTTTTATAGTGATTTTTTTATTGGATAAACCGATCTGCTTGTTTATCTATCACTGGCTTTGTTTCAAACGAGATCGGTCTATGTTTACAGTCATTTAGAAAGAATCCACGTTTAAAGTTAAGTGAAATTTGATTGCTTTGTATAATACCTGTGTTGTTGTTGTTACTTATCCACCGTGGTGAAGAACGCCTAAGCACCACGTCCGCTAGACCCTTGGTCCCATGGCGAAGGGGCGAGAATTTGCAGCTTCACTTTTATTGAGGCCCCTCAAGGGCGGAAGTCTGACTTTGCCTCGACAATACAACATCCATGCCCGCTGGGAGGATTCGAACCCACAACCCGGCAATCCAGCGATCAGACGTAAACGCATGCCCCTGACCGCCCGACCACTGGATCGGCATAATACATGTTATTCGGTCAAGACCATCTCAGTATCTAGTTTCAAAGTAGTGTAGTAGTGGCATCACTACTATATCTTCAGAAAAGTTTCCGAAATTTGATCAATCCAATCCAATTTTATTTAAGAGATTTCTACGAAAATCGCCGTCGAGTTTTCGACAGATTTATACGTTTTGGAACCACTAGAACACAAAAAAACTATTTTTAACGTGACATCTGTGTGTGTGCCCGTCTGCCTGTCAATCTAAAATGTATGTATCCACTCCAACTCAAAATCTAATTGACCGAATTTCATAAAATTTGCTGCGTAAGTTACTTATGAGTGACCCTGGTGCTGATTATATTTTGCTACGATTCGGGAAAAAAGAACTCGCCTTTATTTCAAAATGGTCCGCAAAAATCGGCACAATTTAGAATAAAAGACTACGCATGCTCAAATATATCAATGAAATGCTTATTTATTACGTAATTAATGATGGGGAAAATATTTAGAACAAACACATTACTCTAGGACGAACCGTTCTTAAGATATTTTAGATTTCTCACATTTCGGTTACGACGCCTTTGAAAAACTATCCATTTACCAAATAAAAATTAAAATTTAATTAAAAGTACAAATCCATTGTTATTTTGTGCAAGTAAACACAATTTAACGAATTATTAAAGAAATAAAGAGAAAGTGAATTTGAGTCTGCGGGGAAAGTCATGTGCTGCTCTTTTTCTCTTTTCCTTGCAAATTTTTACCCATATACAGTACTAAGTTGCATCTTACCGTGTTCAGGCTTGATTATTTCCTATTTCCAAACATTTCGTTACATTATGCTCTGGCAAAATTGCAACACATGAGTCTATCATCATGCTCTATGATAATGTCTATCATCATGCTCTTTGATTTACCTTCGATTTTGAGTTTGCTAAGAAAACCAACTAACCCATCTCTTAACTAGTGCGATAAGATTTTCTGTAGAATTAATTTTATAATATCGTAAACAATCGAAGATGATCTGTATTAATAATAATCAGGTAAATCTATAATTCGAGATTAAACTGATTGTATAGCGCACTCGGTTTAACATGTAAACAAATTAAATGATTTCAATTAAACACAATATTTTGCATGATAAAAGTTATAACAATCGCGATCCTGAAAAATTAGTTTTCGTAATTATTTTAGTTTATTGTCCATAAGAATCAGCAATGTAATTATTAAGTGCAATAATAATTACATTTTTATCATAATATAAAAATTTAATATATATAGGTAACAAATATGTATTTCCACATATATGGTGCATTGTAACGATAGTAAAATGCATATATTTCAACTATTTACTGAAGCTTTATAATTCCCTAACAGTTTTATAATGTCTTAGTTTTGCATGACCGATAAAATGAATATATGTTTTACATTCCTATGAGAAATTTTTAGTCAGCGCAAACTAATGTTAAAATAAATCGTCTTTTAAAAGTCGTCAAAAGCATAGTGTGGAATATTTAAAATATTTTCGTTGATTTATTGTTTATAACTATCCATTAGTTTTTCATATATGCACATTGATTTATCACTATCGGGCTGGATTCTGTCTTATAATTTGATTGTTTTAAGATTCTTGGAATTACACGTTTCAGCAGATATTTGATGACGTTTGACTTTACTGAAAATTTGTAAATAATAATCTACGTGAAGATAAATGATGAAGAAAATAAACAGGAAAGAAAAATTGGATATAAAAAAACAAGAAAATTTACAATGGGTTTAGTGTTTCATTATTTTCTATTTGAAAATTATTTATTTATAGTTTTAAATAATTGTTTTGTCATTTTAAAAATTTAATAATTTTGAGTTTTCAAATGAATAATAATCGTACAATTTATATCGTAAAATATGAGTTTTTCATGTGATGTTTGTTACAATTGCTACTCTTGCATTGTCTATGTAACGATACAATCGTAACTGTAATAACACATAATATACACCAAAATAAATATTCCATAGAATTTTTTTATTGAACATCATGTCTATAATAAACTTTTACCGTTTGTGTAACATACTGTATAAAGAGGGTATCTCAGTAATTCTTGAAGGGTATCTCAGCAATTCTTGAAGGGTATCTCAATGTTTACATTAGAAGAAGAGTATCTTAATACTATTTTTAGAAAAAGAATATATTAATACCTTTTTTTAGAAAAATGGCGTATCACTACTTTTCTTTGAAGAACAGTTTCTTAATAGTTTTCTAGAAAAAGATGTCTGAATACTTATTATACAAAAAAAGGTATTTCGATAATTTTTCTAGAAGAATGGATATCCTAAAACTTTTATCTAATAGAAGTTTATCTCAATTATTTTACTGAAAACTCTTTACTGTATCCAATAAATATGCACAAGGTTTCCTTAAAATTCTATATTAGGTCACATCACATGAATTACAAATATTTTCATCTGCTTCCCAGTCGGAATCTATGTTCTGAAGCAAATGCAACAGAAGGGACAATGAATGGATTGTTATGAATATAGAATGAAGTATATTTTCTCATATTCTACTGAAATACTTTGTATAGCAATTGATGGAACGTAGAATACATTTAAAATGAAATATTAACTATTTTATAATAAATAGCTTTTAAGGTGCATGTAAACTAAGAGAAATGTCTATAAAATATTATTTTTGGAAACCACGTTTTGTTTCTTTAATTAGAAATATTTACTCTACTTGAAGATAAACTACACAGAAACTTTAAACCATTTCTTCATAATCTCGTTTTCGAATGAGCTACAACATGTTCTATTGTCATTTCAATTAGAATCTATAAGCCAATGCAGACAAAATATGAAAAAATTGATTTTCAAAAGACTTCTGACACAGAAAGTGCTGGAGGAGGAGTTCACGCTTTCGGACAATATATTATTGACATTTTATCTATTTCTTATTGGTGCATATTTGTTTTTTACCCTGATATGAGTTCTTGGCATGTTAGTTCTGTAGATGTTCGCCACTGAAAGATTCATTTTTAATGAACTTGTGACAATACTCTATTTTATAATTAAGGCTTTGCAATACTTTAAACGCAATGTTAAAAACTTGACAACAAATAGTGGTCGTATGGAACAAATATATAATTAACACAAAAATAAAATTATATAGCTTTCGCTGCAAAAATAAAATTATATATCTTTACCTACCGCTTTTATTTCACAATATTTCTTACTGTACACTCTATAAAATGCATTTTTATATAAGTTCTTGTAAAGCTTATGGATGTGTCAAATTAACTTTTAATTTTAACTGTAACTCCCCGATACTTGTTTTTGATTAATTGAGATATAACATTTGTAAAAATATTTCTTTCCATGAATCTATAATAATCACGGTAATAACATATAAATTTACAATTGGTCCTCATTCATGTGTCAATTTGTAACAAATATGAATCCCTTATACATAATCCCTTATACATTATCTAATTTTATTAACTCATAAATGGAATGACGACGATAATGTTCTAATTCCTCACAAATGACTTTTTTCCGTTTAAAATTGCATAGTGAAATCATATAAATTTCGAGTCATAAATTTTGAATAGTTTATCGTCAAATATATATCAATGTACTATTTGATCTAATATGGTCAAATATGTATCGATGTAAATTTTGAGCAAATATGATCAAATAATTTCAGTTTTAAAACTCTCCAACATAGTTGAAATATGTTTATGACTTTTTTCATTCTGTCTGTCTGTCTTTCTGTATTTCATTCCGTTTATTACTGCCGTATTATTGCACTATTATTGACGTACTATTCCACTATTACTGCCGTAGTGCTATCCGCACTATTACTGCCGTAGAAATGGCATTATCACAATGAAATTATAATATGTTGTTGAGACTGTTTGTGGTACATAAATATGGGAATATAAAATAATAATATCGCCCAATTAGTTTTGGATTGAACCCGGGTTGAAAAATTGAAATATTTTTACCCTACAGGACCTAAATTTTCAAACATCTTTTAAGCGAAATTAAAATATACATATTGCTTCCAAAATTTTAAATTATCCCATAAAATATGTATATACAAATTTCAGCAAAATATGTTCAGTTGGTTTTTAGATAAAAATTAAATTAATAATTACACCCACACTAAATGAAGAGATCACGTGACCCACTCCAAAATAAAATATGGAATCAATATTTTTTCCCAATGTAAAAATTATGATTTTTAAAGTTCTATTAAAAATATATTTAGTGTTACATCCGTCCGTAGTGTTGCATCGGCTTTGTTTTTGCGTATTTTTTGTGCATCTATATTCTGTGTCAACGCACTTACAATATTTTTTAATTTAAATGATCATCAAACTTTGATTATTTTTGCAATGAAGTCTAATTTTATAGGCTGCGGAATGTAAACAAATGAATGTAAGAAAAGTTGTATAAGCGACTTTTTACGCAAAATTATTTAGCTCTGGAGTCTGGAGTAAATGTGATATGAATGAAATATTCATTGCTTATACGTAGAGAGCCAGACGATTTATATTTCGATAACGTCATCTGAGTAAAGTACATTTTTTGCAATGAAGTTTTAACTTTTCAAATATAATAAATTATTGTAGTACTGTGATAATTAAAATTATATCAGAGCTCAATGTATTTCATTTTAGAGAATTTTAAATAAAATTGCATTTCACTTGTAAAGTGTTTCATAATCAATGCTATATGCATGATTGATCTTTCCTGTTTAAATGTTATACCTAATTTATCTTCAAGTTGAAAAAACTATGAAACTCCCACCAGAACACACAAAATGTCCATCATTGATAAAAATTGACACAGTAGTTTGAGCTGTAGGTACTGTAACAGTGAATAAAAATGAGTTATACGACAATCGTTAAAATCTCGGTTTCAATTTTTTTCACTGTGTACTACTACCGCACTTCAAAATGATTTATTTTGTTTTCCTTAGCTTTGGAACTTTTTACAGAGAAAAATGTATCAAATCATTAGTTTTAGTGTAGATAAAGCTACAGGTTATTGGAAATTGTGGTTTATCACATCAAGCCATCTTCAAACTTGACAACTACGTAGTACAAACAGCCAGCAATAATTTCAAGTTCTTGGTTAAATCTTTCTTTAGATTCTTGGAACAAAGTTCATAGGTATTTTCTTCTCACCTAAGATTTCCCTTTTTTAGGTATATTCTTCTTAAGGGGACGGTGGACGTTGAAATGAGAAAAATTTGACTAAAAAAAGTTTTATATAACATTATTTTACACATTTAACATTTGCTTACGGGTGAGACAACGACCATCCCAAACGAAGAACCTCCCAAAAAGACAGGTGACATACCCTATCCCAAACAGTTCGACCCCCTTTGCAGGCATTGGCGTTTTTGTACCTGCTGCTGCAGGTGCAATGTTTCTGTCGGCGATTTCCATGGATGTCAATGCCTGCAAAGGGGGTAGAACGGTTTGGGATAGGGTATGTCAAACACCTGTCTTTTTGGGAGGTTCTTCGTTTATGATGGTCGCTGTCCCACCCGTAAGCAAAATGTTGAATGCATTTTTTTCGAAACGGAATTTTCAAAGATTTTACATTTTTAAAATGCTCCATGCGTCTTAATTTTTGTCTGAGATGCGTAAAATTTGGCAAGAAGACACCTCTAAAACTTTTTAATGAAACTGAGTATGCATTTTATAATTGGACTTTATTAAGGTAATTAAAAGTGAATAAGAACCTAATTAAATGATAAAAATTAAGTTTTAATGCAGAAAAATATTAAAAAATTAACTTTCTAAGGGATTTAAAAATAAATACTCAAATCTGTTCATAATGTGTTTTTGAGTGATCATAATGTAAAATTAATCAAAAATGTGAACAAATGGCACGCGAGGAGCATTTTCAAATTTTCGTTAAAAAATTAAATAAAAAAAAATACAAAATTATAACAAAATTGAAAAAAAATGTAATGGTATTGTATATAGTAATGTTAAGAGGAATATTTATACAAATTTTCACGTTTCTAAGTCAATAATTAAATAAAACATATTTCAACGTCCACCGTCCCCTTAATGAAGGATTGATTTAATTCCTCAATCGAACTTTCATTTTTGTTACAGCCATTTAAATGCATTATATGCAAATGCCATGTTTAACAAAGAGGATTCAAAATTGTGTGTGAACTGTTTTGTAATAGTTATTTTCCAAAATGTGGGGGGCATATGAACAAAATACAAATGTAACAAACAATGAGAAAAACGACAAGGGTTCAAAAGATAACCGTAGGTAATCGCTCCAATAGTCTTTTCGCCTCTCAATATCGTGGGACCCTGAATGGCACCATGGATGACTATGCAGCTGTTGTTTGTCCATAGGTCCATTATCAGCGGGCCGGCAACCTCAGTAAAAATGCCAATACGGTACAAATGTGCAACAAGACAATCATGCTCAATTAGCAGATGAAAAACAGCCACTGCCTCCGTTTTGGTTTATCCGACACATCCAGGAGACGTTCTCTCCCATATTTGTTATCTATTTTGGTTTTCAATTCATGCTGGTACGTCTAATTAATAAATTGTCTTATAAACAATTTTGTCATCAGAAAAGAAGTTTCTTGTTTTGCACAATGTATCCGTACAGCACCTTTTTAGACAATAAAATATGCCTGCTCATTGCCATACAAATCGTGATGGCCAAGTATCCACTATTAAACAACACGTTTATGCTGAGACGTTAAGTATTTTAGCAGTTCTTGACATTGGTAAACCTCATTTATTTTGTGATAGTTATCATTAAGATAATAGCTAATAAGTACTTATAATATATTTTAACGAATATTATACACAGAAAGTATTAATCCAAAACATAAACATTAAAACATGGATCACAAATGAGAAATCTATTGAAAATTGTTATCAAAGAGAGTATCGCACGTTCTTGGCATCCGGTTCATATTTCTGCCCATTTTCTACGATGTTTTCAAGCGCAGATCACAATAAAATATTATAATTTACGGTAAAAATTAGAAAACAAAAAATACACAAAAAAGAAAGAATCATTCATATAGTGGCAAATGGTAAGTACACTTCATAGCGGAAGGACATATCAAGCATTTTTACAAACTTTTGCACACTTATTTCATACATTCATACGAATTTTCGGTAAAAAACGCAAGGGACATCACCCGAACGGGAAATGGAAATGATTAGTGAACCCCTACGCTCTGTGAAATTCGATACCAAATCAGTCATTATCTAAGCTCTATATGCAGCCAATCTGGAGAAATATATGTTCAAAGGTAACTTTTTTGAATCGGACCAATACCCTACCTCCTCTAAAATTATCTGTTGCATCAATACCAGTTTTTATATAAAATCTGAAAAGTATTCATATAATCTCTGAAAATACAAACTCTAAAAATCAGATCCTGAGAAATTGATATTTCAAGAAAAATGTAATTTTTGTAATAAGAAGTTATATCTCCAGAACATGTAGTAGAAATCCTTAGATGATCATATACCCCCTGACCATAACTGGAAGTGCAAAAATACCGACAATGAAAATCATTAGTAAGCCAACTAAATGCTTTCAGAATTTAGTTTGAGCACTTTCGAACTCCAAAAAATATTTTCAGTTGGACATATGTGTTTGTGCATTTGTGGTTCTGTCTGTCTGCACAATGCATGTATCCATTCTAACAGCTAATTGCCCATATTTCATAAAATTTGATAGGTATGAACTTGTGGGTTACCCTGATGCTAATTAGATTTTGTACCAATCCGAAAAAAATAACCTGCCTTTTATTGCAAAACGACATGCAAGAATTATACGTATCCACTCCAGCTGAAAGCTAGTTGATCAGATTTCATAAATTTTTCTAGCTACGACAGTCACTTGAGAGTCACCGTGTTGCTGATTAGATACCGGTATGATTCGGGAAAATTATCCACTGTCGTGGAGAAACTAATGGACCAAATTTCACGAAATGTAGTAGGTAAGTCAGCTGTGGGTAACTGCGGTGCTGATCATATATTCGTAAGATTCGGAAAAAATAAGCTGCTTTTTTATTCCTAATGACCCGCAAAAATTGTTAAAATCTGAAATAAGAGACAACGTCTATTCCTTCCAATGTATTGTGTAAATGGTAACTTTATACGAAATATATGGCGATGAAAAGAATGAGGCCAACCCCATAACTCTAGGAGTAACCGCTCTCGAGATATTTTAGTTTTTCACATTTTTACTATGCCGTTCCCTTGAAATATACACAATCGTCAAATGAAAACGAAAATAAAATTATCTTAGTGTTCCCCCTTCTCTTTCTTCAAAATGCAATATTAAATCCATATATCTAGGCTCTATGTATAGAAAAGAGAAACACATGCTTTAAAAAATGTTAGTAAAAACAACACACAGTAACATTATGGTAAGATTCTTGTCACTAACAATGATCATTTTTTCCAAACAAAAAATGTTTCATTCCTGTAATTACTTTTTTTCGTACCTTATTGTATTTCATTTTACTAACAGAAGTGCGGCTCTTGGTTTAAAAAATCCTCCATTTTTTACTTTTTAATCTCATTTTACATTTAAAATCCAATCCTAAAACATGTCCTGGATCACAATACATAGGTATATCACAATTTAGGGCTTTCATTCACGTAGGTTTGAAATTTAACTCAACACTCATAAATCATTTTAAATCTCTTACGACATAAAAGAACGTATTCATATTCAGGACATATGAAACTCAAAATTACAAAACAGTGGCTTTGAAAAGAAACTTAACGTGAAAAATGAAAATAAAGTGAATTATGATATTTAAAATGAAATGTCGCCGTCGCTTTTAATGTTTAATATCCCCTATTAAATGGTTCCACGGAATTTAACTTGCGCTTGTCGAAATATGTATAATGGATTTTTACTTTCTTATAAAGTAGTATTAAAAAGTGTTGTTTCCCCGACGATTTTGAATTTCGAGATTTGGATTCTAATATAGGTTTTAAGATCTTCTAATCACATTTTGACTACTTGATGCCTGTCTATTCGTCTGTCTGGTGTCTATGGTCGATTTCTTGTGTAAACACTAGCAGCCACTATCATTAATGGATTTTCACGAATCCTTATATTCGGATTTATTATCAAAAATCTTTAACTATATAGAATTTTTCAAAATTCGAGAGAAATCTTTGAATTATATTCTAAATTGTATATTTCTTTAACATAGCAGTATAGGGAAAAATTGCACATAATCACGCAGAAAAGGGTTTATTTGTGCCTGAATGATCACGACATCCAATAGTTAATTCATTTTTGTGAAAAATAGTCGCGATACAAATTTTTTGCACATGACGTCATTATCCCCTATTGAGGGGCAAGACACCTCTGTAGTGTAGGTTTTCAAGTATCCTAGGTGTAGGTTTTCAAGTATCCTAGAAATTGAAACATTTTTTCAAGCCCTGTAAAGGGAATGGTAACTCGCTATAGTTGTAATCAGTTGAACCCATAACATCTATTTTTAAATTTTTTTCTTGTAAAATTTGAAAAAAAAAATGAATTCTGGAATTAGAATATCGAGTTGAGTCGCACTCCATGTATTGCATTAATGTGTGTAACTTAAACGGAACAAGTTTTCAATATTTATTAATATCGTTGATTAGGGGAAGTCACTGTGTGATGACGTCCGCATTGGGTTGATTATATTCATACTAAAATATTTTTTTTCGTAAACAATTATCCTTTATATGAAAATAATTTAACAATACGTCCTTATTGCCAAACATCAACTAACATAGGGTTTTTTGGCTGTTGGTGATCAACGTCGGTTAGCAAAGTTAAGCTGGAGGGTATCTTCCTGGAATATATCATACTAGTAATTTTCTTTACAGATCGCACACATTTGCTCACTACTTATGTTCTTGAAAATGATTTTGAATTTTAATACAATAGGGTTTTTGAATACAATAGGGTTTTTGAAAAACCCTATTGTGATGACGCGCGCTTTGGTTTGATTATATCCATACTAAAATATTTTTTTTCGTAAACAATTATCCTTTATATGAAAATAACTTATCAATACGTCCTTATTGCCAAACATCAACTAACATAGGGTTTTTTGGCTGTTGGTGATCAACGTCGGTTAGCAAAGTTAAGCTGGAGGGTATCATTCCGGAATATATCATACTAGTAATTTTCTTTACAGATCGCACACATTTGCTCACTACTCATGTTCTTGAAAATTCAAAATCATCTCATATCGTCTCTATCGACTTCTTCAATTCAAGGGAATTTTTCTAAAATGTTATGTCTCTAGTAACCAAAAAATAAATTTCGTAATTTCGCCCTATTGTGTTCGGTTGAATGATTGATTAGCTGAGTTACTTGAACCGTACTAGCTCGTGATGAAAATTCGTTATCAGGGATCAACGTAGGATCACGTGGTATCTATAGGGCAGAGCTCATTTAATGCATAATTGCAGATTAACTTCAGATATACCTGTCTACTTATGGCGACGTCAATCCTGCCCAATTGTGCCAGGTAATTTAGTTTTATTTCCCCAAACTAAAGTAGCCATTCTGTAGTATATGCTTAGTGACTGGTCCTAACATATGTTTATAACGTTCATAAGTACTTATACATTGTTTTATTCTATATACATAACTACATAACCTACATACGCACATATTTTGACACACATAGTGCTCCTAAAGGTGAAGTTTGAAAGGTATTTGGCAGGCTTTCCATATCTTATGTGTTTCTTCTTCTATCGATTAATCATAATTTGAACTGTGCAACTTTGTAATATGTTTTTCTCACATATCTCGAACTTTTGACGAGTTCATACTTCCTAACTCTTTCAATTCTCCGCAAAGAGCGCAGCAATCACTTTTATTAGATTTCCCATAGTCACTTTTCTGTAGATACTATAGATATTACTTTAATATAGATAGATCTAACATTCACGCATACTCTCGGACCATTCTTTACATGTTATTGTGGTCATTAAGAATGTTTTGAGGAGCCCTGTGTACTTTAGAAAAGGTAATATTTATTCGTTTAACGCCCCTATTACCACTGGGGTTAATGATGATGACAAAGCATTTGTAATTTGTTTTAATGTTCAAAACAAAATACATTTAATATAATCAAATATTTACTTTCTTTGTGAACTTATTAGCTGCAATGTATTTGTGTTTTGTCTTAAAAATGAGACAGGTGAGCGTCATAATATCGACAGGGTTTCTGTCGCTCTCTTCGTAGTTAAGACTTTAAATATTGTTATGAGGAGTTTTAAACTCCAATCCTTGCTCTTTATTTGGAAAATTCCAAAGTTAGAAAAGTTATTTTTGCGAATTTTGTTCAGTAAATAATATTATCTTAGTTACAAATTGCTGACAGCACCAAATGTTAGACATTTTAAACTGATGATTATCTTTAAAAGAAAGAAATGCCATGTACTATTCTAAATACAGCCTAATGACCTAGATTATTGGGTTCTTAAAATGCATCCATACTATAAAGTTAAATTGTTGAAGTATTTTGTAAAGTGAAAAATGGAACATATATTAACAGGAATTAGTTAATCATATATTTTGCATCAAACAGTTATACATTCTTCTTTAAATATGTGTATCTCTTCTAACTATATCTGAGAAAAAAATATGCGCATTTTCTCAGAGATACATTTCTCTAGTGTTCAAGAATTTGCTTAAAAATACTCTCTAAATTCATTCTATATTTGCGACTATCGAGCTATAGTCATTCAAATATAGGAGGAAATTTTATTGACTGAGTTGATCTTATTTAAACATAATTTTATTTCAACAAATATTTCTTTCTATTGAAAGTGCATCCCTATACCCAATCGATTTCTCTGACATCTTTAGTCATCACTCAACGTCTAAAATGAAATATAAATAAGATTTTTTATTTTACTTGTAAGGGATTTTTATCAATTTTTTCATCAAAGGAGTGTTATTCACAGAAATGTCAAATATAATGACTTGTTAAACTGAAATTTCAAAATTAATATTAATGATAGTGACAGATAATGCGTAACTTTCTGGAAAGCTTGACAAGAGGGGAAATTCCATTTTCATGTTTGTGTAAGAACCACAATATTTACGTTCTGACGACAGTTTGGTAAACGTATAAGTGTTATTAATTTCAAAAATCAGTTAAATATTAATAACTATATTGATTTTATTGATATTTTGCATATAATTTATAGTTTACCTTTCAAAGGATATATAATGATTATGTTAAAAGAAGTAAAATTTTTATGAAAATTAATATGTTTAAAATGTTGCAACATCCCGGGAATTTAAGTTACATTCGGAGCGAAGCTTCAAGAAGGAAAAGGGGATGGAATAAAGTAGACATTGTTAAAAGAATACAGGTGAATTTATTTAGATGCTACTTGAACAATTATACATATTTAAATTTGAAGTAACACTCGGGAAGAGTTAATTTACCACTTACCGACTGAAAAGTTAATAGCAGTGAAAGGTACAGAATGGCCGTTTCTCGCCATAGGAATCCAGTTAATTCTTATCAACTGGATTGGAACAAAGTCGTCTAGATATGGCCCCGTTGTATTTCGTTACAATGAATAAGAGCAGAAGCAATGGCGGTCGAGAATCATATTTTAAAAAGATAAGTCCATTTTAAAAAGATAAACACCATGGTTAAAATGTTGTTCCCTGGGATCCGATAGTTTGTTCAATTTAAAGAATAAATATGTTTAGTCAAATAAAAGATGCATTTTCAATCATGTTTCGAAATATTCCATGTTTAAGATAAATATCTGGAGGATAAAAAATTGCATCACACATCATAAATGCCTAAATATGTAGCACTATTTAAATCTCAAATGTAAATACAAAATTAAAGTTTAAACTCTTTAATAAAAGCAATAAAATAAGTAAATATTTAATTTTTAAATTATAGAAAAGCAAGGAACTTACACAATTTCAATTTAAACTAATTAAAAATAAGCAAAAATATTAAGAATGTAATGTAAACAGCTTTCATAAAATATAAAGAAAGTATTAATCTACGTTTCGGGAGAAAAGCTAAAGAGAAGAAGGGCCCAATTCTAAAAAAAAGTCTTACTGTAATTGAAACTTTAATCTTAAAATTAAAATATTTAATATGGCGGATGTGGTTCTGATTTGACATATTATTTGCATTACAAAAATATCAGCGGTTAACTCTAACTGCACTTTAGACAAATACTTTTATTGGATTTTTAAAAAACTGAATACGTAATCAGTATGAATGTGTAAATTAAATGTGTAATAAGAACGAGGCAGAGATATACTGATAAAAATTGACTTGGTGCTTCATAGTTAGATGACAAAAAATAACATCATTAATTATATTTCTTGATTTTTCAGTTTCAGTTAAAGACAAAGTGTCACTATATCAGTGTAGAATACACTTTAAAAATATATAAACACAACCAAAACTTGGGCATTATTAAAATTTTAATTTAAGGTATCCATCCATGACGCACATAACACACAACATTAGCGTTTCGGGGCATTACTACGACCTTCATCAGTGGTAAAGTGAAAATAGAGAGAAAACATGAGCTTGGATACAGAGACCAACCACAACCGCGAGATAAAATATGCATATGAATAAATTTTTTTACATGTTAAATACAATACATTTAAGAAATATAATTTAATTACAAAATACGAAATGAAAAAGTGCAAAGCGGTCATATGAATTACAAGTTAACCAATAGATATGTCTTCAAAAGTAACAGAACACAGCTACTGAATATCCAGAAATTCATACAATGATTTAACTCGCAGTGAATAGAGAACGAGCCGAAAAGAAAATAACTGAGGGTCTAAAAGGGAACAAAGTTGCAAATAGATTCACGGTAAAGCTAAATGAAATGGGATTCCTGAAACAAAATATTACGGGGTTGTTGCAGCTAATTAAGAGAAGTCTTATCGAAAATAGAATGAAAATGATCATTAATAACAAGATAGGAAAGATCCGTGGTGGGTTTTTCCTTTTCAAGAACTCGAGCATGCTCAGTTAAACGAATAACGACTAACGACACTACGTTTCGTGCTAAAAATGTAGAACTTAAATTTATTTTTGGGAGATAAAAGGGGATCAACGTATACCCTAGCCTGACACATGATGTTATTTTTTCCATAAATTTATCAGAACGACATGCTGTTCATTATTTGCTTCCAGTACATACTGTTCATTCTTTGCTTGTAGTACATAATGTTCCTTATTTGCTTGTAGTACATACTGACCATTATTTACTTGTAGTATATACTATTCATTCTTTGCTTTCTAATGCTCTTTTTTTCGTTTTTTTTTGCTTAACTTTTCCAAGTTACACTCGCCACTTGATTCTAACATCTGGATCAAAAAGATTTCAGTCTCAAACTATCAATTCTAGTATCTACTAAAACGAAAATGGTTTGGTAAGCGTAAATATCTTTTGACTTTCTGGGATTATTACTTATATGCATGTCACTTGGAAAACTTAACAGTAGAAAGCTTTCATACTTTAACAGTCTTGTCATTTGCTACGCCTTTGACTTTCAGAACTATGTGAGTATATGATAAATGAGTTGTTTTGTATCTTTATGTGTTTCTTCAATTTTCGTTTAACAAACATATTTATGGAACACTGAAACGTATTTTGCATATTATAATAATTAATTCAACGTTCTAATATAAATAGTAGTTGAATCACCCTGGAATCCTAAAAACGATCCTACCAAAACTGCATGATTCCAACAATATCATTGTATTGTATTGTTGTACAACAATATCTATTTTATTTTATTTAAATTATTATTATTATTATTATTATTATATTATGTAAGCACTTAATTATTGCATTTATTTATTGTACTTTAATATTGTATGAATTGTACCCAAATGACTTAAATATTTCATTATATTGAATTAATTTTTAGAATAAAGCTTACGTTATTTAACTAACCACATATTATAACCAAACACAAGGATAACGACAAAGGATAATTATTTGATTAATTTGGTCTCTTATTTTTTCGTATTTTCCTTCCACTTGATATAACACTCATTTTATGCCCTAAGCCCCGATGTGTCAGCCTTTAGATTGTGAGCTTCAACTTCGGAAAATACGATGTTAGTAAACTACGCTTATAAATTTCTCATTTTTAACACTTTACAACATAGTTGAAAAGTGTTTATGACTTTGTTCATTCTGTCTGTCTGTCTGTATGTCTGTCCGTTAGCACGATAACTGCTATGAAAATGACTTAATCAAAATGAAATTTCAGTATGTTGTTCAGACGGTCTGTGGGACCTATGGGAATATAAATAAATAATATCACCCAATTAGTTTTCTATTGAACCCGGATTGAAAAAATGAAATACATTGAACCCTATGGGACCTAATTATTCAAACATTTTTTAAGCAAATTTAAAATTCACAAATTGCTTCAAAATTTTTCGGAAATATTCACATTATCCCATAAAATATATATAAAAAATTTCAGTAAAATATGCTAAGTAGTTTTAAAATTAAAAAATATTTAATATAATAAAAAAAACACACACACATTATAAAATAAATTTGGTTGATAACAACTTTTCAATGTTTTTTTATTTTATATAACTCTTCATGATATACTTATTTAATGGCATTTTTAATGCACTTTTCTGCGTAAAATTTGGTACACGGCTTAAATTTGTTGAACATTTTATTCTACAAAAATTTGGTGGATCTTTAAATATAGATCATACATTGTTTTTCGAAATGGCCTGCAAATAATTCCCGTTCACTTCTATACATCATTGTAGTAATATTGTTAAAAATTCTGATGTGGACAGCACATGTCTTTCCCTGCAGACTCATATTCACGTTCTATTTATTTCTTCTATAATAATTTGAGTTTATCTGCACAACATAACAGCCATAAGTATTTTAAATGACATTGAATTTTCACATTAAACTTAAATTTGGTACTAATTTGATAGCTGGACTAATTGTCAAAGGTGGAGTAGCGAAAACGCGATAAACTAGAATATCTCAAGAACGGCTAGTCCTAGAGTAATGGGGTTAGTTTTATTTTTTTTATGTCAAGAATCACGTATAAAATAGGAATTTAATTGATATAATTGAGCACACGTAGTCTTATTTTTATATTTAACGATATTTGCGGGCCATTTCGCAAAAATAGCCCGTTCCTTTTTCCCGAATCGAACAAGAATAACCTACAAATGATTTATATACCAAATTTTGTTAAATTTGGTATATAAATCACTTGTAGGTTATTGAAATAGTATACACCAAATTTTGTTAAATTTGTTCCAATAGTTTTTAGCTAGAGTGGATAAAGGCAATTTCTGCCGGCCATTTCGCAAAAAAAGGCAGATTCTTTTATTACGAATCGTACTATAATCCAATGAACATCAGGATTTCCTAGACAAAACATACCTACCAAATTTTATGAAATTCGGTCCATTAGTTTTTCAATTAGAGTGGATGTAATATCCTCACAGACACACAGGAATATACACAGATACACCCTAATACACACAGACGTATTCCTTAAAATAGTTTTTTCGTGTTCTAGAAGTCCCAAAACGTGTAGATCCTTCGAAAATTCAAGTTCCGATCTTCGGCACGATTCCAATACTTTGAATACATACACCCACACACACACACATATATTTCTGTGTATCTGTGTATTATCTGTGTATCTAAATTCCGTGCCTATGCAATTACAATACTTGTGATTTTAAATGAACCCTAAACATTTATTATTTCTTCAACGAAGTCTAATTTTAACTTATGCAGAATGAAAATATCTCAAACGATTGTAGGGTGAGTTACATAAGAATTTCTGCATTTTTTTCACACAAAATTATTTAGCTCAGGAGTCTGGAATACAAGTTATATGAATGAAATATTCCTTGATTTTGCATAGGGAATCAGATGATTTATATTTCGATACAATTTTTAAATATTTAAGTAAAATAAATTACTGTAGTACTGTGATAATATAAAATATATCACCACTGACTGTATCACATTTTAGAAATTTTTAAATGAAATTGCATTTCAGTTGGAAAGTTTTTCATAATCAATGGTTATGCATGATTGTTCTTTCTTGTTTTCTAATATGTGGTCAAAATACTGCTAAAGATTACTATGCTATCGATCCATATTATGCATCTAAACTTCATCATCTTTGTCACATCTAATTTTTTATCTAATATTTGACTTGTAACACAATATTTGTATTACATGTTACATTCCAATTACGGATGCCAACCTACCCATTTTGCAATTCCAATTGCGGATGCCAACCTAGCTAATGAGCTATTTAAATGCTGCAGAGGGAGCCAATGGCAATACAAACATAAATAAGCAGCGCATCCCCTTCTTCACTTCAACGAATCAACAACGACACTACAATGTGAAAAGAAAAAGGTTTGAGAGAATGTTCTAGAACTTTCCAGGAGATGCAATTTTTCGACAGCGTCCTAGACGCACCTGAAGTTTTTAGTCGACTTAAAACTTTCGAACGAGTCAGCATCATGTTTTCTTGGGTTTGTGAAAAGTGTCTATAGAATGTGAGCAACAAAATGGTAGCGAGTGCAGTTAGATGTGTAACGGTGTTCCTACATCATTGAAATAGCACGAATATGCACGTAACACAAAGAGAAAAGGTAACCAACTTTCAATTGTCACTATTAGCACGGAAGGCACACCTTTAACAATTATTAAATTAATTGACTACCAGTTCGTATGAGTAGGCCATATGAACGAGTTCGTAATATTGAACTATAAGAACTATTCTTTATCGATTGTTTAAAGGAAACTGTTTTTAAGAAATTTAAGTCAAAGTTATTATGTGTGTAAATATATATATATATTAATGTAATATTGTTAGTATTATTTGTCTTTTAATAATTGATTTAATTATAGCATAGTTACTCCAGATACAATAGATATCTATTAAGTAAAATATTAAAATAAATTGAGCAATTAAGCATGTGTATTTCTTTATGTTTTGTGTGTTCGTAGTCCGAGCTTGAGAACCGTCAGCGTAACAGCTCCATATATGGCCATTGTACGGCGAAAGCTAGTCACCTTCAAAATAAATAGCCAGGCTAAAATTAAACATCGGAGAAAATCTCCCCTGCATAGTACGTGAATAATACAAAAAAAGTTCTATTGTAAGCATACAATCAATGTATCAAAATTTAAAATTATAATTGCAGGCAATTATAGTTAGTTAAAAATACCGGCCGGTATATAAAAATAAAATACATTAGGAAAACACATTGATTTGTATGTAAATGATAAATGATTGAGTATTATTAATAAATTATTGCATTAATTAGACATCACAGTAAATAAAAAAGAAATAACAGATAAAATTAAATATGAAAGAATTATATTTAAATAAATAAATATGTAAAGTTATGCTGAAACGGGAACATAAAGTCAGTTATATCAATAACATAACAAAAGCATGGTATATTCATAATACTACACATAAAATAATATATCACGCGTTGTTGCAACAAGGGATAAATAAATCCAATAAATTAGAAGTACATGAAATCAAAATAATAAGTCATCATTCAGATCTGTGTTAAGGTCATAAGATAAAGAATATATATAGATATATATATCAAATTAAATAGAATTATTAACAAGATAAGTAGAATAAATATAAGTAAGAATACAAAAAAAGAACTTGAAAGAAAAAGTGTAAATAAATTCCTTAAAAGATACAGCCAGAAAATCCCACGTCAATGTTAGCTCGTACATTCATAACCGGACAGTCTAAAAGCCCGCGCTTGAGAAGAGGATACCGCCAAATTTGCACGATAACGATTAAATCTTTAGCGATACATGCAAAAGGCAGTTAAAATCCCTTTTACGTAAGTTTGCGCTCTGCAAACAATGAAGACACTCATTCAAGGCTCACCGTGGGGGTCAACAGATTCGCAGTTGCCATAGAAACGCGTTGAGGGGAGCAGAGGAAAGCTACGGGTCAAGCAAAATTTTTTCTTTTTTTCTTTTCTCCCTTCCTCCCGCGCAGTTGTGTCACACGAAAGGGCAGTCGAAGAGGGAATTTAAAGTGCGTATTGTGAGATGCACAATATTTTGAAGAGCAAAATGAGTACATTGATATATATTGATGATATATATGTGATATGTTAAAGGCCGAGATGTGATATGATATAAACATGAGGTTCAAAAGAGTCATGATTTATACACACAAAAATATATAATATGTTATTCATTGTAACAAATAAGAAATATATACAGCTAAAAAATTGTCTAAAAATTATTTACGTCTGTGAAAATGAGAAATCAAGGTAATAAATTGCGTAGTGTTTAATGTAATGTTGTGAACTTGTATATAAATAGAAATGCAAATAACAATTATGATAGTCTTCAGTTGAAATGTACAATAGACTGTACTAAGCAACATAATGAAAATATAAATATTGAAGTACCGGAACTTTGAAAGTTAAGTCACAGGATGGTGACTCATTCTTCCGTGCTCATGATAATTCCATGTGACAATAAGGTGTCTTCCGTGCTCATGATAATTCCATGTGACAATAAGGTGTCTTCCGTGCTCATGATAATTCCATGTGACAATAAGGTGTCTTCCGTGCTCGTGATAATTCCATGTGACAATATAGTGTGCCTTCCGAACAGTCATAATTTCTTCATGTACACCAATATATGTGTTACCAAGTACGATGGTGTATCTTCCGAACAGTGAGTTCCTGCATTTTAGTGACATGTCGGTTGTAATGCACCGATATATGTATGTCAATGTTACAATATAGTGTGTCTTACATGCGGTGATCTGCATTTCTGTGACAGATATATGTGCAGTGGATCAAAGCAACATTTCCACAGTGGCCGCAATGTGTACACATATGTATTCAGTGCAATGTTTACCGTGTGCTAAAATTTTCTCTCTGCAAGGGGGGATATCATGTAACACAATATTTGTATTACATGTTACATTCCAATTACGGATGCCAACCTACCCATTTTGCAATTCCAATTGCGGATGCCAACCTAGCTAATGAGCTATTTAAATGCTGCAGAGGGAGCCAATGGCAATAGAAACATAAATAAGCAGCGCACCCCCTTCTTCACTTCAACGAATCAACAACGACACTACAATGTGAAAAGAAAAAGGTTTGAGAGAATGTTCTAGAACTTTCCAGGAGATGCAATTTTTCGACAGCGTCCTAGACGCACCTGAAGTTTTTAGTCGACTTAAAACTTTCGAACGAGTCAGCATCATGTTTTCTTGGGTTTGTGAAAAGTGTCTATAAAATGTGAGCAACAAAATGGTAGCGAGTGCAGTTAGATGTGTAACGGTGTTCCTACATCATTGAAATAGCACGAATATGCACGTAACACAAAGAGAAAAGGTAACCAACTTTCAATTGTCACTATTAGCACGGAAGGCACACCCTTAACAATTATTAAATTAATTGACTACCAGTTCGTATGAGTAGGCCATATGAACGAGTTCGTAATATTGAACTATAAGAACTATTCTTTATCGATTGTTTAAAGGAAACTGTTTTTAAGAAATTTAAGTCAAAGTTATTATGTGTGTAAATATATATATATATTAATGTAATATTGTTAGTATTATTTGTCTTTTAATAATTGATTTAATTATAGCATAGTTACTCCAGATACAATAGATATCTATTAAGTAAAATATTAAAATAAATTGAGCAATTAAGCATGTGTATTTCTTTATGTTTCGTGTGTTCGTAGTCCGAGCTTGAGAACCGTCAGCGTAACAGCTCCATATATGGCCATTGTACGGCGAAAGCTAGTCACCTTCAAAATAAATAGCCAGGCTAAAATTAAACATCGGAGAAAATCTCCCCTGCATAGTACGTGAATAATACAAAAAAAGTTCTATTGTAAGCATACAATCAATGTATCAAAATTTAAAATTATAATTGCAGGCAATTATAGTTAGTTAAAAATACCGGCCGGTATATAAAAATAAAATACATTAGGAAAACACATTGATTTGTATGTAAATGATAAATGATTGAGTATTATTAATAAATTATTGCATTAATTAGACATCACAGTAAATAAAAAAGAAATAACAGATAAAATTAAATATGAAAGAATTATATTTAAATAAATAAATATGTAAAGTTATGCTGAAACGGGAACATAAAGTCAGTTATATCAATAACATAACAAAAGCATGGTATATTCATAATACTACACATAAAATAATATATCACGCGTTGTTGCAACAAGGGATAAATAAATCCAATAAATTAGAAGTACATGAAATCAAAATAATAAGTCATCATTCAGATCTGTGTTAAGGTCATAAGATAAAGAGTATATATAGATATATATATCAAATTAAATAGAATTATTAACAAGATAAGTAGAATAAATATAAGTAAGAATACAAAAAAAGAACTTGAAAGAAAAAGTGTAAATAAATTCCTTAAAAGATACAGCCAGAAAATCCCACGTCAATGTTAGCTCGTACATTCATAACCGGACAGTCTAAAAGCCCGCGCTTGAGAAGAGGATACCGCCAAACTTGCACGATAACGATTAAATCTTTAGCGATACATGCAAAAGGCAGTTAAAATCCCTTTTACGTAAGTTTGCGCTCTGCAAACAATGAAGACACTCATTCAAGGCTCGCCGTGGGGGTCAACAGATTCGCAGTTGCCATAGAAACGCGTTGAGGGGAGCAGAGGAAAGCTACGGGTCAAGCAAAATTTTTTCTTTTTTTCTTTTCTCCCTTCCTCCCGCGCAGTTGTGTCACACGAAAGGGCAGTCGAAGAGGGAATTTAAAGTGCGTATTGTGAGATGCACAATATTTTGAAGAGCAAAATGAGTACATTGATATATATTGATGATATATATGTGATATGTTAAAGGCCGAGATGTGATATGATATAAACATGAGGTTCAAAAGAGTCATGATTTATACACACAAAAATATATAATATGTTATTCATTGTAACAAATAAGAAATATATACAGCTAAAAAATTGTCTAAAAATTATTTACGTCTGTGAAAATGAGAAATCAAGGTAATAAATTGCGTAGTGTTTAATGTAATGTTGTGAACTTGTATATAAATAGAAATGCAAATAACAATTATGATAGTCTTCAGTTGAAGTGTACAATAGACTGTACTAAGCAACATAATGAAAATATAAATATTGAAGTACCGGAACTTTGAAAGTTAAGTCACAGGATGGTGACTCATTCTTCCGTGCTCATGATAATTCCATGTGACAATAAGGTGTCTTCCGTGCTCATGATAATTCCATGTGACAATAAGGTGTCATCCGTGCTCATGATAATTCCATGTGACAATAAGGTGTCTTCCGTGCTCGTGATAATTCCATGTGACAATATAGTGTGCCTTCCGAACAGTCATAATTTCTTCATGTTCACCAATATATGTGTTACCAAGTACGATGGTGTATCTTCCGAACAGTGAGTTCCTTCATTTTAGTGACATGTCGGTTGTAATGCACCGATATATGTATGTTAATGTTACAATATAGTGTGTCTTACATGCGGTGATCTGCATTTCTGTGACAGATATATGTGCAGTGGATCAAAGCAACATTTCCACAGTGGCCGCAATGTGTACACATATGTATTCAGTGCAATGTTTACCGTGTGCTAAAATTTTCTCTCTGCAAGGGGGGATATCATGTAACACAATATTTGTATTACATGTCACATTCCAATTACGGATGCCAACCTACCCATTTTGCAATTCCAATTGCGGATGCCAACCTAGCTAATGAGCTATTTAAATGCTGCAGAGGGAGCCAATGGCAATACAAACATAAATAAGCAGCGCATCCCCTTCTTCACTTCAACGAATCAACAACGACACTACAATGTGAAAAGAAAAAGGTTTGAGAGAATGTTCTAGAACTTTCCAGGAGATGCAATTTTTCGACAGCGTCCTAGACGCACCTGAAGTTTTTAGTCGACTTAAAACTTTCGAACGAGTCAGCATCATGTTTTCTTGGGTTTGTGAAAAGTGTCTATAGAATGTGAGCAACAAAATGGTAGCGAGTGCAGTTAGATGTGTAACGGTGTTCCTACATCATTGAAATAGCACGAATATGCACGTAACACAAAGAGAAAAGGTAACCAACTTTCAATTGTCACTATTAGCACGGAAGGCACACCTTTAACAATTATTAAATTAATTGACTACCAGTTCGCATGAGTAGGCCATATGAACGAGTTCGTAATATTGAACTATAAGAACTATTCTTTATCGATTGTTTAAAGGAAACTGTTTTTAAGAAATTTAAGTCAAAGTTATTATGTGTGTAAATATATATATATATTAATGTAATATTGTTAGTATTATTTGTCTTTTAATAATTGATTTAATTATAGCATAGTTACTCCAGATACAATAGATATCTATTAAGTAAAATATTAAAATAAATAGAGCAATTAAGCATGTGTATTTCTTTATGTTTTGTGTGTTCGTAGTCCGAGCTTGAGAACCGGGAGCTAACATGCTCCACCCTTAGTGGCGGCATCATAGGTAAGTCCTATACAGGTAATTTTTGATAAGGACAATTTTACCTTATGACATGACTCATTCTAAATTTCTATATTTTATTGATATTTTGCTTAATTATTTCGTTTGTCAAACATATCCTATTCGAATTCGCAGCGTGGTAATTTTATTAGTAAGTGAATCATCAATTATGTTTCTTAGTATCTTTATTAAGGACAATCACTTTACTGAAGCACAGAGTATTTGGCTATATTATTATACAACCCCTGAAGAAAAGTCAAAACAAAAGCGCTGGAAGTGCATTTCCACGTTTTACTTTATTACTAGTGTGGCGCACCGAATTAAAATGTATTTTAATTAAATTAATTAATTGCAATTTATTGAGTAAGTGACCACCGCTAATCGTGAATTTCTGAACATTGTCGAAACGATAACCCACCATAGTTATTCGTTTGGTTTCTTAAGTAGTAGTGATTAGTACATGTAGCCGCAAAATCTTACTGTGTTGTCCGGTGTTTCTTCTGAAAGGCAAATTGATTAATATTACAAAATTAATTTCACTTAACCAATAAACAGACATTAAATTGTTCAAACAAAACTTTTATTAATTATTATTAATTTTATCATTAAATCTTATTTATCAAATTTATGAATTATTAGCGTAATAGACACTACAACTGTTTTCTTGTTTTGATACAGTACGAATACTATTAATTTAGTACACTGGCTACTGAATCTTCAAAATCTTTCCTCAAAATATTTATATAAATGGTACCTGATTTATTCTTGATACTTCTCTTTGGCCCTGGAACCTCTGTCCAGTCATCAAACGATCTCACACACACAATTGCTAGGAGCCCACATTGACTTATTATAGTCAATGTAATTGTAATGCACTTTATAAGAAAGTATAATGCCATGTTATTCGTAAAAAAGTCATCTCAAGATACTAGAAAATATTTTCATATCCACAGTAAAATCAGATATCTCTGCACGTTATTTCATGTCTACGGTAAGTCAGGAATCTATGTCGGCCACGTTATATCCCCGTAAAAACAAGGGATCTGTCTTTTTACAAACTCTCGTATGAGGTACTCTGTGTCTCGTATGAGGTACTCTGCTCATCTCACTTTGCCTTAGAGTCTTGGTTGTGTCATAAAGCGCACATATTACAAGGTGATAATTTTATTGGACAGTAAATTTTTGTCCGCTCCATCATAGAAACTGGCGTCTCAAAATAGATAATAAAAATGCTGTCTGAGGTTTGGTGTCTGCCTTTTCCTTTTTGTATCTGTAGTCAAAATTACACTTTCTATTCGTAAAGCATATATTTTTAAGGGCTATATTCGCATACTGTATCACAACTAACATACGATTTAGACTCATACGACTTGACTATGATTTGTAATTGCAGTTAAGATCTATTGCTCAACAGTAAACATGCTTTTCTTTTCTGCGTTTTTGTTCCTTTATGCAAATTGCAGATACTCTGCGTGGCTGGAATCTATCCTGTGTAAATATGTTTGGTTCATTACATAATTCGCAGTAAAATAAACTCCAATAACTATTTTATGAATAATGAACAGGACTCATTTTTCTGATTTAATTTGATACCTAAGATTGTCTATTCGTTCAAGGAAATGAAAATCAAGTAAGAAATATTAAGTGTAAGAACAATGAGGGTAGAACAAGTTTCTAAAAAATGAGAGCCAATAATTAATTATCTCAGAGTAATAATTTTTAATTTTTACAAGTACCAGGATTCCTGCAAGGTGGTTGTAGAAACGGTATATTAACTCATTTGTATGTCTATCATTTGTGAACATATGTTTGTTTCCATCTACTAATTACTGAATGTATAGATATGTTAATGATGTGATTTAAGACTAAGAATATCAGATTTCTATTCAGATAACTTGAAATTATTGCTTACTTAACCATTAATATTTAAATATTAATAAATTATTGCCTATATATATATATATATATATATATACAGGGTGTCCCAAAAACATTGACCTCGGCTTTTAATCCTAAAATATTGATATTGGACATATATAATAAATTACAAAATTGTGTAAAAAGAGGTACACAATTTTATGAAATCGATTAAAATTTTCAAGGGAATTAAATTTTAAGAAATACAAAATTTAAATTTTTAAACGGCCCCAGTACAAAACATTTACAATGAGTAAAATGTGTCCCATACACTAATAAGGTGATGTAAAAAATGTCTGCATTTTATCATACCAATTCCCAGAGATACGACCAAAAGACGAAAATACTGACTTAAACTTTTTAAACTGACACTTTTCGATGCATCACCATGGGTTCTTAGAGGGGAAAAATCATGACAGCAAATCGTGTTTGAGGGGTCATACACAAATTACAAAAGAATACAATGATTACATAAATAAATAATAATTTTGCTATTTATTGGTACAAAAGCATGTACTCTGTGTAGAAATAATAACTTCACATAAAGATTACGAAGCTTATTCAAAATGTTTTACATCCGTACCAAAGATCCATTAAAGATAAGAGGCAGACATTGTTTGCCTATAATGCATTTCTGAGTTGCGTCATTTGCACTCTTGCTGTAAATATTTACATTTTAATTTGTGATTAATCCTTCACAAATTTGTTTAAACATATCTCTGGGACTTTTTATAATAAAATGCTAATATTTTGTACATAAACTTATTAGTGTATGGGACATATTTTATTCATTGGAAATGTTTTTGTACGGGGGCCGTATAAAAATTTAAATTTTGTATTTCTTCAAATTTAATCCCCTGAATATTTTTATTGATTTCATAAAATTCTGTACCTTTTTTGAGCAAATTTCAAGACAGGAGGCATGGCATCTACTTGGAATCTCGCCAAACCTTTTGGAATCTGATTTAGAAAATACACATGCAAACATTTTTAAATATTTTATTTACATATGTACTTATTTTAAACATACACAACTTTTCAAAACGTATAACCATTATCCTTCGTAATCTGACAATACGCGAACTTTCTTGTTCAAAATCGCTTTCGTCACTTGAAGATACTACCTCGCACTCGTTTAGAGTTGACTTTTTTCCAGTTACCATGTAGTCGGTGATCAGTTTTTGCGATGATTGTTGTTTCACTAGACGCTTGCATATGTCTCAGTAGCCAGATATACAAGATTGAAGCTCCTTTTGGAATTTTGAAGTTCTTTCAGAATTGGCATCGATTGCAAGAAAATGACATTCTAATTTATGGCAAAGTTGGAGTCCTACATAGATTTTATCTGCTGCCATGTTCCAATTTGATTGAAATTTTCATATACCGCACAAAAAAATCGCACAAATAAAAAATCGCATAAAAAAAGCCCGCACAAAAACAGGTTTGAGTGTATGAGTGTATATGCATATATATGCATATATATATATATATATATATATATATATATATATATATATATATATATATATATATATATATATATATATATATATATATATATATATATATATATATATATATATATATATATATATATATATATATATATGGGGGGTATGATGAAGACAAATCTTATTTTATATAATTCAATATTTATCCCAATATTTTTTATAAAACAAAGTGAGTTATTATTTTTATATTAATAACTATTCATTTTTCTTAAAGCCATAGTTTAAAATAAAATCGTATGTCAGTAGAATTCTCAGAAATGCTTACATGAGATTATTAAGTACGTACAATGTCTTAAAAAGGTGTCACATTATATCGTGAAAGTGAATGGCTCTTCCTTTTTATAGTAATCCTCTCTACATTTCCTGACAAGACAGATTTCCTTGGACTCAAACAGTGAAAGGAAAAATATTCCTTTTCTGTTCCGAATAATTATGGAGTGACAGCAACATTTTTATACAAATTACTGAAGCAACATGGAGAAGTAAATGCATGTATATCTCTAAAGTTTCGTATTGGTACAAATTTATTTCATCGGATCATGAAACAAACGTACGTCATTATTCAACAATGACCTTCGTTTCATGATGTGATATACGTGTATCAACAACGTTTGTATTCCAGTTACAAATACTTTCTGGAATGGTTTTGAACTCGAAGCTCATGATCTCGAGGAAAGCTCTGTCGATACTAAGACATGTACATGATGAACAAGTTTATTTTAGAATTATTTTGAAAACTTCTATATTAGAGTATGTATTAAAATATGTTTTTAAACTTCGATATAGTTTTTATTTTTCGATTTGTAAATAACTTTGAACATGTATATTACCATGATATAACACAATTCCTTTAATATAAAACCCTTTATAGCAAAGAGTTTTTGCTGTAAACAGCTTTAAAGTCGAGTAAAATTTATTTTTAGCTTCACTTCTAAATATACTATTCCTTAAAACTTAAGTTAGAAATGAGTTATAACATGAGTAACATGCCGCTATATTTGTGTGTCTTAATGATCTGTAATTTGGTGTGTCAGTTTGCTTGCCAAAGGTCAATAATTTAACCTTGAAGTTATCTAGAATCATTTATTTTTATTTATTATGTATTACTTTCTGTTTTAATTCGATGTTCTTTACAACAGACTTAGGTGTAATTTGTATAAGTTCAAATTGGGATCTCTGAAGGATTAGTTTTCAATTGCATCTTTAAGCCGACGCAGTGATCGAATGGTTAAGGCGAGCGTTTCCACAGAAATCGCTCGACCGCCGCGTTGTGGGTTCGAGTCCCACGTAAGGCATGGATGTTTGTGTTGTGAGCGTAGTGTGTTCTGCCCCCCTCTGGTGCGCCTGGGGCAACGTCTTAGGACGGCTAAATGGTTCACGTTCTGGCCGCTGACGAAGGCGAATGACGAAAGTCAAGTGCTTGGACATTAAAAAAAAAATGCTTCTTTAACTCCAAATTCCCTCAAAATATTTGATGTTTTCCTTGAAATAGTAACAAATGTAAGCACTGCAAAATAAGGAAATGAATAAATTTGAAAGTATGAAACCACAATTATCTATTCAAATTACACATCTAACATAAAAGCAAATAATCGTGTTGTAGGCTTTATCAAATTTTGAACTGTATTGCCAAAATTTGTTTTTAGCCTCACTTCTAAATATATTAATCCATAAAACTCAAGTTGGAAATGAGTTATAACATAAATAGCATGCCGACATATTTGTGTGTTATTGATCTGTAATTTGGTGTGTCCCTTTGTTTGCCCAAGGTCAAGAATTTAATTTTGAAGTTATATAGAACCATTTTAATATTATTTTTTTTTATTATTTCTCTTTGTAATTCGAAGTTGTATACAGGAGATTAAGGTGTAGCATGTATATAGTTTAAATTGGGATGCCTGTGGGATTATGTTTAAATTGCATCATTATCTTCAAATTCTCTCAAAAGTTTTGATGTTTGCTCTGATATAGTAATAAATGTAAGTGCTAAAAAAGAATGAAATGAACAAATTTGAAAATATGAAACCACAATTATTTATTGAAATTGCACAACTCAAAAAAATAATCGAGTTTTAGGCTTTGTCAAATTTTGAACTATATTGACTTAGAAAAATAACGCAGTCTCAATTCCTTCAAATTAACATGGTCATGGCAGTAGAACATCCAGATAACTCAATGAATTTGTTGTCACGCTATGTTGCACAATTTAATCAAAGTTTAAAATATGTTAATGAATCTAGATGCATAAACTTTCTGAAACTTTAAACTGTAATGATTGTTAATACACTTTTTAATCCTAATTAACGTAGTCTTGAAAGTGGAACAACCGAACGATTCAGTTCAATTTGCTAAATAACGAACTTAGCATAGCATATTTTTGAATTTGAATCTAAGTAAAAATATTTTTATTGAAACTGAAGGTAAATTAATATTAAAAAGTGAATTATCATTGTTCAATAATAAAAATTATGGTGAAAACAGATTTAACAAGAACTGTGTCTACACGATATAAATATTTCCCAATATCATATTAACTTTCGGTATAATTTAATCCGCAATATTTTTAGAATGAATTAACTATGTGCAGTTTCTGTCTTGCAAAAGCATATTTTGCTACAATGAAACTTGCCCCAAACATCTCATCTTCATCGTTCTCCAAGAGAAATTCCTTGACGCCGAGTAAATAATTGAAGAGGCAGGAGGATGTGTTGTGTAAAAGGTCTATGAAGTTTTGCCTTTAATATCAAGAAATTTTGCAGTTTTATTCGAAAAATTCATAAATCAAGGAATTTGTTCTGTGGTTTCTCTGTGTAAAACAGCAGATCGAGACTAAAACTGAGGTATGAATCCCCAGCCCAAACTGGTGAAGGTTATAAACTCGAATCTTTGCCTACACGGGACACGTCTCCTAAAAGAACGAGATAAAATAATTTAAAATCTTGCAATTTCGTTCAAAAATTTATAAATCGCGCAATTATTTTTTCTAACATTATTTTGGCCATAACTTACGAACGGCTAAACACATAAAATTCATTTTTATATCATTATACACCGAAAATAAATTCCTTAATCTTCTAAATTCAGTCTATAGATGTGACAAAGTATGTTTCATCTTTGAGAACGAAATTTTGTGATACATTAACTAAAAATAAATTTAAGTGATATATCAATATGTTTGCTGTACTGACGTAATACTATCTAAATCACACAAACATAACTACCACTAATAAAATGAAAATTGCTGCAGAAATAATATTAAAAAATTAAAAGTTAATCTTGTAAGCTTTTGCTTAACTTTTATTGTATAACTGAGCCCAGAGTTGAATGCCAAAAGAGTGCTAAGCCGTGGTAGCGAAACAGAAAAATTAGAGAACCCAGTGTAGCAACACCACATAGTATGGATAAGTTTAAAAAAGATAATGCAATAAAATGCAGAAAATATAAATTCAATGTTTGATGTCTAAAAGGTAAAACAGAGCGATAAAAATATAATTTTCATATTAAGCCACTGCTATTATAATAAAGAACTAAAAAAATACCGATATTTTACATATTATTTTAGGAAACCATGCTATTTCTATTAAATTATTTTATACTCTTTCAAATAAAAATTTGTGTTTAAAATGTAAAAGTTTAATTATTATAATATTTGCCAGTAACAGGAGCTTTGGTTTCACGCAGAAGATTTAGGTATTTATTTTTTAAGTTATTTACGTTTTCTTCTGTGGTAGATATATGAACATTCTCTTAACACTTTACAACATAGTTGAAAAGTGTTTATCACTTTGTTCATTCTGTCTGTCTGTCCGTTAGCACGATAACTGCCGTATAAATGACTTTATCAAAATGAAATTTTACTATGTTGTTCAGATGGCGAAATACATTGAACCCTATAGAACCTAATTTTTCAGATATTTTTAAGCCGATTTAAAATTCACAAATTGCTTCGAAAGTTTTAGGAAATATTCAAATTATCCGATAAAATATATAAAAAAAAATTCAGCAAAATATATTCAGTAGTTTTTTTAAATAAAAATTAAAGTAATAGTTACACACTTTATAGGAAGAGATCACGTGACCCACTTCAAAATAAAATATGGCATCCATCTTGTGTCAAAATCGTGATTTTTAAGTTTTTTTAATTCGTATTTAGTGTTGTATCCGTCCTAAAACCACTTTATTTTTGCTTAAATTATGTGCATCTACATACTGAAACAACGCAATTACAATATATTTGAGTTTAATTGATCATTCAACTGTGATTATTTCTGCAACGAAGTCTAATTTTCATTTATGGAGAATGTAAATACCAAAAGATGTAGAATGAGTTGCATAAGGATTGTTGTCGTAAGACATCGTGAATATAATCATAAAACTATCTCACTAAATCTTTCTCAAAATCTGGTCTTACAATATAAGAGTTTCAATGAAATCCAAATGCAAAATAAAAGAAAACT
Organism: Amaurobius ferox; assembly: GCA_951213105.1. Classification (NCBI taxonomy): domain Eukaryota; kingdom Metazoa; phylum Arthropoda; class Arachnida; order Araneae; family Amaurobiidae; genus Amaurobius; species Amaurobius ferox. The sequence continues at coordinate 93,920,110 of OX578136.1, forward strand.
TTAAATATTGTAGGAATAAGAAAAATAAATAATAAGAAAAAAAATATATAGTAAGAAGAAATATAAATGTGAGAGAAATTTGCATGTTCATTTGTAACAGAAAGGCAGGTGGCGCTGTCGTAACGTCCCAGACAGATAAGAAGTGAGGCAGCAGCAATTTGTGAACGGAATTGAAGCTATGGAAGCTGGATGTTAACCAGCATGCCACGTCCAACCGTTTTTATGTAAATTGTGCCTGCCATCGGGAAATAAAGTTTATTCAGATGTATCTGTGTCTATGATTAATGGTGTAGATTCGTGTAACGGAACAGGTGAGACTCAATAAAATTCCAATGAACCAAAGAGAAGGATTCGCCGACATAATGGTGCAAAACGGCCGGGAATACTTCGAGTTGTGACTCACCGTAGTTCATCTTTTCGATACACGTAAAGTTAAAGCTGATGAATCGTAGAGGGGTAAGTACCTAAATTTTGCTTCTTGAATAGTTGAGTTGAAGATTTGAAGGCTAAACGAAAACATGAGTGTAGAAGATACTGTTAAGCGTAGTAAAGCGAAACGAGGCACAATTCGCAGTGCAATTACAAAGATTATAAAGAAAATTGAGGATGAAATAAATAAAAAAGAAGATTCGCGGGCAGAAGTAATTCAGGATTCCATAGCTGTTCTGGTAGAACATAAAGATGCGCTAGAAAAATTGAATGAAATAATTGAAACGCAAATCGAAACAGAGGATTTGGAACAAGAAGTAGAAGGTTCCTTAGAATACACTCAGTCAATAGTGCTGTGCAGATCGCGTACCAGTAGATATTTGGGGAACTTGGATGAAAATCAGAAGGTAAATCAATTTAGTGCAGAAACGATATCGGACATCAAAGTGAAGACAAACACTAAATTACCACGTATCTCCCTAAACAAATTTGAAGGTGACATTTGTAAATTTCAAGAATTTTGGCCTCAATATAAAGCCGCGATTCACGAAAATGAAACACTTCAAGAAGTCGAGAAATTTAATTACCTAAAATCGTTGCTTGGTGATTCGGCAGCAGCCGCTATAAGAGGTCTTCCTTTAACAGCTGAAAATTACAAAAAGGCAGTAGAAATTCTAGAAGATAGATTTGGGAAAAAGGAAGTTTTAGTTTCCGCACACACTGATCGTTTGTTAAGTTTAGAACCTGTGCATAAGTCAAACGATGTGTTTGCGCTAAGAAGATTGCACGATGAAATATCGGTACAAATCAGAAGTCTTGAATCACTCGGAGTCAAAACCGACTCATATGGATGTTTATTGTTACCCATATTATATAAATGCATTCCAAATGATTTGGTGTTACAATTTCATAGGCAAAATAAGGAGAAGGAAACTAATGTAACTGCGTTACTAATGTATCTAAAGGGAGAAATAGAAGCGCGAGAAAGGGCTGAAAACGTAACATCTTACAAAATTGAAATTGCAAGATCTTACGAAAGTAACATGAAATTGGAACCCCCGAAATATCCCAGTCCGATGAAAAGTAAGACCCCATCTGCATTTTGTTTAAATACTATAACAGAAATTCATTGTGCATTTTGCAATGAAAAACACAAATCCGAAGATTGCAACTTAAACTTAGAACAGCGAAGAGACACTTTACGTAAGCAAGCAAAATGTTTCAGATGTTATAAAAAATTCCATCGTAAGAGCCAATGCAGATCAACTCAAATCAAATGCTTAAATTGTTTGTCAAAATGGCATCAGAAATCCCTCTGTGTGCAAGCATTCCAGACAAAACCTTCGTCGTTAATCCATGAACAAAATAATCAAAGCAAATGTGGATCTGGAACTTCGGGTGTATATTTTCAGACTTTGCGGTGCAAATTAATTGGAAGAAATGAAATTGTTAAAGTTCGTGTATTATTTGATACGGCCGCACAAAGAAGTTTTATAAAACGGGATCTATCCCGAAAAGTAGGATTGGAGGTTATTGGAAACCAGTCGATCAAAATACATAAGTTTGCGGAAAGTAAAGATCCTCCCGTCAGCACTCAAAATAGAGTACGCATTTTATTGAAAGACATGAGCTCAGATTATGTGGTTAGTTTGGAAGCATTAGAAACGGAAAACATTTGTCCAGATATAATAGGAGCACCTAGCGCTGAATTGTGTGATGAAATTAAATTATTGGGGTTTAATTTGTCAGATGTTTCTGATAGTTTAAAAGATGAAGGAAATAAAATAGATCTATTAGTAGGGAGTGATTATTATTGGTCAATCATGACGGGAAAAGTTAAACGTCTTTCACCAACCGTCGTTTTGAATGAGACGAAGCTTGGGTGGATGATTCATGGTAGATACTCTAATGTAATTAATTCGAATAATTTATTGAGCTGTAAGACAATGCATGTTTCTATTTGGGACGAAAATAATGAAGATAAAGCGTCGATTGAACTTCAAAGATTTTGGGAACTTGAATTTTTAGGGATTAGAGGCGAACCTACAGATTCAGATTTGAAAACATACGACAAACAAATACTGGAACAATTTGAAAGAAATATCGAATTTAAGAATGATAGATATGAAGTGAAGTTACCTAAGATATCCGATACAGTTGAACTTCCTAACAATTACGAGATCGCAAAAAGAAGAATTAAGAGTTTGATTAAATGATTTCAAAATAATCCTATGTTGTTTAAAGAATACAAGGCCGTCATTGACGAATATAAGTCTTCTGGAATAGTAGAAATGGTTAAATCGCAGAACATAAATTCAACTAATGGAAATTTGACATATTATTTGCCACATCACCCGATTCGCGATTTGGTAACAGGTTCATCTACAGTAGAAGAGATTTTGAAATTATCAAAGGAATCCACAGATATTTTCCAAAAATCTAACATGTCCCTACGTAAATGGCAAAGTAATTCTGTTATTGTAAAGGAATATTTAAAATCCTTGAACTTGGATATACTTCCCGACACATCACGTAATGCAACTCCATTTAAATTTTTGGGTTTAATATGGGACACGGATAAGGATGTTTTAAGATTAGATAATCGTAATTTTTTCGAATTTGTGAATTGCCAGGAAAAAACTAAAAGAACTGTAATCAAAGCGGCTGGGAGAAATTTTGACCCAGGTGGATTCTTATCTCCATTTACGGTCATTATAAAAATTATCTTTCAATCACTATGGGAGCTGAGATGGACTGTTTCGAATATTGTTCGGCACTGGATTAAAAGCTCTTCAAGCGTGTGGAAACCCTTCGTGAGCAATAGAGTTTCTGAAATCCCAACTCTTACCAATCCAAAAGACTGGAGACATTGGCCAGGTCGAGACAATCCAGCAGATAGACTAACAAGAGGACTATCACTTACTGAAATAGAAATTGATAAAATATGGTGGCATGGCCCTCCATGGTTAGCCAAAGAGGTTAGAGTCTGGCCAAAAACGACAAAGAAAGCAGATGACGAAGTAATACAGGAGGAAGATAAAGGAAAAATAATTTCTCAAAATTTCTGCACATCAGATCCTCAAAAACCACTTATAGAGATGGAACGTTTTAGTTCATTACTGAAGGTAGTAAGAATAATAGCAAGGGTAAAAAGATTTATTTTCAATGTAAAAAACTCTATTAAACGTAAAGTAAATTTAACTGCTGAAGAATTGAAAGAAGCTGAAATATCACTAATAAAAGAAATGCAGTTAAACTATTATAAACCAGAAGTTGAAGCTTTAAAAAGAGGTGATCATGTTAAGAAAAATTCGAAAATTTACAGCTTATATCCATACTTAGATAACACAATTTTATTAAGAATAGGTAGCAGACTTAATCTAAGGGAACTTAGTCCAAAGGAAATAAATTCAGTCATATTACCCAGAAATGAAAGGTTTACAGAGTTGTTAGTTATGCAAGAGCACCGGGATTTGATGCATAGTGGAGTTTCGGTAACACTTTCGCAAATTAGGAAAGAAATTTGGATCCCGCAGGGGCGACAGTTCATTAAAAAGATCATTAACAAATGTCTAATTTGTAGAAAGTATAATGCTCAACCATCGAATCAACTAACAGGCCAACTTCCGAAGGACATAATTTCGGAATCGCCCCTATTTAGCATTATCGGATTGGATTTCGCAGGACCGATTATCGTAAAATCATACAAGAATAATACTGAAAAATCATACATTGTGTTATTTACGTGTGCTACAACCAGAGCTATGCATTTAGAATTGTCATCAGAAATGACAACTAATTCCTTTCTTTTAGCATTTCGCAGATTTCATATCAAGTCAAGGTGTGTCATAGAAATTCATAGTAGAACGTGCCCCTTGGTGGGGAGGATTTTACGAGCGACTTGTAAAATTATTATTAGTGAAAAATTTGTGTACTCTCAGAAGGAGTACAGGTGGGGAGCTGTGAGAGAAATTTGCATGTTCATTTGTAACAGAAAGGCAGGTGGCGCTGTCGTAACGTCCCAGACAGATAAGAAGTGAGGCAGCAGCAATTTGTGAACGGAATTGAAGCTATGGAAGCTGGATGTTAACCAGCATGCCACGTCCAACCGTTTTTATGTAAATTGTGCCTGCCATCGGGAAATAAAGTTTATTCAGATGTATCTGTGTCTATGATTAATGGTGTAGATTCGTGTAACGGAACAGGTGAGACTCAATAAAATTCCAATGAACCAAAGAGAAGGATTCGCCGACAATAAATAGGAAGAAGAAAAATAAATAGGAAGAAGAAATATAAATAGGAAGAAGAAAAATAAATAGGAAGAAGATATATAAATAGGAAGAAGAAAAATAAATAGGAACAAGAAAACTAAATAGGAAGAAGAAAAATATAGAGTAAACAATAATATTAGATGGAAAAAAATCAAACTGATGACAACCCATTTTGCAATACACCAGCGATTATTGATTAAATATTTATTATTATGTTTCATTTTTCTATTATAATCCAGAAAAACTTTTATCCTCCTCTGTCAAAATATATTGAAATGTCAAAGACATTCAGAGGTTCTATATTTACACATTTAGTTTAATGCAAAAATGCAACAAACATATCATATAAATTACACTATTCTCTAACACTTATGCTCTTTTATTTTGAGTCTAATTAATACATTATGAGTATTGCCTTAGCGGATTTTCAGATTGATTTGGATATTAGAATAGTATTTTTCCCATACATAAATGATTTTTCTAAGACATAGTATAATATGGCGCACTTGATTTAAAACTACTTCCTTTTCATCCGTATGTTTGAAGCACAGAAACAACTACACTCTAAAAATTTATAGCATGATACTTTACTACATGATATACTAGGTAAATTTAGTGTTACACACTTAAAAGGTACCTCCGGCCGTCCAAATAGCTGCTCTTAGTCCTCTGGACGAGTCGGACGGACTGGGTCTTCAACACTTAAAAGGTAACTATATCTATAGGAATGGCTTTTTCACTCTTTTATATGGGAATTGCATGGAATAATGGGTATGATATTGCGCTGGAAAGAACATTTTAAATAGGTCATTCCATGCACCTGTTGATCTGCTACCCATTTGCTTACCTCCGTAAATGGGTTCTTGAAGAAGGACTGAATTAAATAGGCAAATGATTGTGTAAAATGAGAATTTCATATTAACTATTTATCTGATTAAAACGATCTTCAGCGCAAAATAAAATACACCCATTATTCTGTACAATTATCATGTAAAAGAATAAAATAACACATTAGAATAGATATAGTTACCTTTAAAAGTGTGTAACTGGAAATTTACGTATTTAAAGCGGCATTCTACTGCAATAAACCCAATGTTTTTTGTGTTTCCCATATAATTTTTTTTTGTGTAGCTTTGTACACTAAATTTGTTTTTCTAAATTTGCTACAATTTTAGAATATTTAATGTCCTATGTGATTATCTGTTTCCCATTTATGTTGCAGTTTCAAATTATATATAGTATTTTCTGCAGAGATGAAATTGTTAGCATAAATTACTTGCTATAAAATCAGAGAAAAAAATCTAATGTGGACACCACAAGTCTTTCCCTCCATAATGCAACGAATTTTCTTCTTTTACAATGACAAATCTAAGGCACAATGTTTATAATGGAGAATTCAAAGTATGGCGCTTAAAACTATTACACAAAATATCTTCTCCCGTGAATGGAACGACTTCGATCTACGAGATTGTTGCTAACAAATTTATTGCATAATATTACGTATGGAAAATGAACATGTTTTACAATATTTATAAGTTTTTGTTATAAAAATGCAATACTTCGAGAACGGCTGGCTCTTGCTAGAGTTCTAAAAGTTAATCGTTATCTAAAGACAGATTAGAAAATAAATGATTATTTACATACAATTTTGAAGGTCTTGATTTTAAATGAGTATTTCAAAATATCCTTCGAAAATTTGGGAATGTTCCGAACATTTGATTGCGTGTGAAAGCTTTCAGTATTCACTGATTGCAATTTTTGCATCAAATTTCATTTGAAACGCGCCATTCGTTCGTGAGATATTGTCTTCACAAACTCACTGACACGCACACATTCGTACACACACACACACACACACACACACACACACACACACACGTTACCTTACACCTTTCTGGTAGGTCGGACGGTCTGGGTCTCAACAACAACAACACACACACACACACTCACACACACGCATACATACACATTTACAGGCAAATGAATACACACGCGCGATTACACGCACCTACATACACACCTACACACAGACCTCAAATAGCGATCGATTCGACTTCAGTGATGGTTGAAATGTGCCCTGTCGTCGAAAACTCGAATTCGAATTTCCGACCCCGTCTCAATACTTTCCCTATACATTATACTATGTATATAAGAAAAGCAATTACAAACATTTACAGCTGCGCTTTACCCTAACGTCGCAACAGTGCTTCAAACAAAATTGGATGTCATTTTCATTGCCGAAAAAGCATATTTTTGACGATATGCAGCGAAGTGCTTTCAGAGGTTTAAAAGATTGTCATTATATTGCAAAAGTGCATAACGCTTATTTCTCAAAATAATCCTCTTGCCTTTCCCTGACTTGACATATTTACTTGGACTTGCACAGTTAAAAAGACAAATAGCATTTTTGTGCTTTTAAGGGCACTTATAAAACAGCGCAACAACTTTGTTATTAAATATGTAACAGCAAAACTCCAGTCAGACGGTGCCTGAATGTTTTTGAGTAAATAAAATTTTGCAACAAAAAATTCAACGTTTGTAATATCGAAAAATAGAACTTGAATCCAAAATCTGATTATATACCCTTATAGGGCTTTGAAAGGGTTATAAATGCATGCTTATTATTTATAGCTATCACTTTAAGTTTTTAAGATATAATAATTGCGAACTTGAAAATAACGTTTAGAATTTGAATATTAAATTAAACAAATTAGAATACTGGAAAGTAATGAAATCAAAGTAACATATTCAGATAGCAAAACTGTATTTAATATATAGGAGCGCCTTTAAATCACAATGCATTCGAGTACACACGCTTTGATTAGCTGTTTAAAATGTGTTGTCTACTTGTTTTTTGCGGGAAATATCGAGGTCATGCGCAGTTATAAATGGGGGTTTCGCCCTATTACAGTTCGTTTTAACAATTGTTAATTGAGATTCTGCGTACGTATGCTTTTACGTACTTATGCTGAATTTCAACTTACCTATTACAGTTTTTACCTATTACAGTTTTCTAGTAAACAGGATGGCAAAATTCAATCAAATATTAATTCTGCAATATTGAGAATGGGGAATGAACTTGGCTTCGCTGGTTAATATTGAAATAAATAATAAGTAGCAAAATGTCATGTGTATCATTACCATATACGATTCGAACAGTCAATGTCTGCGAATATGCTTTCATACAAGAAAAATAAAAAATATCTAACTATATTCGATTACTTGTTAATTTTGTATTATAGTGAATTTTCCATTGGCGGCAAATTTTCATTTCATGTTATGGAAAACAGAGCCAACTATATTAAGAAACAATAAACATATGAAGATACGACATCTCCAACAACATCTCCACACAACATCTCCAAAACCGGAAATTATTAATGCACCATTCATGCCCCCCCCCTCTCTATAGTCCAGTGCCAAATCTATATCAGTCATCTTCTAATTTCTATCTATAGCCAATCCTGAGAAATAGATGTTTCAAGAAACTTGTTGAACTGGAAGTGGAAATTCGTTGTGAACATAAACCATTATTATTTAGAATTTGATTCCAAATATGTACCAATCATCATCTTAAACTGTATCTGCAGCAGATTCCGAGAGATAGATGTTTCAAGAGAAATATAAATTTTTGACTTGTAATTTTTATCTCAAGAAAAAAAGAAGTCAAAATCCTGAATAATTCCTTTTACCTCTCCAGAATTTTATGCTGAATCCATAACGGCCATTATCTAAGCTCTATCCATAGCCAGTTCTGAGAAATAGATGTTTCAAAGAAATGTTTGAACCGGAAACGGGAAAGAAAACGGAAGTGGAAGTTCTTAGTGAATTATTCTATTTATTTAATTTAATGATTAATCCACATCAGTTATGATCTAAACTCTATCTATAGTCAAATTTGAGAAGAATATATTAAAAAGAAAAAGAAAATAATAATTAAAATATAAATAAAACGAAAATATTTCAACTGTAAATGGTAAAAGAACCGGAAGTTAAAATCAGTTTTTAGTGAAACCCTCATTATCTTTAACGAAGAGGTTAAATTAATCACCACATGAACAGTATCTCCAGCAGATCCTGAAAGATATATATTTCAAGTAAAATTTTTTCGTAAAACAACAGATTGGTGACATGTTTGCCTCCAATAAATTTCAAATTCTATCACATATTAAATGCATATTCATTCACGTGATCCTTTAAAATGCAATCCGGTTTATAAAGTTGAACAGTGAGTATTGAATAAAAATGTTCTTACTTTAATGAGAATTCCAATGAGATTTCAAAGCGATACTAATATGTCAGGAAACTCCCATACAATGTATATCATATTCTTTTTTAATTTTAATTGTTTCTATAAATATATATGTCTAGCATTTTGATCCTATATGTAATTGTTGCTAAAAATTTTAAATTAATTATTTCAGTAAATCTAGTACGAATATGCATTTTTACTCAGATCGAGAATATGCATGTTTGCTCTGCATGCTAATTATCTATTCCTACGAGAATGTTATTAGATAGGACATGCTACCAATAAAAGTAATTAAGAATAGTCTTAGTGATTCATTTAAATATATCCAAATTGCATTGGAAATCTACAGTACGGCACCATTTCTAAGCGCATCAAATTATCTAGAGATTCCAAAGTTTTATTTTTAAAGTATTGCCTTACGAAGATTCGTGAGAATATTCATGATTATGTGAAATGTATCTTATTTTCAATGTATCTTATTTTCAATAAATCCCTATTCCTCTTTATTAAATAAATGCCTAGTTTATTTAACGGATATAAAATTCAACGTTCGTAAATACTATACGGTAATTTTATTATAAAATTTAATGCTTATCGTGCATCAGTTTGTTGCACGTACTGCAAAAGCTAGAAATATTTCAATAAGCAGTACTATGATATGTAAATAATTTGATCTCATAAGTAAGGCTATTAAGTAAAATCTGAAACTTATTGACTCAAATCTGTGTTACAAGTGAGATTTATTTCAAATGATATAATATATTTACTTCATACAATTCATGAAATCCTGATATAGTTCAACTACAGTACTTGTCAGCCCTATAATTTATAAGTGGCTGTTACAAAAAGTCCGTGATTTAAGCATAGTATTTTACCGCATTTTATGAAGACTTCTATATGACAATGTAGAATTAAAGTATTAATCATTACTTATTACAGCTTCAACTACTAGACAGTAAGTTGTATATAATTTCTAACTGGGTAGAATTATGAAAAGTAATTGTAAATTTTATCTTCTATCTTCTGTATGGAGCATCATAAATATGTCTTCAAAAATGTTGAGGCACTATCATAATAGAATTATGCATATTGCTCCTGGAACGTGTAGTGCTTTATTGATTGTAATACTCCTATTGGTCGAATTGCATTATTACCGCTTATTGCGTCTTTGGTGCCGTATGCATAAAACATCAAATTAGATGCACTAAAGGATTGTCAACCCCAAGTGTATTCACTTTATTGGTGCAATTCATCTAGAATTTATTATAATGGCATAGTTGGACAATATGTACTTCCAGTAACAATATATACTGGAAGTAACATTATGTACCTGCAGTAACATTATGTACTGGCAGAAACATTATGTACTTGCAGTTACATTAAGTACTGGCAGTCACATTATGTGCTTGCAGTAACATTTTTGAATTTCCAAAGACGAGTTTATTGTAAATGTTTCTGTTTTAAAAGCAATGTTATCATATATAACTTATATATTCAAATCTAAATGTTATTTACTTTGTGTGTGATGAAACAAACATTTTATCTTAAGTTCATGTCCAGATGAGAAAATCATGTACAGATTTTATTTTTTTCTGCAGTTTGTAGTTTGACAATGTCGGAAAACCATGCGTAACAATGTTTCTGTGATTGTTTCTAGAAATCGCCAGTTTTGGTAAGGTGGCAACTAGTCAAGCAATAATTCTATGTTCCTAAGGCTCCACGTGATGAAATGTGTTGACTTAATATACGTGTTTGTTGATTTGTATAAGCTGTAAGTGGTTCACCCGGCTGTTAGGTATTTCCAAATTTTGTTGTAATTCCTCATGTTTATGTTTCTTTTCAATGAGTTTGATGTGCGAGCTATAGATAGATTTAAGTCGATGAGTGATTTGTTTCCTCTGTATGGTTATCGGCCAGTTTGTTACGTGCATGTGCAAAATGTACTTTTATTTAATCTATGAGATTTCTTTTGCTGATTACAGTTGACTCTGCTCCCAAAAGACATCTCCATTTGGCAGTAAAAGTCCAATCTATGTGAAATTTCCAGCTGAACAATTATTAAACGTCATTGCACAAATAGGAATGAATTAAAAATAGCATGTATTAAAATTAGTTTTTATGCAATAATTTCAAAAAAAGTGTGACGCTAAAATAATTGGATGGTATATGCTGAAACTATGTTGAATGCACATTTTCACTGCTAATTGATCAACTAATATAGTTTAATATCCATTCCAAACAAATATAAACATGAAAGCAAATTCTTGAGTAAATTCACATGCGGATTCTGAGGATGGAGCATTTCGAGGATTCACTAGTCCGGTACAGCCGGGCATTCCCATAAGAATAGGAAATGTTCTTGTTGTTGAGACCCAGACCGTCCAACCTACCAGAAAGGTGTAAGGTAACTGTATGGACGGCCGGGAAGTGCCACCCAATTTAGACCGGAACCCAGGGGGGGAGGCATACACAGGGACCGTACCCTCCTTCCCCTATCACCAACCTCTGGGAAGGACTTACGGACCCACATGTTTAACGTGATCGTATTCCCCATGAACACGGCGGCAGTTGTGGCAGCGTGCAAATCCAGAGCGCAAGCCACCGGGTTGCCGCTCCAGAAATGTGCCAACAGCACGCGGTGTTCCCAGGTGGTCACCCACCCAAGTACTAACCGCACCCGATGCTGTTTGACGTCGGTGATCTAGCGAAAACCGGTGTTTGCAGCACGGTACGGCGGTTGGCTCAGAATAGGAAATGAGAAATTCGGTCATTTTAAATATATATAGCAGTTTTAATGGGATATGTGAGCTGTTAAGGATCATTGTGCTATATAATTTTTTAACTTAACCAAGTGAAAATATATACAAAATATTATAGTATACAGCAAGATTTCTTATTACCGTTGCTGATTGCTGATATTCCATTCTAACAAGCACATAATAAGCGAGAAACCGGTCCCTAGATACTGCTGTCTGCATGGGAGCGCAATTCTAACATCTAAAAACGCTACTTGCATTTTTTCTGTAAATCATCTAAATAATTTTATTACATTTTGAAAATTTCGAGACTTATAGCAGCCTTTTTATATTTTTATCTGTCAACATTTATGTGAATAACACTACTTTATGTGTTTTTGTTGTTAATGTAAATATCAACATTTAGTTTGATGGTATTTTGATTTTAAAATTAAATGAAAGCAATTTTATCACCATTGTCTTTAAAAACCAACGTTATAATTTATTCTGAATTAATAAAATATTTACGATATATGCAGACAGGAAAAAATAAGAGAAAATGAAAAAGCATGGTTTTATCGAGCAATAGACTCCGGTTTTAAACTTTTAAAAAAGGTTTATGATTTTTAAAAATGAATGGAGTTTCAAGAATCCTATAAAATATTTTTCTTGCTGTAAAATATTTATTTCACAGTCTTTAAAGATGTATGAGAGAAACAAATAAAGTCAAGTTTTAGTATTTACGGTTGGATACCTGTTGAACCTGTTGAAAAGAATACTTAAAGTACAATTGAGTTTCGTTTAGATTTTAAACATTAAAAATATATCATTTTCGACAATAATGAAAACACATATTGACTAATATATTAAATTGAAAAAAGAAAAAATCTGATGTGGGCACCCATGACTTTCCTTATATAATGCAATGTATTTACTACTTTTACAGTTAAAAAATGTTATTCTGATATAGTAGATACTTTATTCATTATCTTTCCAAGATATTGAATTTTCTTCAATTAGTTGTCATTTTGATTGATTTAGTGTCATTTTTATCCATTCGGCGAGATTTTTGTTAATTTGACAACAATTAAAAAAGTCGCCAAGTTGGCGACATTTCGCCAAATTTGTCGCCAAAATTTCACCAAGCGTTATGAGCGAAGAAATAACTTCTTACAGCAGATAACTAATTCTTACAGCAGATAAATAACTATTGGCGTTCAAATACAAAAGTATTACTCAAAGTATATTTTTTCATGAATGGAACGGGCTTGATCCACGAGAATGATGTCACCCAATTTATCGCATGGTGTTACACATGAAAAGTGTACATGCTTCTCAATAGGAAATATATATTTTTTTATTTTATGACTTTTTGATAATTTTTTTGAAAAATGTGAAATATCTCGAGAACGGTTCATGTTAGCGTTCTAAAATTTATGTCAATCGTTTTCTAATGAAAAATTACATAAGAAATGCCTATTTCCGTAACTTTATTAGCGGTTTTGATTTGTTGACGAATTTTTCAATATTTCACTCAAAAATTTAGGGGATTCTGAACATTCGATTGCGTGTAAAACAATAGACTTCTAGTGTTTACAGATTGTGATTTGATTTTTGTACAAAATTTCGTTCGAATCGGTTCATTCGTTCGTCAGTTATCCTCTCCAAAGTCTCACTGACACACACACACACACACACACACATACTTTCACTTCAAAAATGCTTGATTCGAGATCAGGGATGATTGAAACGTGCTCTCCCGTCGAAAACTCGATTTAGAATTTTCGACCCCGTCATAATACTTTCCTTATACATTATGTATATAAGGAAAGTAATAAAGTGCTATCTAAAGTTTGATACCTAAATGCTTTATTCGACGATAAATAAGTCTACTGAAGATAACTCATCTAAAACTCAAAAGATTTATTTTTTATGATTTGAATATGAGTTAAAAATAAATACTTTAAAAGTTAAATTCGTTTATTAAAGGCGACCGGACAAAAATTGCACGTGCTTCCCCCTTTCCTGGTATATAGTATTCTACAATAACTTCTACAAATTAAGCCATATTTTCTGAAATTTGGATATGTGGTGCAAATTAATATTTTGCAGGCTGAGTTCTATGACATGATGGGCACTAAAATGAATGTAGATAAAAATTGATTTTTCAGTCCCCTGTAACATAAAGTGAAGTACATATTACGCTTAACAGGGATGGATTGTTGTGAAATGTTCATCCATTTTCATGGATACATATTACTTTCCTTATATACATAATGTATAAGGAAAGTATTGTGACGGTGTCTAAAATTCGAATTCGAGTTTTCGACGGGAGAGCACGTTTCAAGCATCCCTGATCACGAATCAAACATTTTTGAAGTGCTGTCTGTGCGTGTGTGTGTGTGTGTGTGTCAGTGGGGCTGTGGAGACGATAACTGACGAACGAATGGCCCGATTCGAACGAAATTTGGTACAAAAATCACAATCCGTAAACACTGGAAGCCTATTATTTTTAAATGTAATCGAATGTCCAGAACCCTCCTAAATTTTCGAGTGAAATTTTGAAAAAATCGTCAAAAAATCAAAACCGCTAATAAAGTTACGCAAATAAACATTTTTTATGTAATGTTTCATTAGAAAACAATTAACATAGAATTTAGAACGCTAACACAAACCATTCTTGAGATATTTCACATTTTTCAAAAAAATTATCACAAAGTCATATAAAATTAAAAAAAATATATATTTCCTATTGAGAAACATGTTCACTTTTCATATGTAATACCATGCGATAAATTGGGTGACATCATTCTCGTGGATCTAGCTCGTTCCATTCATGAGAAAAGGTACTTCGAGTAATACTTTTGTATTTGAACGCCAATAGTCATTTATCTGTTATAAGAATAACTTATTTCTCCGTCAGTAAAGTTTGGCGAGATTTTGGCGACGAATTTGGCGGAATGTCGCCAACTTGGCGAATTTTTGAAATGTTGTCAAATTAACGAAAATCTCACCGAATGGATTAAAATGACGTTAAATCAATGAAAATAACGACTAATTGTCGAAAATTCAATATCTTGGAAAGAATATAAGTATCTACTATCAGAAAAACCTATTTTTTTTCTGTAAAAGCAGTAAATTTGTTGCATTATATAAAGAAAGTCATGTGTTGCCCACATCAGATTTTTTATTTATATCTTCATTGCGTATTTCTACCTTGACACTTCTCTAGATTTTATATTTATTTACGTACATTCTCACATTCTCCATTGCTTTAAAATGTAATTATTTTCATTTTCAGTATATAAATTATTTTTAAAAGATTAAAATTTGAGTACAAAGTGCCATTTTTGTAGTACAGTAGTAAATGTCATACAAAAATGTCGTTCCTTGTGTTTAATGTAATTGGTGCAATAAATTCAGATAAAATATTATGGTGCTTTAACTATAGCATATTTTAAAATTAAAGTGCTAGACAAATTTTATTGCAATAATTGGTTAATACACGTAGAGAAAAAAATAGATCACATAATCTGACAACCTATTCAAAGAAGCATGTTTTATTTTCTAAATAAGACATATGTTTCACTATTTTAATTTCATTCTAAAATACTTTTATTTTTCTACCTCAATGTAGAACAACTTAACTGCATTCGTATAAAAGCTAATTTTCATACAACTTCCAACGTGTTTCTTTTGCTTCCCCCCTATCACATGCTGGACACTAAAATAAACAAAAGTGAATAAGAATCGATTTTGCAGTCTTCTGAGACCTAAAGTGAAGGATGTCTTTAAGTTTTCCAGTGATGGATTGTTGCCAGTTGTTGATCCATTTTTCATGGGTACACATTTATTTATTTCTTCAATGCGGATTTCTGTCTTAATATTTCACTACATTTCGGACTTACTTAGGTACTTTCGCTACTATATTGAAATATAATTGCTTTCATTTATCATATGTAAGTTATTCTTTAGCAATTAAAATTTTACAACAAAGTGTGATTACTGAAAATGTGTTATATGTGAAGGATCTCTAGTATGACAAGACATTTAGGCAGTTAACTTGTATTGCGGCATTCATTAGAGGCACGATTACGGGATTAAGTTGATTCCTCCATCTGGAGAGTTTTCTTAAAGGCTTCAAACTCAAAAGATATATTTCTATGTATATTGTCTAAGCATGTATATGTATTGTGTCAATGCATATCTATGTGTATTTTATGTTCTGTATTTTTACCGGCCGTCCCTTGTAGCCTATTCTTCGGTATTAACTGTTTTTTGTAATTATTACTTTCCTTATATACATAATGTATAAGGAAAGTATTGTGACGATCGAAAATTCGTGGGATCGAAAATTCGAATTCGAGTTTTCGACGGGAGAGCACGTTTCAAGCATCCTTGATCACGAATAGAACATTTTTGAAGTGATGTCTGCCAGTGCGTGTGTGTGTGTGAAAGTATGTGTGTGTGTATGAAAGTATTTGTGTGTTTGTGTGTTTGTGTGTGTGTGTGTGTGTCAGTGAGCCTGTGGAGACGATAACTGACGAACGAATTGACCGATTCGAATGAAATTTGGTACAAAAATCACAATCCGTGAATACCGGAAGCCTATTGTTTTAAAACACAATCGAATACTCAAATTCCCCGTAAATCGAGTGAAATTTTGAAAAATTCATCATAAAATCAAAACCTTTAATAAAGTTACAGAAATAGACATTTCTTACGTAATTTTTCCTTAGAAAACGATTGACATAAACTTTAGAACGCTAGTATGAACCGTTTTTGAGATATTGCACATTTTTCAAATAAATTTATCAAAAAATTCCATAAATTAAAGAAATGTTAACTCTTAAGAAACATGTTCACTTTTCATATGTATATCATGCGATACATTTGGTGACATCATTGTCGTCGATCTAACTCGTTCCATTCACGAGAAAGATACTTTGAGAAATACTTCTGTATTTGAACGCCAATAGTCATTTATCCGCTGTTCGAATAATTTATTTCTCCGTCCAAAACGCTTGGCGAAAGTTTGGCGACGAATTTAGCGGAATGTCGCCAACATGGCGATATTTTTAAATGTTGCCAAATTAACGAAAATTGCGCCAAGTGGTTAAAAATGACGCTGAACCAATGAAAATGACGCCTATTTGAAGAAAATTCAATTCAATATCCTGGAAAGAATATAAGTATCTACTATAAGAATATTTTTAACTGTAAAATCAAAAGTATCAACTGTATCGGTTGATCTTTTAAAGTATTAACTGTAAAAGATCAACCGATGTGTCTGTTTATCTACGCTGGCTTTGTTTTAAAGTAGTGGTAGCAGTGGCATCTCCAATATATCATCAGAAATGTTTACGGAATTTGGCCAATTCAATCTAATTTTCCTTATCAATTTTTTTTCGGTAACGTGTGTACCTCGATTCTTTAGTTTTGGGCAATGATCAGCGGTAAATCCATATTCTGATTTCAATAAGATATGTTAACGATTATTTCCTTTTTACTTTCTCTGCAATACATGGTAATGTAAAGGGAAAGTATTGGAATCATGTCGAAAATTGCAACTCGGGTTGCCGACAGATCTACAGATTTTGGGAGCTCAAGTACACGAAAAATCTATTTTTAGCGTGTCGTCTTTGTATGTGTGTGTCTGGCTGTCTGTAAAATATATTTATCCAAGCTAATTCAAAAACTAATGGACCAAATATTATAAAATTCTATATGTAAGTCACTTGTGTGTGTGACTCTTCTACTGATTAGATTTTAATACGAATCCGAATAACAAAATCCGCCTTTCTTTGCCAAGTGGCCAGCAAAAATCAGCAAAATTTAGCATAACAGACTACGTGTATAAAATACTAAAGTGTATCACTGAAACGCTTGTTTAATACATATTTTTGACGAGGAAATGTATAGGACCAACCTCATTATTCTAGGACTAATCGTTAGGCCGCATTTGAAAAATTGTCCACTTACTAAGTAAAAGAAAATATTGAATTAAAAGAGAAAATATAGTGATATTTTGCCCTATAAACCCATTTTAATGATATCTTAAAGAACTAAAGGGAAAATTCATTTGTGTCCGCAGGAAAAGTCATGTGTTGCTTTTTCTCCCTTTCCCTTGCAAATGTTCACACATATATGTACTAAGTTGCAACTTGCCGTGTTCAGGTTTGATTCTTTCCTATTCCCAAACATTTCGTTACATTATGCTCTGGCAAAATTGGAACACATGAGCCCATGTTTATTATCATACGCACTGATTTACCTTCAATTTTGAGTTTGCTTTGAAAAACAACTTACCCATCTTTTAACTAGTGTGACAAGATTTTCGGTTGAATTCATTTTGTAATAATGTAAGAAATGGAATATGATCTGTATTAATAATAATCAGGGAAATATACTATTTGAGTTTAAACCGATTGTATAGCGAACACGGTTTAAAATGTAAACAAATTAAATTATTTCGATTAAGCACAATATTTAGCATGATAAATGTTCTAACAATCGGGATCCTGCAAAATTAGTTTTCGTATATCAAAAATTAAGCACACATCCACAACAGAAGGTCTTTATTTTACTTCCAATAAGACGTACAAAAGTTTAAAAAAGGGCCAGAGCGCTTTTGAGCATAAGTACGCTCTTCATCAGTGGCTACACGGAAATAAAATTTGAATCGTTCATATATAGAACAGATATAGCGACAAAATTTGCATAAATACAATTTACAAAAGGATCTACGTTTATACAAGGATAAAACGTAAACTATCTTTTTTTAGAGTTTCAGAAATTTCAACAACAAAAGAACAGCATATTAAATTACAATTTAATTACAGAAATCGAAAAAAGGGGAGGGGGTGGCAATTCAAGCATAATCCCAAAGATGAGGACGTCAAAGATAACTTTGCAGAGACTTGAATTGCATGGAGTCAAGAATGAGTCGCCAAGCGTAACTCAAATTCATAACAAGGTCAAAATTACAAACGGACTCACGGTAAATATAAATAAAAAGGGATTCAAAAAGGAGAATATCACGAGGGTTATTACAACGCATCAGAAGGAAAGTATTTTTAAAAAGAGGCTGAAAATTAGCTTTAACAACAAATTGAGCAAGAGCGTTGAAAGTTTACTATCCTTGACATTCCGAGCATGTTCTGCTAAACAGATGCCAACGGTGCGTTTAGTACTTCCAATATAAAATTTAAAATTGCCATCGGTGGACAACAGCGGAACAACATACACTCCAGCAAAGCATTTAAAGTCATCCTTATCACCCAGTTTATCAGACCGAATACGGTTAAATAAAGAAGAAATGTTAGAATGTTCGGTCTGATAAACTGGGTGATAAGGATGTAAAAATAGTAAAATCTTAGTTTTGTATGACCGTATATATGTATATATGTATATGTATATATACAAAATGCATACATGTTTTACATTCCAATGAGAAATCTTTAGTCATTGCAAAATAAAACTAAAATAAATCGGTTTTCAAAAGTCGTCAGAAACAAAGTGTTTGATTTTCAAAATCTTTCAGATGATTTATTGTTGAAAACTATCTAGTAGTTTTTCATACATGCCCATTGATTTATCACTATGAGACAGGGATCTGTCTTATATTTTTATAGTTCTAAGATCCTTGGATTTACACGTTTAAGCAGATATGTGATGACGTTTCACTTTACTAAAAAGTAAGTAAGTACTTCTTTACGTGAAGATAAATGATGAAAAAAATAAACAGGAAAGAAAAATTAGTAATAAAATAAAATAAAAATAATAATAAATTCAGTTGTGTATTATTTGATATTTGAGTAATTTTTAATTACATTTTATATAATTGTTTTTATCTTACGAGTTTGAATAATTTTAAATTTCCAGATCAATAATAATCATACAATTAATAGCGTAAGATATGAGTTTTTTCAGTGATATTTGTTACAATTGCTCTCTTGCGTAGTCTCTAACGAGACACTCGCAACTGTAAGTATACACGAAACTAAATATTTTATAGAATTATTTTTAATTAACATCATGTCTATAATAAAGTTTTACCGTTTGGGTAGCATACTGTCTTTAAGAAGACGGTATCTCAATTCATTTTCTAGATGATGGGTATTTCAAAGCTTATTTTAGAAGGGTACTTAATGCTTATTTTAGAATGATATTTTAATGGTTATTTTAGAATGGAATATCAATATGTACATTAGAAAAAAGTATCTCAATACTTTTTTTAGAAAAATGACATATCAATAATTTTCCTAGAAGAAGGATATCTGATTTCTTATTCCATAAAAAAAAGATATTTCGATAATTTTTCTAGTAGAAAACTTTGCCCAAAACTTTATTCCAGAAGAAGGTTATTTCAATTATTTTACTGCAAACTATTTACTGTATCCAATAAAACTGAATAAGGTTTTCTTACTGTTCTACATTAGGTCACTTTACATGACCTACAACGTTTTTCTTTTGCGTTCCAATCTGAATCTCTGTGCTGAATCAAGTGTATCAGAAGATAAAATGGATTGCTATGAATACGGAATGAAGTATATTTTCACATTTTCTACTGAAATATTTTATATAGCAATTGATGGAATGCGAAACAAATATACAATCAAATATTAACTATTTTATAACAAATATCTTTGAAGGTACATGGCACATAAACTAGAGAAATATCTTTGAAGGTACATGGCACATAAACTAGAGAAATATCTTTGAATTATTATTTTTGGAAGCCATATTTATTTTCTTTAATTAGCAAATGTATGCTTTACTCGAAAAAAACTACACAAAATCTTCAAAACATTTCTTCAGAATCTCGTTTTCGAATGAGCACAACATGTCCCATTGTCATTTCAATGAGAATCTAGGCGCCAATGCAAACAAAATAGGGAAAAATCGATTTTTAAAAGTCTTCTGAGGCAGAAAGTGCAGGAGGGGGAGTTAACGCTTTCTGAGGATGTATTGTTGCCAGTTTATCTATTTGTCAAGAGTGCATATTTATTTTTTACTCTGATATGTGTTCTTGGCATGTTAGTTCACTAGCTGTTCGCAACTGAAAGATTATCTTGCAATGAGCTTGTGATAATACTCTATTTTATGATTAAGGTTTTGCAATGCTTTAAGCGCAATGCTTAAAACTTGATCACAAGTAGGGATCAAATAGAACAAAAAATGTAATTGAAACAAAAATAAAATTCTATAGCCTAACCTGCCGCTTTTATTTCACAATAATTCTTACAGTATACTCTGTACAATAACATTTTTATATAAATTCTTATAAATCTGATGGATGTGTCAAATCAAATTTTAATATTAACTATAATTTCCTTATTACTTGTTTTTGATTAATTGAGATATGTAAACTTTTGTAAAAATATTTATTTTTATCCTTATGTAATGTTCTGGTCACCATTACACAAAAGCTGGAAAAATCAACTTTTTGAATCTTCCAAAGACTAAAATAATACAATTTATTAGCAATCTTCAGTCATGGATTGTTGTCTGTATTTAACAAGTACTCACTAGTTTTAAAACTTCACAACATAGTTGAAAGTGTTTATGACTTCTGTCTGTCTGCCTGTTCGCATAATAAATGCAGTAAAAATGACTTTATCAAAATGAAATTTTAGTATGTTGTTGAGACGGTCTCTGGGACATATGGGAATGTAAATGAATAATATCACCAATTAGTTTTGAATTGAACGCGGGTTGAAAGATTGAAATAAATTGAACCCTATGGGACCTGATTCTTCAAACATTTTTTAAGCGAATTTAAATTTCACAAATTGCTTAGAAAATATTAGAAAATATTCAAATTATCCCATACAATATATAAAAATAATTACAACAAAATATGTGCAGTAGTTTTTTAAATCAAATTAAAATAATTCTAGTACCATATTATATGAAAAGATCACGTGACTCACTTCAAAATAAAATATGGCATCCATCTTGTGCCAAAATCGCGATTTTTAAAGTCCTTTTTAATTTATATTTATTGTTGCTTCCGTCCTAAAATCGATTTTTCTATTATTTTTTTCTGTGCATCTATATACTGTGCCAACGCAATTACAATATTTTTAAATTTAAATGATCATCAAACTTTGATCATTTCTACAACGAAACCTAACTTTCACGTATGGAGAATGTAAACACAACAAACTGTCAGATGAGTTATATAAGAATGGCTGAATTTCTTTAATGCAAAATTATTTAGTTCTGGAGTCTGCAATGTAGCTGATATGAACGAAACATTCATTGATTTTAAATAGAGAAGCAAACGATCCCTATATTCTTGATTTTTCGATGAAGCTTTAAGCATAGAACTAGAAGGAAATTTTATTTGCCTGTTTTTACATTTTAACATAAAATAAGTGCAGTATTGTGATAATTTTAAAAATATCACCGCTAAATAAAAGGAACAGGAGAAAGTTCATGAATAAAAAATTCTCTGCTTTTATATAAGAACCATGGGATTTCTATTTCGATGGCGTTATTAGAATAAATTCCATTTGTTTTCGTTGAAGTTTTAAGCATAGAATTAAATTATTTTTACCTCGAAAGTTTTAGGAAAATTTCAAATTATGCAATAAAATATATAAAAAACATTTTAACAGAATATGTTCGGTAGTTTTTTAAATAAAAATTAAAATAATATTTGCACTCATATTATATGAAAAGGTCACGTGATCCACTTCAAAATAAAATATAGCATCCATCTTTTTTCCAAGAGTAAAAATCGTGATTTTAAAATATCTTTTAAATTTATATTTAGTGCTGCATCCATCTTAGAACCGCTTTATTACTTTCCTTATATATAGTATAATGTACACGGAAAGTAGTGTGCAAAGTCAATATGGCAACCATCTCGTGATTTTTAAGGTTTTTTTTTTAATTTATATTTGTTGTTGTATCCGTCCTAAAACCGCTGTAATTTTGCTTAATTTCTGTGCATCAATGTTTTGAAACAACGTAATTACAATATATTTGAGTTTAAATGATCATCAAGCTTTACGTATTTCTACAACGAAACCTAATTTTCACTTATAGAGATTGTAAACACATCAAGCTGTAAGATGAGTTGTATAAGAATTCCTGAATTTCTTTAAAGCAAAATTATTTAGAGCTTGAGTCTAATACAGTTGATATGAATGAAACATTCATTGATTTTACATAGGGAACAGACGATTTTATAGCAAACTTTTTCGGTGAAGTTTTAAGCACAGGGTTAAATTACTTTTTCCTCCATGGTTTTCAGTTTTTAAGTAAAACAAATTATTGTAATATTGTGGTGAATGAAAGGAATAGAATGAAAGTGTATGAATGAAATATTTACTACTTTTTCATAGAGAGCCAGATGGTTTATATCTCAATGACGTCATTTGTATAAATTCATTTTTTTCGATCAAGTTTTCAAATATAACAAATTATTGCAGTATTTTGATAATTTTAAAAATATCAGAGCTAAATGTATCGCATTTTAGAGATGTTTAAATAAAATTGCATTGCAGTTGGAAAATGTTGTTCCATGATGAACGCAATTTATGCATGTTTGATTTTCCTTGTTTTATTATTTTAATATGGAATTCTATCTTGTATTTATTTTAATGTATCATTCCATGTCCCATATTGCATTTAATGTTTTGTATTAGTACATATATGAAATGGAATTTTCTGGGTCACCTTTAAAATATCCCTTTTTCTAAATTGGTACTTCTTCAGAATGTATTTCTTTCCTTATATACATAATGTATAAGGAAAGTATTGTGACGGGGTCGGAAATTCGAATTCGAGTTTTCGACGGGAGAGCACGTTTCAAGCATCCCTGATTACGAACCAAACATTTTTGAAGTGCTGTCTGTGTGTGTGTGTGTGTCGAACAAAATTTGGATTCGAACAAAATTCGAACAAAATTTGGGACAAAAATCACAATGCATAAACACTGGAATCCTATTGCTTTTATACGCACTCGAATGTTCAGAACCCCCCTAAATTTTCGAATGAAATTTTGAAAAAATCGTCAAAAAACCAAAACCGCTAATATTGTTACGCAAATAGACATTTCTTATGTAATTTTTCATTAGAAAACGATTGACATAAATTTTAGAACGCTAACATGAACCGTTCTCGAGATATTGTACATTATAAAAAAAAAATATCAAAAGTCATATAAAATAAAAAAAAATATTTCCTATTGAGAAACATGTTCACTTTTCATAAGTAATACCAAGCGATAGATTGGGTGACATCATTCTCCTGGATCTAGCTCGTTCCATTCATGAAAAAAGATACTTTGAGAAATACTTTTGTATTTGAACGGCAATAGTCATTTATTTGCTGTAAGAATAACTTTTTTCTTCGTCCACAACGCTTGGCACGATTTCGGAGACGAATTTGGCGGAAAGTCGCCAACTTGGCGACTTTTTGAAATGTTGCTAAATTAACGGAAATCTCGCCAAATGGATAAAAATGACGCTAAATCAATGAAAATAAAGACTAATTGTCGAAAATTCAATATCTTGGAAAGAATATTAGTATGTACTATAAGAAAAACCTATTTTTTTTACTGTAAAAGTAGTAAATTCATTACATTATATAAGGAAAGTCATGTGTTGCCCACATCAGATTTTTTTTGAAAAGCCTTCAGATAAGCAGTGCGGTAATACCAAGCAATTAACAATCGTTTCTCATTCCTGTGTCATTTTGTATCAAATATTAAACCCTTAGACAAAATGTTTATCTAATAAACTTATTAAACCATAGATGGCATGTTAACAATAATGATCCAAGACCTCACAAATGCCTTTTTTTCCGCTCAAAATAGCATAGTGATGTCACATAAACTGTGAGTCATGTACTTTAACATAACATTAACTTTGAGTCATATAAACTCGTATGATCAAATATGTATCAATATATTATTTGAACAATTATGGTCAAATATGTATCATTGTATTATTTAAACAAATATGATCGAACAATTTCATTTTTGTTAATGACGGAGAAGCTTTGAAAATATTCTTAAATAACCTGATGTAACCCATGTATCGAATTTGCAAAATACGCTCAGAGAATCATCCAAATTCCCCTCAATACAAGTTATTGCCTGTGAAAGAAGTACGGATAATAGCTCGGTAATGTGTACATAAGCGAAGTTAAATACATTTATTTCTCAATAATTCCTTTCTCGTAATTACATCAACCTTAAATAATCTATTTTCTGAAGTATATATAATTATAAACTCTATTTACATCTGCAATCGCAAATATGATGTTCCATTTATCATATCGCCCTTTGGTTACATTCATGTGATGAATTGCACGAAATTCGCTACATTAATTAAACGTCATTTTAACATTCTTGTAAAATATTGCATTTAAGAGAAATTGCTCTTATGATATATATCTTATAAGAACATAAAAATAATAAATTGTCTTAAAACTAATGAATAATGTAAATGAAATAGGAAAAATTTGAAATGTATATAAACTCCAGTTAAAAGTGTGGCAAAGTCTATATGTGTGCAGCGACTGTCAATGCCAGTGTAAAGACAACAATCAGTAAAGGGAAACTAAGTTCGAAACCAATAGATATTTGCAAACATAAAAATCGATAATACATTCCTAAATAAAAAAAGTATACAAAAGAATAGATTTCAAATAAAAGATACACCCAAAAAACATCAATTTGAATCAATCAGAGATTATTTTCCATAAAATACAAACGAATGGAATTCATTTAATGAAATGTGTATTGAAAGATACAAAGATCAAATCTGATCTATTGTATAGTGAATGTCTTCGCATAAAGACTAAGTCAGGTTTTTATGTTTTCTAATAAACTATTATATCATATAATATATATATATATACATATATTATATGGTGAGCTACTATACCATATTATATATACCATACCATATAATATATTTACATATATATTTTTTTATCTTATGCAGATTCAATATCCAAATGTAACGCCATTTAACGAAATCGAACTATATAATTTGTGAAAATATAAAATAAGTCTTCTGAATTAATTTTGAGTTATTTTGAACTAGACATATAAACGATTAGGTGCTAAGTAATAGCAGTCTATCTAAACGTTTAAGGACAACTTTAATTATACATGTAAAGGTTATATTTTCAGTATCTGAATGAATAGAACATCAACTTTGTATTCTAATGTAGTTGACTGTAGGGGGATAGGTTGTTAGTCCCCCCTCTGAGACTGTTTCCTTACGCTGGCGGACATACAAAATTATTAAACAGGTTATATACAATTGATGTCTGAATAATATGAATTAGAATGATACTATAAATCTATAATATCTGGCGATGGTTTCAGTTGACACATAGTTAAGATGGACAAAATGTTCGCATGTACGACAGAAAAATGGAGAATTTGCGCAGATCAGAAGTTGTACTGCAGTCTAAAGTATGAAGGGAGAAGATGTAGATTCTACTTCAAATGTAGATTGTGGTATATTCTTTTCAGTAGGTAAATAGATAAAGCATCAACTGGCTTGGCTGTGATCGCTTGGGCGAGTTTCGAAGAAACACGATTTCATAACAAACACAAGTTTAGAACCGCCGATCAAGAGGAGCATCTCCCAAGATGCAACCCACCAACCATACACATGATGTAATCAGTTATATTGCTGACAGAAATAGATCCGAATAAATCATATTAATATACGTGCTGCATATGTTTCAGCATGATTTTCATATGTAGATGAGTCCCCTGTGATGAAACCTCATCATTCTGTTTGGACAAGGTTTATTTAAATTTTCAATTATACACAGTAAATGTAAAAATAAAAAACAAACCAATTTCTTATTTTCAAATTAACAATTTTTATATCCTTATGTTGTAATTATTTAGACATTTTAGATATCTTGCTGATTATTAAACATGAACTAATACTCTAAACGAAGTTCATCAGCCCATACTTAATGTATGCATTTTCGACATTATAATACTTTGAATTATGTTTTATATGATTATCGTTGTACTGATAATTTATTGTTCTTACAATGTTAATATTGAAATAAGATTAATTGTTTTCTTTATGCACTCGCCAGCTATTCAGTATTTAAATTTATGCCGGGTTAATTCAGCAGTTTTATATTTGAAAAATCACAGTGCAGAGTCCTTACTGTCATCCCCAGAGTAAAACTATTATTACTAAAGTAATGTGTAGATTAAACTTGAATTATAGCAGCAGTTTTAATAATTTGAACATGCCTTAAAATTCAAATATAAATAACTTCATATTGTATTATTTTTAGATCTCTGGTAATAACAGGTTAAGTACATATGTGCAACTTAGACAGAAGTCATAAATTTATGTCTTTCAGTAAATTTTCATATAAAGGCCATCCAATCAGAAGTGTAATAAATATTGCAGTATCAAATGATCGGCGGTTCACTGTGAGTTTTTGATCCATTTCGCTGGTGATTCTCAACATGGGTTATTGCCATGCTGCAGTTATTTCCACCACGTTTTTGGAATATTTATTTTTCAATTACCCAAATAGAAATCTCCATTTACATTTGTCCTATTAAGTGATAATAAATAATAAATATAGCTGTGTACCGAAATATTGTGGGATGCGACTGCTTGCTATATAATCCAAATTTAATCGGTTGATCTGTACAAATAATCAAGATTTCAAGTTGCCACTGGATTGCTGTGATGGGCTCAAAATGTGTCTCATCGTACCTGTATTACGTGCATTTACATGTTCTGAACATCACTGACTGCAAATCAACATTTATTTTTTTTACAAGGTATGCTTGTTTGTCAGTCAAACAGCAAATTCAATTTGAAATTCAATTTGAAATAATTCAATTTGAAATAATTCTTTCAATTTGAAATAATTGAACGAATCCATCGAATGACATTCACTGCGAATATTTTAATATTAGTGAAATTGAAGGACTGATTAATTTACTTGGGGTTCAGATCAATTGAAGGATTAAGTTTTAAATGTTCATTTCGTAAATCTAAATAATTGTTACGAATTGTTACAGAAATGATCTTTATACCTGCATTTTTAATAGGTAGTACACATAAGAATCAATGAAATTTATGTAAATGCAAATGGCATCGGTAAAAGTGCACTGTTCCATATACCACATTTTTGACCTAAAGTGAAAAACATAAATATGTTTACTATAATAACCTAGTAAACGGTTTGCATGTATTTTTAATCTGAAACAAATGTATATCTTTATTTAGCTCTTACCATGAGTAGTTTTGAATATGGAAAATGGGAGATTTTTAGATGGGAAATGCAAATGCAATACGTTTTTCAATGGAAATGCGGTATTCTTAAAACTGGAAGTAATCAATCGATTTCCAGGAAATCTGCTATGTATGTGCATAACAATGTATATGTATAGCTATTAGTGTTTTTAACAATATATGCATATATGTTAATAGTTTTTTCAATATTTTTGCCATTTATCTTTGTGTACCTACTTTCAATGAAAATTACAATTATTTGGATATTTGAATATCCGGACCAATCTTGGACATTATTATTTCGGATAACTGGATTTAAAATGTACATATTTATTTGTTTACATCCAGTGATTATTTTAGATCAAGTTATATAGTCAAATTGTTTTCCATTGTAGCAGAGTTATAATAAAATTAACTTTATTTTTATTGACATTGAGTTACAAATAATGAAAAATTGATTTTCATTGAGATTGAGATTTAAAGAAACTCAAATAAATCTTATTATTTAACTAAAATATGTGCATTGAAACATTGGTGAGGAAAACCATCTATTGGACGCATAATATTATTTTATATATTATATTTTCCACACCTAAAATTTGTTAACATCTTAATTCAGTGTCAAAATCAAGTGTTGGGGACACTGAACTGCATTCGTTATTTTGTTAAATCTTTAGTTAAAACCCCTATGTCTAAAATTTCATACCTGTTCAAAGAACGTACACTTATCCAGTAAAATAGAAACTATCCCCTTTAAAGTGACATTTCTTATGTTCACATTTAATGTTAGAGTCATAAATATTTAATAGCTTAAGAATTCCCTCTCCCTTTCAACAGTAGAATTCGCTAAGTGAATCTTTTATGGGAGGCTAAAAAATTCCTATTTGACATAATCGTAAAATAAATCATGCTTCTGTTAGGGTATTTTTAAACTGAAACGTATTAAGATTTTTTATATTTTACTGGAGATATTGAAAATCGCATCGGAAAGAGTAATTTATATCTGCATCCTCCTATGCTTCTCAGTCTGAATGTTGTATATATGCACAGAATTGATGTCCTAACAACATATGTCCTGCAGGACAGCCGATGTAATGTTCGTAGCATTTATTGTTGACAATCAAACTTGTGATCTATATTTTTAAGTATGTTTAAAGCATTTATTTCTGAGGATCAGCTATAGATAAAAGTTAGACGACAACTGGTATGGATTCAAAATCAAATTCCAAAGAAATTAAGGGCCACTTCCTCAGTTCACGAGGGATTTTCACTGCGAATTATTTTTCTATTTCCAGTTCAAAGAGTTTCATTTTTCGTGAATAATCAACTTTTCGAGAATGACTATAAATAGAGCTTAGGCGATAAATGTTATAGATATAGCATCAAATTCTAGAAGAGTTGCAGTGAATTCCTAATAATATCCACTTCCAGTTTAAAAACATTCAATGAAAAATATATTTCTCTAGATTGGCTGTAAGTACAGCTTGTATAACACTTCCAGTTATGAATATGCCACTTCCGGATCAAAAACGCATATTTTTTCTGTAGCATCTATTTTTCAGGATCAATAATAGATAGAGATCAGTTAATGACTGGTATGGATATAGCATTTTGTTCTGGAGCCGGTTGAGTGTTCCACTAAATATTTACCCACCCAGTTTGTTTTCACTTCGCCTCAAATATTGTCCTTAAAACAACTATTTTTCACGAATGGATATAAATTGAACTTAGATGATGACTGATATGGATTCAGATATAAATTTCAGAGTGGGTGATTGGGTTCACCACGGATTTTCATTTTTGATTATTTTCCCAATTCCAGTTCAAAAATGTTCACCTTTCTTGAAACATATGTTTCACAGAATCGGCCATAAAGCTTAGATGCTTACTGATATGGATTCAGCATCAAGTTCCTAGAGGGTTATTAAATTTTTCTAAGGATTTCAAATTCTGGTTCTTTTCTACTTCTGGTTAAAAAATTTTGTTTGAAACATATTTTTTTTTTCAGAATATGCTATAGGCTTCAACGATGATTCTTTAGATACAAAATCAATTTGTCTCACTAAGGATTTCAACTTGCGGTTTTAATGAAATCACTTCCGATTACATTTGCTTTGCAACAAATATTTTTCAAGATTGGATTTATAGAACTTAGAGGATGACGGGCGGATATGAATTTAGCAAACAACTTGGATGGAATTAGGTATATTTATTAAGGAGTTATCTTTCTGGTTCTGGGAATGCCACTACTGTTTTTTCTGAAAATTCGTTTGCTTTTACGAAATATGTATTCAAAAGAATATAAAATAACTTAAAATTTCCGTGAAGAAGTGTACACACTACTTGCCATCATATGAAGTATACTTTCTAAATTGCTTATCTCATACAGTGTAACTGAATCCTATGTTTTACTCCATCCAATTTCAGATCCAAATGCAACTGAAGAGCTCGAATAACTTCCTATTCATCTTGCTGGCACCCAATTTCTTGTGCGACTATTTATTAGAAAACCGATGTCATAAAGTGTTGGGACCTGTAGTAAATCTTATTTTTTAAAACGTCTGTGATTCACTGCATTTTACCTCCATTCTCGTGAGACATTGTATGAAACTCACATACGAACAGGGATTCGAACTATATGGATTTTAAGCTAAACTTTTGATGGCCTATCTATTGAATTACTGAAAATAATAATCTTATCTTCTATATTGTAAATGGTCCTGACATATGTAAAAAAATTAGATGAAAATATATTTCTAAATTTATTTAAAGCCACCAACTATTAATGTACACTAACATCATACCAAATTTGAAATTAAGGCAAGGAGCAATATCACTGTTACATCTCAATGAAAATTGCAGATTAGACAGCGTATTTCAAACAGCTTTTGTAACCTAAAGCTGCAAAAACACTCCTACAAACATTGCATTGTACAAGGGCGTTTCAACAAATAATGTGATAAGGCCTGTAATATGAATACATAAATACTTATATCAATATAAAGATAACCAGTAAATCGCATGGACACGTATTACTTTTCCAAGTTATATCAATACTAATCCAGGAATTTGTTTCATTTGCACACTAAAACACAGATCCCAGACTTGAAGAAATCAGCATCAAGGTCCTGCCGCCAAGACAGCTTGCTGAATTGGGTTGTCGGTTACATATTGCTTTTCAGACAGGTGCTTTTTCAAAGGTCTAAGTAACGGAAGGCGCAGTAAGTCAGTTCAAGGCTGTAAGACACGATTTCAAACACCTATAAATTGAAGCGTTGTAACTGTTCGTTTGTGTGATTGACAGTGTGGAATCTAGCATTATCGTGAAGTATGCACTCTAAAGAGTTATCGATGGATTTCAGATGGTATTATGCCTTCAGTCCGCAGAATATTATCACGCTACGGATCCCAACTTCAAACCACGTTTTCACAAGTGTCGCCATTTTTGAAGAAACTTGCTTTTATCGTTTAGAAATTTGCCTGATATGTGCCGCTCTTTATTGTCATGGAAAACAAATAGATATCTGAGTTCATACTATTGAAATATATCCATCCAATAATGAATTCTGTGCGTGCGTCATGCTTTGTAATCTTATTTAATGAAACGTCTTTGTATTTCACAGAAATACTGGTATAAATTGTGTACTATTTCTCATAAGAAAATGCTACTTATGAAATACACATTTCATAGGTAAAATATAGACATGCTTATTTCGTGCAAAGTATAAAATTTTATCGAGACTTTTATATGTAAGAAACTCGCTTTAAAAATGCAAAAATATATTTTTCTCATTTTATTGAAAATGCAGGCTAAATACATTTCCATACTTAAAAATATTCCTGCAAAACTCAAATTTATCTTTTTCACATTAAATGGTACATTTATAAATATTTCATAACTTAGGAATACTACAGCCTTTCAGCAGTAAAATGATCTTAAGTAAATCTTTTGAAATGTCTTAGATGCTCCTTATTTGAAGAGTTCCAAAATAAATTATGCTTGTCTGTTAGCAAACTATCATGGAGAAAATTAATACTTTTTCATTTCTAATTTTTAAAACTCATACGGGAATCAAAAATAAATTTCTTCAGCTGTTTTTACGTGTTTCATTTTGCATGATATACGTCTATAAAAAGGAAATAATAAAACTAAATGACATTTTGAAGACGATACTTTAGACTAAGATGTTATTGAGCAAGTATTGTTTACGAAGATGATCTAAATGCTATTAAATGGTAAGAAAGTGATACATCAGAACAACAACGATGAAAATTGATAGTTGAGACATGAGCTTAAAACGTTATATGCACTCAAAAGTAGTAATTTTTGTTTGCGCGCACGCCGCGCAGACTTATGACAAGTTTTATTTCATTAGCAAATATATCAGTGTTTGAAAATATAATAACTGTATTACATTAAGTGCTTTCGACAAAAAAAAGAAATGTAATACATGATAACAAAATCTTTCCATACATCATAGTAGAAAGAAAAGTGCAAATAACAAAATATAATATTCCTAGGTTCAAAATTATAAGGATTTTGTCAATTCTATTGTTATATTCAATTTAGTACCATATATAGCCACCCTTACTTTTTGACCCATTCTCCGTGATATGCTGCCAAAAATGTAAAGTAAATATCAGAAGTAATTATATCCCATGCTTTGTAGTATACTATTCTAATATAGATTTTCTCAAACATTATCCATATCATTCGCATTTGGTGTCAAAGATTGCCACTTCAGTCACTCAATAAAATGCTCTGAAAATGTCAGCAAAAGATGGGTTGACGTGTTATCTTGCTAAAATACAATGCACTTTAAATACCGCTTTATTTTCAGGACTTTATGTCAGTCGGCTATTACAGGTCTTACCTTTATATTGAAGTACTTCTAAAATGTTCCCCACTCCTGGAAATTTTGGTGAGAATCATCTTACTAAAAAAACTAATTTCTCCTCCTTATGAACGCCTATAAAGTTACTAATAGAGTAGCTACATAAATATATCATAGTTTATATTTAATGAAGTTAAGACAAATATGTTTTACAGTTTATTTATAGTTCTTATAGTTCAATAATCTTCTTACTTGACGACCGATTCACCATTGCACTGCTTAATTTTATGCGATTTTCTTTGCGCAAGTTTTATTAGAAGTATATATCTCGAAATAAAAATTAAGTTAAAATGCTTTTCGTCTGAAAAGTATTGCTTTATTTCATGACCTTATGCTAGTTGGAAATTAAAAGTCTTACCTTTGTTTGGAAGCACTTTGAAAATGTTTTACACTCGTGAAAAGTTTGGTGAGCAATACTCACTAATTTGAAAATAAACAGCAATTTTTCCATTTGACAATCTTTTCCGGGTTGCCGTTCAATCGACTGGTAATCTAGCTTTACTTTACGATTCGAAAGTATTTTCACGTCCTTGCCAACAATAAAGAAGATATATGTTTGTATGTTGGTCATGTATCTTAAAATTGAAGCAACCTATCCATACGGAATTTGGTACATTGATACTTCAGGACAGGTCTGAAAACACCTCGGAGCGATATTTTTAGAATTCACTTCAAGTTTTATAGTTTTGAGTTCCTTGGCGATCGAAATATTACCACATAGTTTCCAAATTGACAATATCGGAAAGATCTTTGAAATGAGATTTAAATGGAATTAATAGAGTAATTGGACAGTTGCTTACAACCAGTAAATAGTTAATAAATATTGAAACCAACAGGCAATGGAGAAACACAGTTTGAATGGACTGAACTTGAACTGTGGCTCCGACTTGAAACATCGAGGTCAATAAGGGAGAGGTGGCATGTCAGGGACCAATCAAATACCTGTCCCTTAACATGCGCTACTTATAAATGGACTATAAACTAGAGACTATCACCAATAAATATCATACGAATTTAAGAAGGTGGACTTACCCCAAAGCCATTCTAAAAAGTTTCACTAACTAAACCACATTTCCAGCTCCACATTTCCACATTTCCACATTTCCAACTTCACATTTCACCACACTTTTCCAGCTTCACGTTTTCTCACAATTATAGTGATATCTCTTATATATCAGCTCACCATAAATTTTAATAATTAACATTTTCAGTACCATTTAATAGGCTTCTACACCATCTATCATTTTTATACCACCTTTATATCACTAGCTTATCACTAGCATTATCACCTACATATAACGCCTCTGTCTCCTATATAAATTAACATCTATGTGTAAAATTCCATATGTATATATCATAATGTCTTCAAAATGTCTTTGTTCAAATCATCTACAATTATGTATAAGAAAGCAACATTTATGTACAAGGAAAACTATGTATATATCATCATCAAAATGTTTATGTTCATCCCATCATCATGTAAATACAAAATATGTAACCCAATGTAAAACTATTTTAAGCTTTAAATAAACGTTGCTTTGGACCGTAGGACGATGGCATTGGGAGTTGGCTTCTGCTAACTTTCCTTCCCGGCCGTCCAAATAGATACTCTAAGTCCTCTGGAAGAGTCGGACGGCCTGGGGCTTTCACACTAACTAAACCACATGACTAGCAGATTTGTAAACACACTCGAGATAAGCACACTGGTACACATTCTTGAGATGAGAAGATGGTGTTAAATATTTTGATAAAAAAACGCTGAGCCAGTCATGAATTCAAACGGTTTCTAGGGATTCAAGAGAGCCATGCGAATGCCATGGCTGTGCAGCAATAGTGTCAACAAATTTGATGGAGAATGGAGATATGTGCTAATTCCTACATATTCATACGCAGAGTAAAAATAATTTGATATTTAATCGCCACTTCTCAAAATAGTAAAACTCCAGTCTCAAAGCTCTAGTCACAATAAAACTCCGGTCTTAAACTAATAAAACCTTGATCTCCAAATAATAGTAATATGGTCTCAAAGGAATGAAACTCTTGTCTTTTCAGTAGGTCTTCCATCGTTCGAAGTTAATAGAATAATTATGACAATGGTAAACATATTGTAAACTGACAATGGTAACTGACAATGGTAAATATATTGTAAATAATAACTAAAGTTTCAATATAATTAAATAAAAATATGATTTTGGAAAAATTACTAAATAATCTTTAACCATAATTTATTTTGCAAATAAGATAAGTGGTAATTTCTCGCTGAAAGTAAATTCGAGGGTTTTACGGTTATGCACGACGTAATGTAACGGTACACCACTATATTTCAATTGGATAAATTTAAAATAATTATCTCACATTATGGTCACTGACTAATAAATAAATTCATTAAACATCTATCAGCACACTGCCAATCCGACATCACATATAATACACACTTCTCAGAGTGCTATACTAGATTTTGCAATGTTGTATGCTGGTTATTTATCCACGAATTTGACGATTTGTATCTGGTTTAACCTGACGTCAATATTTTCATTTAAGGTTATCTGTGTGGCTGGCTTATCTTACTTAATTATTTACCATAGAAGTTAGCAAAATTGCGATGTATAACAAATCTGCTTCTTTAGTATTAGTGTAACTATCGCTTATTTCGCTCTTTAAAGCTAAAAAGCACGAAAACCTGTCCCAGAATTTGTCGTTTCAATAGAAATACGATTTCTAATACATATGATGTTGTTTATTACCCTTTATAGCTTGTTCTTTCTAAACATTCCCGAAACCCGCGTTTTACTGCATGGTTATGTCATGGGGAAGTATGGAATCCTGCCAAAATTTGAAACTTGAATTTTAGACGTTTCTACATGTTTGGAGAACTTTGTAACAAGACTCCGCAATCTTTAACATGACGCTAGCTTGTGAGTCTGACCTCTGTATACATGCAATACACGTATCCACTTGAGCTAAGAAAACTATTGAGCGGAATTTTGCAAAATTTAATAGGTACATCAATTATAGAAACCGCTGGTGCTGATTAGATCATAGTATGTTTCAGAAATAAAAAACATATTTTACTTTTACGATATGACAGCAAACATTTTCGGAATTTGAATTCAAAGACTTCCAATACTTCAGTCCATTAATTAAATGCTTGTTTCATACGTAACTTTTGACAACAAAACAATTAAGACCAACCTCATTATATTTTAGGACGAGTCGATCTTGGAGTATTTATACGTTTTGGAATTTTGAGAAGCTTACGTCATTTTAAAATATGACCATAAAATACATATATGAATACAAAAATTGGAAAATATAAATAACTATCTAAATTAATATATGTAATTAAGCGTAATTCAACAGATTATGAAAAAAACACGATAATGAACCTGTAAGAAAAGTCGTGTTCTGTTCACATTATATTTTTTTCCTACTCATACTACTAACTAGCTACGATAATATCATAAAGTTTATATAACTTAAACGTAAAAAGATTACTTTTTGTAAAAAATCATGACCCACACGGTGTTTCAACCACATATTTCCTCTTCATCTGATGTTCTATTTAGTGATTTACTAGGATATATATAGGCCTTTTATAGTTGAATATTTATAGTTTAAAACTTAATAGTTGAAGAAAAACGTACACTTTTTACTCTTATATATAGTTTCAGAATGCATCTATAACTACAATATTAAAAAGTATTGCAACAGAATATTTCATAGAAACTATCATTACTGATTTTCACATTTAATGGTGGAATCATAAATAATTTATAGCTTAAGTATTCTCTATTTCTTTCGGCAGTAGAATTCCCTTAAGTAAATCTTTTATGAACGGCTGTAGAAAAAAAACAGAATGTAAAACCGTTATATAAATCATACCTCTTTCAGGAGACGTTCAGGAGAAGAAAAATTGTATTTTTTTTAACAATCTGTAATTCTCCTGGCTTAGTGGCTAAAAGATAAAGTACTAAAGGGCCGAGATCTAGTTTTATTTTTGCATTTTCTACGTTTATAACGAAATCAGTGTTGTGCTCGTTCTTTTTAAATTGGTACGCGTTCTAAATCAAAATCCAGACAGAAAAAATGCAGGGGTCCATTTTTGTGAAAGAAGCTCATTAGAATCATCGTTCACATACCCACGTTCATGTTCTTATCACGTTCCAGATATTCACATTTGCGTCCATTCCTCTTTTCGGCTAAAATATTACCGAAATTGATAATTCGATTTTTACTTCCATATTGACAAGTATTTTTATTGAATAAGTTATTATATATGTAATGTTTTTCTTGAACATAATTTTATTCACTGCATGCATTTCATTCTGTGTTTCATTAATGTTACTATGTAAAGAAGGTGAATTTTCCATGATATTACTAAAATTTAATCTTATAGTTATGCACTACACGGATAGAGGGATTTTAAGTTGTGTTTCTATAGATTCTATAAAATATGAAATATTGCCCAAAAACTGCTGTTGTAATCTGTATGCAAAACGGATAGTTCTTTAATAACAGTATAGAATGCTGACAAAGCATATCAATCAATTTTTAAGGCTAAAAAAAAGATAAATATTTGTCAGGATAGAGAGAGAACATAGGACAATCGTACCAGTAAATTACTGGCGTATAACACAGATGCGTTCTTGCCATTGCTAGTGCGGTTGCGCTCTATCTCTGTATCCTGACGAAGAGGCTCCTTTCATGTTTGAAACCAGTTGATACATTTTTATCAACATTTAATACTGTTATAAATGAAGTATTCTTATTATACAGCACGTTTTTTTTTGTTTTTTTTTTATAACCGCACATTTTAACCCCGCGCACATTTTTAACCATGTGTTAACGATTCTAGGATACTAGACTTAATAAGTATACTTCATTGGTATTGCAACTATAATATTATAGTATTTAACATTTTAATACATCTAACATGTATTAGGATTTCGTACGGCTCAAAATGATGTTACATATATTTTAATTAAATTAAAAAATAAGTACTTTACGTGGAATTGAAATAAAAAAATTCGGTAATTAGAAATTTCCATATACAATAAATAAGAATTGATTATTGTAGAAGCACTGCAACATCACGGGTACAGTTCTCATTTGCAATTTTTGTAAAATGTATCGGAAATTATACTTTAACCTGTAATTTTTAAATTCGGTTAAAGAGGAGGGTTTAAAAAAAATGTAAACGTAATCTTGAAAATGTGAAATATTCGGAATGTAGTTCTACTCAAAATTAACTTTTTTTTACAATGAACACGGTACGCTGCAGCATTTCAAAAATGTGCTTGAATTTTTTATTTTTTTTAAATTTGAGTTTCAAAAATGCTTTCCTGCACGACACTAAATTAAATACACTTAAGAAAAAAAAATCTTGAAACATTCTTATAGCATTTTAATGTTTATTAATATTTAATTAAAATTTACTAAAAGAAAAATATCCAGAAAAATTGTATGCGTTCACTTGTTTGAAAACCTGCAAACAAAACAGACGAACACTTTTTTAAAAGACTACTAGTTTTTAAGCCTATAAAGAACAGAATAACCAACAATTTAAAAACAAATATAAGTTGCATTTTGTTTAAAAAGCTTTATTTTGTTTAACAATGCATGTCACTTACCGTCGAAAATAGTTGTCTTAATGAAAGCAATATGTGTGCTATTGATACAGCCTTCTAAATCACAGAGCAAATTTCAAAAAATGTGCAAAACCTTTTTGAGCAACACCCATTTACTCCTTCCCTGGGAAGTGAAAAAAAAAAATTCGACTCCATAGGATTCTGCCCCGTGGTTGATTTTATAATTGGGTAACAATTCAGTCGTAACCAGGCATTGGTCTTTCCAATTTAAACAACGACAGTGGTCGTTAGTGACATTATCATTCTCAGTTGTTATAAGTAGTCTACATAATAATAAGTCTTGAAAATTATGTCTCTAATGAAAAATAGTTAATATTTAGATAACACTTGCAAGAAAATCCCAATAATCTTTCATAGAGTCTGTAATGTATTTGATACTATTTATTATCACTTTCCTTATATACATAATGTATAAGGAAAGTATCGTGACGGGATCGAAAATTCGAATTCGAGTTTTCGACGGGAAAGCACGTTTCAAGCATCCCTGATTACGAATCAAACATTTTTGGCGTGATGTCTGTGTGTGTGTGTGTTATGTGTGTGTGAAAGTATGTGTGTGTGTGGGTGTGGGTGTCAGTGAGTCTGTGGAGACGATATCTCACGACTGAATAAAGAGATTCGAATGAAATTTGGTACAAAAATCACAATCCGTCAATACTGGAAGTCTATTGTTTATATACGTAATCGAATATTCAGAACCCCCCTAAATTGTCGAGTGAAATTTTGAAATAATCATCAAAAAATCAAAACCTTTAATAAAGTTGCGCAAATAGACATTTCCAATGTAATGTTTCCTTAGAAAACGATTGATATAAACTTTAGAACGCTAACATGAACCGTTCTCGAGATATTGCACATTTTTAAAATAAATTTATCAAAAAATCCCATAAATTAAAAAAATATATATATTAACTGTTGAAAAACATGTTCACATTTCATATGTAATATCATGCGATAAATTTAGTGACACCATTCTCGTGGATCTAGCTCGTTCCATTCATGAGAAAAGATACTTTGGGTAATACTTTTGTATTTGAACGCCAATAGTGATCTATCTGCTATAAGATTAACTTATTTCTCTGTTCATAACGCTTGGCGAGATTTTGGCGCCAAATTTGGCCGAATGTCGCCAACTTGGCGACTTTTTAGAATGTTGCCAATTTCACGAAAATCTCGTCAAATGGATATAAATGATACTAAATCAGTGAAAATGACGACTAATTGACGAAAATTCTATTTCTTGTAAAGAATATAAATA
This sequence comes from Amaurobius ferox, assembly GCA_951213105.1. Taxonomy (NCBI): domain Eukaryota; kingdom Metazoa; phylum Arthropoda; class Arachnida; order Araneae; family Amaurobiidae; genus Amaurobius; species Amaurobius ferox. The sequence continues at coordinate 93,959,857 of OX578136.1, forward strand.
GCTACTGTAAGGAAAACCTATTTTTTTATTGTAAAAATAGTAAATTGATTGCATTATATAAGGAAAGTCATGTGTTGCAAACATCAGATTTTATTTTTTTCTAATGACCAGGCACTTGATATATTTAATCATTCACTTTTACCGCCAGAATCGTAAACCATTTAGTCGTAAGAAGACGTTGTTCTGGCGCACCAGTGAGGGCGGCACACACTACTCCCAACAACAGTAACATCAATGCCCGCAGGTGGGACTTGAACCAACAACACAGTAGTCGAAGGAGAACGAGATGCGGAGAACGTGACTTGTCTTGACCGCTCAGTCACTGCGTTGATTTAGTTGATACTATAAATGTATAAAGATTCAGCCTTAATCTGTCAATAGATGCTCCAATTTGAAGAACTCCAGTAACCGCTCGTGAGAGTTTCTCTCTCATTATCATTTTCATTTATTTTAAGTAGTCTATTAAATAATAACTCTTCAGATGTTTCTTCTTTAATGAAATATGGTTAATAGTTAGATATCACTAGCAATAAAATTCCAATAGGTTCTGTCCTATAGTTGGTTCCTATAGGTTCTGTCCTATAGATTCTGTCCTATAGCAAGTCTATAAAGATCAGCCTTAAACTGTGGGGACAATTTGAAGAACGCCAGTGACCGCCCTTAAGAATATCTCTCATATTACAATTTTCCGGTCCTTTAAATAGGCTACTTAATAATAAATATTCAAAATTATTTGTTTGAAAGAAATATTGTTAATATATAGAGAATATAAATAAGAAATTCCCAATAAATATAATTTTCACAACTATTATGCAGGATAATTATAGGATGAAAATATAAAACAAACTTCAGATACATACTTTATAAATCCATATATAACTTAAGTATAGCATTTATTTATATTAAGAATAATGTGTCATTTATATTAAGAACAATGAATTCAAACAAAATGTACCTGATTCAAATAAAATCCTATTTTATTTGAATATGATTTTTGCTCCTCATTCCGTACATACCTATGATGATGCTCGAAACAAATAGGTTGGTCAACGTTTCTGCTTCTTGTTTCTGTCTTCCTATTTTCCCTATTTAACCTTGCTGAAGCCGGGGTGGAATGATTATTTTTGATTTCGAAGGTTTCATATATTTGCTCTAGTGGTAACTATACTTATCAGCGCCCATAAATCAATATTCCGACTTTTTGAGTAATAAAAAATACATTTTGTTCAAAAATAAATTGAAGAATATGTGTCCAAAATGCACTACTAACAAAAATAAAGTTAATCTAATTTGGTGCAAAATCGTACAACCATCATCGCGTTATCTGAAACAAGAAAGATCAATCATGCTTAAAGCATTGATTATGAAACACTTTCCAACTGCAATGCAATTTTATTTAAAAAAGTCGAAAATGCAATACATTCTTCGGTAATATTTTAAAACTTATCACGATACTACATTGATTTATTATATTTGAAAACTTAAACCTTCATTGAAAAAAATGAACTTCATTCAAAAGACGGCATTGAAATATAAATTGCGTGGTTTAAATATCTCTAAAATGCAATACATTCCACGGTAATATTTTTAAATCTATCATAATACTACGATAATTTATTACATTTGAAAACTTCATCGAAAACAACTGAAATTAATTCAAATGACGTCATAGAAAAAATAACACGCCTGGATCTCTCTATAAAAGCAGGATTTCATTCATAACTTTCTCCATTTCATTCATCACAATACTATAATAATTTATTTTATTTAAAAACTAGCCGCCTTTGGCGACCAGCCTGTTCGCTACCCTTGAAAATTCTGACCGTGGCAAATTCTAACCGTGGCACACTCGCTGGCGCGACCTACCAGTAAAGTGTAAGGTAACTGTTTGGAGGGCCAGGAAGTGCCACCCAATTTAGACAGGAACTCAGTGGGGGAGGCATCCACAGGGACCGTACCCTCCTTCCCCTACCACCAACCTCTCGGAAGGACTTACGGATCCACATGTTTAACGTGATCGTACTCCGCGTAAAAATGGCAGCAGTTTTGGCTGTGGCGGCAATCGAACCCGAGCCTACCGAGTGCAATTCCCGCGCGCCAACCACTGGGCTACCGCGCCCTCCGCGACAATCTCCATAACCTTCTTTTTATTCACTCAATTTAGACCGGAACCCAGTGGGAAAGTCATCCACAGGGTCCGTACCCTCCTTCCTCTACCACCAACCTCTCGGAAGGACTTACGGACCCACATGTTTAACGTGATCGTACTCCGCGTGAACACGGCAGCAGTTTTGTCAGTGGAGGGAATCGAACCCGGGCCTACCGAGTGAAATTCCCGCACGCTAACCACTGGGCTACCGCGCCCTCCGCGACAATCTCCATAACTTTCTTTTTATTCACCCAATTTGGACCAGGACCCAGTGGGGGAGGCATCCACAGAGACCGTACCCTCCTTTCCCTGCCACCAACCTCTCGGAAGGAATTATCGACCCATATGTTTAAGGTGATCGTACTCCGCATCAGTGGCAGGAATCGAACCCAGGCCTACCGAGTGCAATTCTCGCGCGCTAACTTCCCGCGCGCTAATTTAAATTTATAATGACCATATGCTAGGCTCTTAATTCCACCATCCTCGTTCCATCGTTCCATCATTTAAAATAGCCATAAAATTAAAATATCCATTTAAAATATCTATAAATTAAAATATCCATAAATTAAAATATCCATTTAAAATCAAAAAATCATCCATATCGTTCCACCAATCCATAAATATAATAATTTCAAATACATCACCACAATTCAAACCACCATAATTCAATCATTTAAATTATTTAAAATATCCATTTAAAATATCATATAAATATAATAATTTCGCCCGATGTATACAACACTTATGCTCGTAATTCATTTAAAACCGAAAGCGCGGTCTCCATGGAGACGGGGAAGAAACTACTGCGGATGGGGGGGAAATGCCGTTGAAGAACTGAGCCGGTAGCCGACAAATTTAAAATCATGGCGTCGTTTAACGTGACACGTTTAACGTGATCGTCCTCCGCGTGAACACGGCTGCAGTTTTGGCAATGGCGGGAATCGAACACGGGCCTACCGAGTGAAATTCCCGCGCGCTAACCACTGGGCTACCGTGCCATCCCCGACAATCTCCATAACTTTATTTTTATTCGGCAATTTTGGGAATCGAACCCGGGCCTACCAAGTGCAAATCCCGCGCACTAACCACTGGGGTACTTCACCCTCCGCGATATTCTTCATAACTTATTTTTTATTCACCCAATTTAGACCGGAACTAAGTGGGAGAAGCATCCACAGGGACCGTACCCTTCTTCCCCTACCACCAACCTCTCGGAAGGACTTACAGACCCACATGTTTAACGTGATCGTACTCCGCGTAAACGCGGCGGCAATTTTGGGAATCGAACCCGGGCCTACCGAGTGCAATTTCCGCGCGCTAACCATTGGGCTACTTTGCCCTACGCGACAATCTCCATAACTTTCTTTTTATTCATCCAATTTAGACCGTACCCTCCTTCCCCTACCACCAACTTCTCGGAAGGACTCACGGACCCACATGTTTAACGTGCTCGTACTCCGCGTAAACACGGCGGCAATTTTGGGAATCGAACCCGGGCCTGGTAACTGGTTGGACGGCCAGGATGTGCCACCCAATTTAGACCGGAACCCAGTGGGGGAGGCATCCACAGGGAACGTACCCTCCTTCCCCTACCACCAACCTCTCGGAAAAACATACGGACCCATATGTTTAACGTGATCGTACTCCATGTCAGTGGCGGAAATCGAACCCGGGCCTACCGCGTGCAATTCCCGCGCGCTAACCACTGGGCTACTTCGCCCTCCGCGACAATCTCCATAATTTTCTTTTTATTCACCCAATTTAGACCGTACCCTCCTTCCCCTACCACCAACCTCTCGGAAGGACTCACGAACCCACATGTTTAACGTGATCGTACTCTGCGTGAACGTGGCGTAAGTTTTGGCAGTGGCGGGAATCGAACCCGGGCCTACTGAGTGCAATTCCCGCGCGCTAACCACTGGGCTGCCGCGCCCTCCGCGACAATCTCCATAACTTTCTACATATTCACCCAATTTAGACGGGAACCCAGTGGGGGAGGCATCCACAGGGGCCGTATCCTCCTTCCCCTACCACCAACCTCTCGGAAGGACTTACGGACCCACATATTTAACGTGATCGTATTCCACGTAAACACGGCGGCAGTTTTGGCAGTGGCGGGAATCGAACCCGGGCCTACCGCTAACTTCCCGCGCGCTAATTTGCAATTTAAAATGACCATATGCTTAATTCCATCATCCTCATTCCATTGTTTCATTGTTCCATCATTTAAAATATCCATAAAATTAAAATATCCAAAAGTTAAAATATACATTTAAAAAATCCAGATCGTCCCATCATTTAAAATATAAATATAATAATTTATATAGAGCAAAGGCGCTCTATTCAGAACCGTGACGTCACCTCCACCTTGACGTCCCCACCCACCACCTTCCCTGCTTCAGCGGGGGAGTCACGCCGAGCTGAACGGCGAGAAATTTAAAATCATGACGTCTTTAAAATTGCGATCCTGAAGGCAATTTTCATTATTTCTGGACCAGATTAGACTTGTAAGAATGCCAGATGTTTGACCTTTCTGAAAATGTAAATTATTAGTCGAAATTATGAGTACTTTTCACGATGCGAGAATTTAAAAACCAAAAATCGTTTTCTTGAGCAAAAAGTGACTTTTGTTTTAAAATCTTTAAAAAATATTAGAAATCGAAATTCAGATTTGAAATTGATATATTTTTACTCGAAATTCTCTGCTCTTTCCGATAGTGTAATTTGTTTTTTTCTACGATGTCTGGATCGTGGAGAAAAAAGGGCAAAAAGGGCAAAAAACGGTCGAAATCGCATAAAACATTAAATAAATGAAAAAATAATTAAAATTTTAAAAATCGGTTTTCACGTGTCCCCTTCCCTCCCCCCCCCCGGGTCTCCGATTGCCAAATTTCGTAGCTCTCCGACGCGCGGTCGCGAAACGTATAGTGTATAAGACAGACACACAGACACACAGACATTGCCTTTTATTATATAGATTAAGACCATGGAGCTACAATTCATAAACTTTATGCTTAAAACTTCATCGAAAAATATCGTCCTTCTGTTTATAAAATCAATTAATATTTCATTCATATCAGCCATGCAGACTCCATGGATTGAATTATTTTGTGTTAAAGAAATACAGTAATTCTAATACAACTCATTCTACATATTTTGCTGTTTACATTTTACATAGGTGAAAAATAGGCTTAATTGTAGAAATAATCAAATTTGAATGAGAATTTAAACTCAAATATATTGTCATTGTGTTGTTTTAGTATGTAGATGCACAGAATTTCAGCAGAAATAAAGTAGTTTTAGGATGGATACAACACTCAATATGAATTAAAAAGAACTTTAAAAAATCACGAATTTGAAACAAGATGGATGCCATATCTCATTTTGAAGTGGGTCATGTGATCGTTTCATATCATGGTCACGTGATCGTTTCATATAAGATGTGTAATTATTATTTTAATTTTTATTTAAAAAACTACTGAATATATTTAGCTGAATTTTTTTTTATATATTTTATGGAGCAATTTAACTATTACCTAAAATTTTCGAAGCAATTTGTGAATTTTAAATCCGCTTAAAAAATGTTAGAAAAATTAGGTCCCATAGGGCTCAATGTATTTCATTTTTTCAACCCGGGTTCAATCCAAAACTAATTGTGTGATATTATTCATTTATATTCCCATAGGTCCTACAGACCGTCTGAACAACATACTAAAATTTCATTTTGATTAAGTCATTTTTACGGCAGTTATCGTGCTAACGGACAGACAGACAGACAGACAGACAGACAGACAGACAGACAGACAGACAGACAGACAGACAGACAGACAGACAGAATGAACAAAGTCATAAACACTTTTCAACTTTGTTGTAAAGTGTTAAAAATGGGTAATCAACTAATATTTAAAGAGCCAAATGATGTTTCCTAGATAATAATTTTCTGAAGCTTTTAAAATGTATGACCAGTTTAAACTGTATTATTTCTTCCATGCGCTATCGGCCAGATATGGCGCAATGTATGTACGAAGTAAACGTGTAGTATTTTTACAGAATTTTATTGATAAAGAATAACGCACTGTCCAAAATTAAAACAGCCATGAATTATGCGAAGTAAAGCTTTGGAATGTAGAGAGATAGAAATTATTTAGAATTTGCTGAAAATATTATATTTATAATATTAATAATATAATATAATATATTATTAATTAATAATTAATTAATTAATATTAATTAATAATTAATAATTAATAATAATAAAATAATTAATAATATAATATAATATAATATAATATAATATAATTTATAATATAATAAAATATTAATAAATACGTTGAATTTAACGACATTTAATCTTTTAAATTATGTTACTTACATTAAAATTTTATCACGATAAAATAAATACCGGTGAGAGACAAATGTTAAACTATGAAAATAGCTCTGTTTGAAATTTCAAAATAAAGTTTACCATTTCTTTACATTCCTCATGCAATAATTTTTCTTACAACCCATTTCTTCCGTGAAATGCAGATATGTAGGATTTTGTCTATTTCCTAAAAGTAAGTTCTATTCAAAACATAATTTTTGTGTCCGAATATTTGTAAATAATTTATATAACAGACCGTCACGTTAAGCACATCTACAAACAAACGAATTTCATAAAATAATTGAAGTATAGAATAATAATCAAATTGGCATCACGTCTATTTCAACTAAATAAATTAAGGACACAATATCGTTAGATAAGGTCATTTAATAACAAGAAAGATCAATCATGCATAAGCATTGATTATGAAACACTTTCCAACTGAAATGTAATTTCATTTAAAAATTTCTAAAATGTGATTCATTCAGTGGTAATATCTTTTACATTATCACAGTACTACAGTAATTTATTATACTTAAATATTTAAAACTGTATCGAAATATAAATCATCTGATTCTTTATGCAAAATCAATGAATATTTCATTCATATAACTTGTATTCCAGACTCCAGAGCTAAATAATTTTGTGTGAAAAAAATTCAGCAATTCTTATGTAATTATCTTACAATCGCTTGAGATATTTGCATTCTGCATATGTTAAAATTAGGCTTCCTTGAAGAAATAATAAAAGTTTAGGGATCATTTAAAATCACAACTATTGTAATTGCATAGGCACGGAATTTAGATACACAGATAATACACAGATAATATATATGTGTATGTGTATGTACTCAAAGTATTGGAATCGTGCCGAAGATCGGAACTCGAATTTTCAAAGGATCTACACGTTTTAGGACTTCTAGAACACGAAAAAACTACTTTTAGGAAGACGTCTGTGTGTGTAAGGGTGTATCTGTGTATGTTTCTGTGTGTCTGTGTGGATATTACATCCACTCTAATTGAAAAACTAATGGACCGAATTTCATACAATTTGGTAGGTATGTTTTTTGGGGGAAATCCTGATGTTCATTAGATTATAGTACGATTCGTAATAAAAGAATCTGCCTTCTTTGCGAAATGGCCGCAGAAATTGCCTTTATCCACTCTAGCTAAAAACTAATGAACCAAATTTAACAAAATTTGGAGTATAATATTTCAATAACCTACAAGTGATTTATATACCAAATTTAACAAAATTTTGTATATAAATCATTTGTAGGTTATTCTACTACGATTCGGGAAAAAGGAACGGGCTATTTTTGCGAAATGGCCAGCAAAAATCGTTATATATAAAAATAAAAGACTACGTGTGCTCAATTATATCAATTAAATTCCTATTTTATATGTGATTTTTGACAACAAAAAGAATAAGACTAACCCCATTACTCTAGGACTAGCCGTTCTTGAGATATTCTAGTTTTTTCGCGTTTTCGCTACGCCACCTTTGACAATAAGTCCAGCTATCAAATGAGAACCAAATTTAAGTTTAACGTGTAAATTCAATGTCATTTAAAATACTTATGTTGTGCAGATAAACTCAAATTATCATTGAATAAATAAAGAGAACGAATATGAGTCTGCAGAGAAAGACATGTGCTGTCCACATCAGAATTTTTAACAATATTACACCAATGATTTATAGAAGTGAACGGGGATTATTTTCAGGCCATTTCGAAAAAAATGTATGATCTATATTTAAAGATCCATCAAATTTTTGTCGAATAAAATGTTCAACAAATTTAAGCTGTGTACCAAATTTTAACTCTCTAGGACGTAGGAAAGTGCATTTAAAATGCCATCAATTAAATTTATCATGAAGAGTTATATAAAATTTTAAAAAAATGAAAAATTGTTATCTACCAAATTTATTTTAAAATATGAAGCCACTCCCATATGCAAAACGTTTAAACAAATGGAGAGATATTTATTATATGATATCTCTCTCTTTTCTTTCTGGAATATATCCCAAAGTCAGAATTTAATTGAATTTGTTTTTTTCCCTATATAAAATAATTTTTTTAATTAAAAAACTACTTAAAATATTTTACTGAATTTTTTTTTATATATTCTATGGGATAATGTGAATATTTCCTAAAAATTTCGAAGCAATTCGTGAATTTTAAATTTACTTAAAAAATGTTTGAAAAATTAGGTCCCATAGGGTTCAATGTATTTCATTTTTTCAACCCGGGTTCAATAAAAAACTAATTGGGTGATATTATTTATTTATATTCCCATAGGTCCTACAGACCGTCTGAACAACATACTAAAATTTCATTTGGATAAACTCATTTTTACGGCAGTTATCGTGCTAACGGACAGACAGACAGACAGACAGACAGACAGACAGAATGAACAAAGTCATAAACACTTTTCAACTTTGTTGTAAAGTGTTAAAAAGGTAAAATCATACGACAGTATTAACTTGATGGGAAGATCTTTCATGCAACGCAAAATACCAGTTGGTCTCTTTATAAGATAAATGCTCACATGAAGCACATGTTAACATGAAGCAAATGACACATGGGACAAATGGGAGCCAATTTGAACGCTAAAGACACTCTAACACTTGATCAGAACTAAAGATATGTTATTAAGAAGATTCTAAGAGTTATCTAGAGCGAGAGTATCATCCTTTTTCTAGAGTCCCTCACAAATGGATAGAAATATTTTTATGTGAAAGTGGGAGAAATATTCATAGCCCGACTAATTACGGGTTAATAAATAAACACCTGGAGGTTTTTCTTTGAGGGGTCTGTAAGACTTTAAAAATTTATTTTATTAGCCCTCGG